>CM050888.1:210563813-210928813 GCA_027725995.1 Rhynchospora tenuis | reverse complement strand
AACAGTTACTTCATCATGGCAGTGGGACCACCAGTTTCAATCTCATCAAGAATTTGTTTGAGGGAGGGATCCTCCTTCATGTGGGCCATCCTTTCTTCAAGCTGTTGTCTGTGTGCTGGATTCGTCAAATTATCTACCATTTTGGACATAACAGGATCCTGCAATTTTTTAGTTTTTCCCTATTATTTGCAATAATTGCCATGACAGCAGCTACGAAGATGCCCATACAAAAGTAATGCAAAAGTTTAGGAAGGCAAAAGGCTTTTTTTGCATACACGCCATTGGAGTTCTTACACACTTTAAGAACTTATTCAACCCAACTGATCAACAAAGGGTAATATGGGAAATTAAACATATTCCGTTCTCTCTATATTGGTCATCAATCCAACAAATAGCATTCTAAATATTAAGATATTACCAATGGACGTATTTGCAAATATTATGCCTTTCTGTCAATGCATAATAAGTTAATATACAAGATTTCAAATAAAAAAAACACTAAATCTAAGAAATTTATTTTGATCCTGCATGTTCAATCTATAAATTTCTCATGTATTCTGATTGACGAATTTAAGGAAAACCCAGCAATGATGAAGTACCTGCAAGAGAGCAGTACCAAGACGCTCGGCCATTGTAACGAACTGGGGATTCTGTAGGAGTTGTTGCATGGATGACATGTATTTTTGTGGGTCCATTTGTGGGGATGCAGGGCCACCACCTTCCTGGGAAGTCATCTGTATGCTTTTCTGAAGCTGTTCTGCCATCTGGGTGAATGCTGGATCCTTCGCTATCTGTTCTGCCATTTCTTTTACTGAAGGCTCCTGCAACATATTAGAAAGCAAAGTATTTATTTTGAAGTTTTTTCTAAATTTGAATTACTAGGCTTTCTTTTTGTTGTTAAATGAAATGATTAAAGGGCCAGCAGAACACGGTAGATGGAGTTTCAATAACTCAATCTGTCCAAAATTTAAAACCTTATTTAATTTAGAAACTAGAATAATATAATTTTGTAATTTAACTTTTAATTACAATTCTTTTATTTTTCTTTTCATTAACTGTGGTAAGTTGATGTCATGTAAAACTGACTGAATCTATTGTCTATCAATTGGGGAGAGGGGGTTTCCTACTTTCTTCTTATTATAAACAAATAAAAGGAAAAAAAATTATTACAATTTCAAGCTTCAAAGTATAATTTGCGGGCTTGATTAATAGCTCAATACCATAATTTGCAGAAATAACCCAAAGTAAACTAAATCAGTAGTGATGTTATAAAACGTAGTAGGGAGAGTGTTCAGAATTTCCACAGATGGCAATGCTGATGTAGTTATAATTGAAGGAAGCTAGATCATTTGTTATTATCAGAATCAAAGAAATAGATAAATAAAAATAAAGTTCACATACACTGAGCAGACTGCTCATGGCAGAGAAGTCAAAAGGATTGGGAAATCCAGCAGCTGACGTGGCAGGCCGGCGGGTTGGCTGTGGCTGGGTCGATGTAGATTCAGGCTTGGAGCTCTTGGTCTCATCTAAACAATTAGAATAAATCAGAAATAAATAATTTAAAGTAATTAATTTAGAAGAATTAATGTTGCTAACAAGTTTAATTTCTGCCCAGAGATTAAAAATAAGATGATCAATAGTTTTAATTTTTAACAACGGGAAAAGGATCCTTCAAATGGTAATGCATGCAAGTATTGCCATAAAAATTTGCCCAAAATTCTCTCATCCTAATTACATGCGGAACCTTAATCTAAATTTTGGCATTTCAAAATGCCTCTCGCTTGAATACCAAGAATAAATTCCAATTCATCTACAATGAAACTCCGACCAGATTCCCGGTGCAACTCCACACTCGTGGCATCCCAAATAAATAAATCCAAGTAATCCGCTGCATGGATAGCCACGCCATGTGCGCCTCATAATTCAACCTTCCCTTCCATGCACCTCGCCACTCAGATATTAATAAAGTACTAATAACAACAAATTAATTCCAAGGAAAGTGATTATAATAAGTAAAGTAACATGAGAAGAAGTATACCTTGAGAAGCCATGAGAGAAGTTCAACCTCTCACTCCCTTTCGCGCAGAGAAAGAGAGAGAGAGAGGAGAAATAGTAGTAGGTGTCGTGGAGTGAGGAGAGGGGTTATGTTATGAACTTTACGTGCGATAGGAGAGATGCTAAACGCTCTCTGGAGGCATCAAAAGATTTGATACTGTTTCATTATTTAATGATTATCATCTCTAAACTCTAATTTGATGATTATTATTCTGCGGCGATTTTTGGATAGGAAGGGATAAGAGTTGTGAGGGTGTTATTGGTCTGCCTTGTCAGGTTCTACGAGCACTGGGGTCATTCTCAGTTCCCACGCTACGCCACTGCTTCGCTGTCACCTGCCATGTGGCGCCCTCTTCCCTCTCCACGCGACGGTTACTTCACAACGGACTTCAGTTACTCGGTTGAATTTTGACTTGCGCATTTCATGTTGGGTTTGCTTCAAAGCCAAACGGAATAACAATTCTAGCAAGTCAAAATGCAACCCAGAAAAACAAGAACTCGTAGAACCAGTAGTTGGAACGTATCGTTCCAAAAACACCAAATAAACATAAACATGAGCGGAAGCATACCTAATTCCATCGCTATGACCTGGATCTTGATGTTGAGCACGTCTAATTGATTGCTGAAGTCCTTAGTGTCACGAGAGCACCACCAAGGTTGGGAGGAAGTCTTCCAAAGGATCAAGACACGCCCTTTGATGCCTTACGCCTAAAGCAAAGCACTATCTCTATCTAATTGATGGAAGTATTAGAAAGAGGGGCAGAGATGCTGCTATCAACGCATGTATGCAGCAGTGCTCGTTGTTGTCTTGTCCCTTGGGGACCAACCCCGTATATATAGTACCAAGGGTTTCTTGGCACGCAAACAATACCATATTGGTCCATCATCAATATAGATTTGTTTCTAAATATGACCACCTACAAAAGGCAACACATCCATGCACAAAATCTCGCTTTTATTTACAGCCACGTTTAGCATATTACCATATCTTAATTGACTTGGAAACCAAGCAGAATTTGCCCACACAAAAATAGATTGTTTCCAAATAATCTTACAATCTCCCACTTGGGCTATTATGCTTAGTGTTATCCAAAGTCCTAAACTTAATGAGCTCATATTTTTATGGTAATAAATTTTGTGCCCCAAATTCCGTCCATCATTCACAACGATAAAAGACCATTGAAGCTTTCGTTACATTATAGCCATTACAAGCTTCTAATCCTGTAAAGCCGTCGCAACTAAACCCACAATGATCACAATACCATCATAAATGAATGACATTGAATTTAGATGTGTGTAAGTGGTGTGGAAAATACACGCAAGTGTGACTGTCACGTGTTTATTTCCAACTTTTATTGGTCACCCAAAACTGAAGTGAGGTCAACTTAATTTAGAGTCAGAATGAGAACTGAAAGCTAAAAACTGAATCATTTCTGCAGAAATTCTTCACATGCTGAATAAACTGAAAACTGAATATATGTCCAATCATGCACTCCCACTGAACACAAACTCTCACTCAAGTCTTAAACCCTCAACTTGAATTAGCACCCACATGAGCAACATGCTTCTGTAACCAAATTGGGTGTTTCAAGTTTTTATGAGCAGATCTGCAATTATGGAGTTTTGTTCTAATGTGCTAGATTGACATTAAATCATTCTGGACTCTTTTATTTACAACCAGAAACTTAAAGTTTTATGTGCTTTAACTTATTGAAGTTTCTGTTGTTGGAGTATATGATTATTGTCACAATATATCCATAGTGATGTTTAAACAACATCCATCATGTGCAGCCGAGTGACAAAATTCATGGTCATACTCCCAAATTTGAATGCTTTATAGCATACTATAAACCTTATTTCCATTGCGAGAGATGTTAATACACATCTGTTTAACATTCTTCATAAAAATGGAATTATTCTTTAGCATGTTATCATGGCATTCACTAAAATCGAAGTCAGAACACCAAAAAAGACCTCAACCTATTTCTGACATCCGAACTGTAAGTGCACAGTTATATACAATAACTAAATTTGGCTGCATTCCATAATTCTGCACTCATATTGTGCAGGTACTGACTTTACATCTTTATTATGTATACATTATCCACATGTATACGAACTTAGATCAAATTCCTTATAACTGAATCATAAGGAGCACTTTTATTTCCAACTTCAACATATATGGGGTATATATATACCTCAATCACAGAATATCCAGTAGTTTGCATTTTATCTTATCATACTACCTGAGAGCCTAATTGATATTTATCATTTGTTTAAAGGCTCAAGAACCTTGAGGCCCAGTACACATGATAATATCATTTCAAGTAGTAAATCATCATAATGCAAAAATATTACTCCCACTGAACCTGTGATATATACAATCATTAACCAAGTTTATCTCGAAACCAAATGAGATAATCACTTGATGAAATTTGTAATATCACTGTTGATATGCCTATTTTGAGTTCATAAATAGACATAAATTTGCAACCATTTTATTTGTATCATCCGATTCAAAGTAGGATGGTTGAACCTTATTTCATCAATGTCTCCATTGAAGAATACAGTCTTAACATCTATTTGATGAAACTCGAGATCCAAAATTGTGCTACAAGTGTCATGATTACTCCAAAAGAGTCTTTTAGTAAAACTAGAAAGAAAATCTCTTTATGGTAACTTCATTCCTTTCTGGTGAAGTTCTTAGTGACAAGATGTACCTTATGACCTTTTACGTTGCCTTTAAAATCTCTTTTGGTATTAAAAGTCCATTTGCAACCAATGAGTTTCTTACCTGAAGGCAATGTTACTAAGTCCCAAATATTATTGTCACACAAGAAATTCATATGGCATCAATCCACTTTTATGAGTTTCAAACTCATGTTCATGAAGATAGACAACATAATCATCTGATATTGTTCGTCTTTTCTTCCTTATAGATCTTGTAAGCACAAGTTCTTGAGGTGGTTGTAGTTGTTCAATGACACTGTTATCTTCAACTTAATTATTTCCAGAGTCTAAGTTCATAGGATCTGGAACAGGATCTGTTTCCTTAATCAAACGATCCGTTTGAGTCCACAAAGGATCATTATCATTTTCAGGATCAACCCTGGACACTGTATTTATGATCAAACGGTCCGTTTCAGTCCTGTCGCGGTCCGTTTGAAGGTCAGTGTTCTCAGTTTCTTATTCGAAGATAATATCCTAATGTGTCATATCTCCCCCCACAATCAAAACTTCCTCAAAGAACTTATCTTTATTTGTCTCTAAAAACTCAATCTTAAATTGTGGGATATAATAATTTTGATATTCCTGGATCTTTTGGCATAATTAACAAAACAACTAATTATCCTTTCATCCAACTACTCATGTGGCTTATGCCGAGTTTTGTTAGATATCCCCAAATATAATATTATGGACATTCCAGTCTACATATTATATGGGTTTTATAATAGTTGCCTTTAGTTGATATAGAATACAAACTGCTATTCGTGAGAACTTTTTTAACTTTGCACAAAAATATATTATCTCCTTTAGAGATATAACTTAACCTTTTGTACCAAAGTATTCATAAATTCTCAATTTTATGCATAAAACTTTAGTATCTTTTATAGGTTTTCCTTATATATAAGCTATTATTTCCATATAAGATTGTTATAAACTGAAGAAGAAATAAATCTATCTGATTTTGGACCATGAGACAAAATCAAATTTCTATTCTTAAATGAACAAATAAATTCTTATTTGTTGATTTGAGATAGAGTTGAAATTTCATTAAAATGAAATTATAAATGTCTCATGTATGTCCAAATATGATCCATTACTAAATAACAAAATATGGACATTATAGCTTCCAAAATTGATTGTCTTGTTGTCACCGCTATATGAATGTATCTTTCAACATCAATTTGACTTAAAACAATCATAGGAAATCCTAGAAATACAAATGTGGGAAGTTTCATCCGAATCAATCCACTATCTATATAAAAAACAACTTATGCATAGACTTTAGCAAGGAGCACAATATTATTCTTAGTACCCCAAGTATAATATTTTCTTAAATGCTCTTATTTTCATAGAAGAAATACCCCTCAGATTCTGACTTTTCAATCAGTTTTTGAGCCTTAACTTTATTGGGATTCTTTTATGATTCAAAATTGCAGTTTTATTCTTAAATTTTATGTTTCTAATTTTCTTATATTCTTGGATTAAAAATCAACTTGAGTATAATATGTCTTATCTTCAATTTTATTTTCTTCCTTCACCATATGCAAGTTGAGATTAATGAGGGTTACATAACTCATCTTGAACCAAATAGGAAGAAAAATAAGCACTAAATAACCTTATTATCTTGCGATATATTTTAGTGCTTATAATTTTGAAGCATAAACGTAATATCTCCAAATGTACTCCCTTATGTTGATTTTATATTTATTTAGATACCTAAAGTGTTTCTGCAATGAATGTCTAAATGTAACTATTGTCCATCTGTAAGTGCTCTTTGGAGTCTCCTTACAGACTTCAAATACCTACTTCTTCTTAGCAGATACATTTTCTAAATTTTCTCCAAGAATTCTTAACCATATTGAGGGACTTAAACGTTTTGCCATGAAATACACAAATGAAACCACTATCCATCTGTAAGTGCTCTTTGGAGTCTCCTGACAGATTTCAATTGATTACCATCTCATTCATGCAAAATAGTAATTCCTCATATGAATCCTTTAGCCTTAATGAAATTAGAAACAATGTCCCTTAATTCTCTCAAGAATGATCATAAGACACATGTGTTTTTTTACCTCAATGGGATTATCAGTCCTTAATACATGGTCAAGATCATATCAAATTGAGAGATTTTAAATTTTAAGTTGGAATGTTAAAGATGCTTGATATTTAATATATGCACTTACATTAATCTTAAATTGTATAACAATAAATCATAATATAAAGGTCCAAATCCCATCTACTAGTCTTTATTCATTTGCAAGTGCTCTTTGGAGTCTCCGAGCAAACTTCAATTGACTAGGTGTAGTGCCAAATGTAACGATTCAAAACATGTCAATCAAATAATCTTCCTTTGGGCCGATTAATTGATTACACGTAAAACCTTATAATCATTACCCCTTTGATACTACCAAAACATTGTACATGTAGCCCTTTAAATCATGTCCTTCCTTTGGGCTGATCCATGATTTAAAAGTTACATGCACCTTAATACACTTGCATTTGGACACTTGAGACAACCATTAATGTGAGAGCCCACTTTGGTGGGATGACATTACAGCTGGCTCAACGCTTAAATACAACTCAAATACCTTTATATTGGACTTAAAGTATACCTAAACTTAGACTTTTCATTATGCACATCAATCTTAATATGAAAAGTCTAACCAAATACTGACCTAGGATGATTTAGATTTAAGACCCGGTTGCAAAATCTTAAGGTATACATACAAATACAATAGACCATATAATACTTATATAGACTACTAAACCTTATGTAGTTTGTTTTGGTAAGTAACAAACTACCCAAAGAGACCAGAAGGAGAACCATAGAGATATGTAACCAGACAAATCAGTATGCATTACATTAAGGTAAGAAAAGAAAGCGATGGTTTCCTCTTCAGCCAGCAGCCATTGAAATTATACCACATCCAGGCAAGATTCCCAGAAAAGGTCAGGGTCATATAGACACTTAGGCGCCGACCTTATTTTCTGCGACAGAACTTGTCCTCATGACAACATGGTGTAATCCAACGCTTACAGCTCTTACTAATGAAAACCACGGCAGAGATAAGAAGAGGAGAGAAAACTGAACAAAAACGGACTGTACAAAACTTGTACAAACCATATAAGAGGATTGTTAAACCAAATTTTTTGGTCAGTTCCTAATAAAACCATACAAATCTTACCTAGCAGGTCGCTATGGCATCTAGCGAGCCCACAACTCGATTCTGGTCATAACCTAAAAGTTTGCAACCAAAACTGAAGTGGAACTATCGTCTCGGAGTGAAACAAATCGTTAATGGACCGTAGATATAGTAGAAGAAATCGTCTTATTCTTAAGTCGAGAAATCCTAAAGATTTCTCTCCTAATCTGAATATCTACTCTAATTCTAAATCATCCAATTTAGTAGGTCAGTATCAAACTTTATTCAAAACTTAACTTAATATATATAAATTTTTTTTTTTATATATATAAAAAATATATCATAAAAAAAAATAAATAAATAAAAGTTAAGCTTGAAAGAAGTTCAAAAAAAAAAATGGAAAGTTCAATTGCCATATAATGCTAATTACCAAAAACAATCCAAATCTAAACTTAAAAAAAAAAGTTACCAAAAAGGTTTCTTAATTAACAATATTCCAATTGTTATTACCAAATCATGCTAGTTTCCAAAAAAAAAAAACTTGAAAAAAAAAAACTATGCATAATATCTTGATTAGCAAAAACATAATCATAATTTTTTTTTAATCAGTCGCCAAATCAATTCAAACAAGATCCAAAACTTTGTGTAAATCTACTGGCTCACGACGAGTGGCTCTGATACCACTTGTTGGGTTTGCTTCAAAGCCAAACGGAATAACAATTCTAGCAAGTCAAAATGCAACCCAGAAAAACAAGAACTCGTAGAACCAGTAGTTGGAACGTATCGTTCCAAAAACACCAAATAAACATAAACATGAGCGGAAGCATACCTAATGTTCTAAAAGTTATCTTATGATGATTACTTTTATATGTTATATTTATGAATTGGATGTTATTACATTTTGTTCCATGAGTTTATGTTTGTATTTAGAAGTGTTCAAGAAGATGCTCTTGGTCTTGAACCGCAGAACTCTAAATAAAATGAATATATATAACTCTAAAATGTTCACAGGTCTTGGATATTAGCAGGAACACTAATATTCCATATAAGACTGTCGTGTTGATTAAAAGTACGTTGTAGTTCTGTAAACGTTGATAAATGATTATCATTTAATAACACGAGTATATGAAAAGATTCATATATTGAACAGACCTAATTGATAAAAAATATTATATGGATTGTGTTTGTGTCATTAATATTTTTTTTATCGTGTCATTAATTCTAAGATTGATATGATATATTTTTCACATAAGGAATATGCAACGTAATTATTATTAAAAGCCATTTGAAGCAAGTGGTGATAAAAGTAATAGTTCTTTGTATATAACTTGTGTAGGAGGAAAATATATATGTCAATAGCTAATTGCCACTCATTAATTGAGGAATGATATTATAAAGGGCCCCTTGGTAAAGTGAGATTATAAATGGATCCAATATAACTGAAGTGCAGTTATAATTATATAATCCTACTTGTTAGAGACCAAGAAAAGATTATAATACAAAGATGACACAGCCCTACTTTGTATAATAGTCATAATATCATATGGCAAGGAATAGACACAAGTAATGTAAATAACATTACTAGAAGGATCGTGTTTCGTAAAATGATTTGCTAAACATCTATATTATTTGGGTAGCTGTAATGTATGCTAGAGTACCGCTTACAGTTTATGGAATAAAATAATTATTCCATTGCCAACATAATATGGATCCTCAACATAGGTCACACCAACTGAATGGGAAACAAGAAATATATTTTCTATGTACAAAGTTTCATGTTGCATGAAATAAAGTGCAAATAGAAAATTATATCACATGACGTGAATAACTAGCAAAGAATAAATTTATTAATATGTGTATATTATGAGGATAATATAAGTTTCACATATTATAATAATATATGAATATTATTATGAAATGTATAAATTTATTTGAAGCCCAAGCCCAATTATTTTAACAAATGAAGAAGAAAGAAGGCTTTAAATTCGGGTCAGAATTTGAGCCAACTTTAAACAGAAAAATAGTATAGCAAACGATAACCATTTTGGGCAAATGATATGTGAAAATTGTAGCCCTTGAAGTGTAGAATCCAATGGTCCAAGTTTCAGGGCGTTTGGAGTTTTCTACAGAGAGTTATCAAGGTTTTAGTGCTGCAACGTCAGAAATTAAAGTGCTGTTTTTAATTTCTGGTTAGTGGCTTTAAATGCTATATGAAATTGAAAGGTTTCTTCTTGTGTTTTAAAGGTAAAGCAGATCAGAAACTTTGTGTAACAAGTAAGTCTTCATGTGTTGAAGCTTTGTTCTTCTTTTCTTCTAAATACTTGTTAAAATATTCTATCGATTAAGAAATCGATTAAGATACGGGCGACGGAGCTAGGTGTTGACGGGGAATTCGCTAGCACGGATTCGACTGTCATTTTGTTTCGGATTCAAGGTGAACCGAAGAGGAACAGAGCTTCGTTAAAGACCATAGGTATGGTTCTACAATCCTTCTTATAGGAATATATTTGTTTGCGATGCAAATAAATAAAGAAAGTTAGCAATAGTAAGAACGATCCTAGATGTTATCGGTTAATAAAATTTTAAAAATTACCCGATTAGCATCATGAAATCCTTCAATTGGTATCAGAGCATAGGTTCTTTATTATTGCTAATTAGACTATTTTATTATGTAATTTTAATTACATAAGTGCTTAGTTAATTGTTCTTTTGTTTTGCGGTTCTAAATTCGTGCTGAATTTTTGTTACACGTTTTGCAATATTGTAATATGATAACTGGTTAATTATTTTTGTATTTTCTAAAATTCTTACTATATTAGAAGAAGTTTAGAATAGGATAATTATATAGATCAAGGTTTTTGGACAGATCTATGAGATTAAACAAAAATAAAGAAAATAGTGCGCTGCTGGAATTTTTCAGCAGCAGTAGCAGTTTTTGCTGAAATCAAAATAACGATTTCTCTCAAATGGATTAACATATTTTGATGAAACCAGTTTCTAAATTTAGATATCGAAGTCTAGTTTTGAAATAATAAAACTTTCCTATACAAAAGTTTTATGAAATATCGTCACAAAGGCAAAACAGCAATAGTACGCAGTTTTTCTGTGACAAAACACAATAACGGTTTGTATTTTCTTTTAAATGATTAAAAGATTATTTTTCAAACTATGGTGCAAATTGTAACAGAGAATTATAAATCATTTTAGGGATTTAAATGATTTAGAGAACCGCAATTACTTAAGAAATGGAAATTAATTAAAAGGTACAAAATAGTGCATCGATATGCAATTCCTATTATAATTTTGTTTTGCAGGGAACTGAGTTTGTATGTCTCATTTCAATGCCTTGTGTGATGTAAATTTTATGTGATGTGTATGTTTGATTGTAAGCAAGTTTAATAAGCGTTTATTAATTAGGCACAAAAGGCAATTTATGTATAGGATGCCTTTATTTATTTTTACATCATTTGCATTGTGAGAATGAGATGGGTTCCTAATACTTGCACTTAGCAAATTTTATTCTTGAAAGGATTCATAATAAAGTTTGGGGCAGCATATTTATTTTTATGCAATTTTTCATCCAATGGTGCAAGAAGACAAAGCGGTGGATGAAGAGAAGCGCAAGAGGCATACAAACTCGCAAATGTTTTGTGATTGTTTTATGTTATGTGCTTTATGATTATATGTGAATGATATGTTAGGATAGGTATGGGTGTATGGAAACAGGACCTACCAAACTATAGTCACATTTGAAATGTCCAATGAAAAATTAAGTATTTTTCCTTCTTATTTTATCCACTTTAAGCTAGAGATTATTAAGATGCATGAGTGTAATTTCTAATCTTTAGAAATCGTGGAATGTGTTAGGACATATTATCTGGCCATTGATAAATGGATTAAATGTGAGGCATTTGGTACATTTATTTTATGGAGATAATTAGCCGAACATATTGACCAATAAAATAAGTTTGCTTAAAGGGAAGTCAAGATCTAGGCTTGAAGTCCCGGGAAAATCGTTTAGTAAGAAAAGGTTCTTAATAAACAACAAGAGTCATAAAGTTTAGAAAATTGCAAACGATTGCAAAAGTTTTTCTAAAAGGTTATGATTAGTAAAAGATTACTTACCTTGATTTTATAATTCGGATGAGTTCGCTTTATTTATGATAGGATCTTGAATATACTGCATAATGGACAAATATTAAATATGTGGTATGAAGTTTTACATAAATATTAACATGAAATCCTTTGATTTATTTTATAGAATGACAAACAACGTAATTATCCGATCCATACTCGAAAAGTTTCCGTTGGAGAATGATGGTTCCAATTTCCTTGATTGGGAATTGAAACTCCAACTTATCATCAGGTCGGAGGATCTTGTCAATGTATTGGAGGAAGATGCTCCAGTACTAGATAAGGATCCCTCTGATGAAGCAAAGGCCAAATCTGAAAAGTACCGCAAGGACGAACTGAGCGTTCAAGGTCTCATGTTGGCAAGTATGGCTACTGAACTTACTAGAAAGTTCATTAACAATACTCCAAAAGAGATAATCGAACGTCTCTCCAAGATGTTCCTGGAGAATGCTCGTAAAGAGCGTTCAAAGATCACCTTAGCTTTCACAAGGTGTAACATGGCAGAAGGATCTTCTGTCAACCAACATATGTTGAAAATGTTGGGTTACCTTGAGAAATTGGAGAAGCTTAATGCTCCAATGCATGCTGATTCTGCTGAGGATATAATCCTTGGTTCGTTGCCTCCATCTTACAGAGATGTAGTCATGCATCTTCACTTGCGTGAAAAGGCAATGACCTTGGATGAGATCCATCAGACTTTGAAGCAAGCTGAGGCCGATATGAACAGGCACAAGGGAGAGAAGAATGTTCTTGCAATATCACATAATAGCAAGAAAGCTCAAAAGGGAAAAGGCAAAAAGAAGATATCTAAAAAGAACAAGGGGAAAGGAGAAGCTCAAGCGAGCACCTCCAAAGGCAAAAAGAAAAACTCGCCAACTCCGCAAACCGAGTGCTATTATTGTCATGAGTTAGGACATTTCAAGGCGAATTGTCCAAAGTACAAGGCTGACTTAGACTCAGGCAAAATAGAGCGGAAGCGTCCCAAGGTTCCAAAAGGTATTTTTGTTATTGAAATTAATTTAACCACATCTATTCATGATTGGGTAATTGATACTGGATCATGTGCTCATATTTGTGCAAATATGCAGGCACTAATGAATAGAAGACATCTCAAGAGAGGAGAAGTTATTTTGAAGGTGGGCAATGGTGTTAGTATCTCGGCGATGGCCATTGGTTCAATAAACCTTCATTTATCTAGTGGTTTAATAATTAATTTGAATAATGTTTATTATGTTCCGTCTATATGTAAGAACATTATATCTGTGTCGTGTTTGGACAAAGATGGTTATGTATTTACTATTTCAAACTCGTGTATGAGTATTGCACAAGATGGAATTTTCTATGCAAATGCTACTATTCATGATGGTTTATATTTGCTAGAAGTGAATGATAAACATGTTCTAAATGTCAATAATAAAAGACTCAAAGTATCTCATGAAAACAACACTCTCTTATGGCACTATCGTCTTGGTCATATAAACGAGAAACGCATTAAGAAATTACAAGATAGTAATCTTCTTGGTCTCATGGATTGCGATGCAATAGAGACATGTGAATCTTGTTTAGTTGGTAAAATGACTAAGAAACCTTTCAAGAAGAAAGGTTCAAGAGCAAAAGACTTGTTGGAATTGATACATTCTGATGTATGTGGTCCAATGAGAACAAGTGCACGAGATGGTTTTAGATATTTCATTACGTTCATAGATGACTATAGTCGTTTTGGCTATGTTTATCTAATGAAGAACAAGAGTGAATCTTTTGACAAGTTCAAAGAATTCAAGAATGAAGTCGAAAATCAACTTAATAAGAGAATTAAGATTTTGCGAACTGATCGTGGAGGAGAATACTTGAGTAATGAATTTGGTACATATCTGAAGGAGTGTGGTATCATACCACAATTGACTCCACCAGGAACACCTCAGTGGAATGGTGTATCTGAGAGGAGAAACAGAACATTGCTTGATATGGTTCGATCAATGATGTGCCAAACCGAATTGCCTCTTTATTTTTGGGGACATGCATTGCTAACTGCGGCTTACACACTGAATATTGTTCCATCCAAATCTGTCGAGAAAACTCCATACGAGTTGTGGACAGGAAAAACTCCTGAATTATCTTTTCTCAAAATTTGGGGATGTGAGGCTTACATCAAACGATTGATGTCAACCAAACTAGAACCCCAAGCGGAAAAATGCTTCTTTATAGGTTATCCGAAAGAAACAAAAGGATACTACTTTTGGCACAAGTCAACAAATAGAATATTAGTTGAAAGAGGTGCAATTTTCTTAGAGAAAGAGTTTCTCGAAAGAATCAAAAGTAATGGAAGTAGTGTAACGCTTGAGGAAACTCAAGAAACATTACAAGACCTCGATCAGGTCATGGATGACACCCATGTAGATCGAAATAACCCAACCATAGTTCCGACGGCTAGTGGGAGCATTAGTGTACAAGTTCCTCAGCCTATTGAGGAAGAGGTTCACGCATCACCACATAGTGTTCAATCGAGCATTGAACTAATTCCACAAGAAATTGTGCAAGAGGTTCAAGATACTCGTAATGAACATGAAGAGCCACAAGAACTAAGAAGGTCAACAAGATCTAGAAAGAAACCTGATATATATCTAGGGCTTCATGAGATCTTGGTAATGGATACAGATGATCCAAAGACCTTTGAAGAAGCAATGAAAAGAGAAGACTCAAAATCATGGTATGAAGCCATGAAATCTGAAATGCAATCCATGTATGATAACCAAGTATGGAACTTGGTAGATCTTCCTCAAGGAAAGAAAGCTGTTCAAAACAAATGGGTTTTCAAGAGGAAGATGGACATGGATGGAAACATGACAACATACAAGGCAAGGCTTGTAGCGAAAGGGTTTAGTCAAGTTCAAGGAATTGATTATGACGAAACTTTCTCGCCTGTTGCAATGTTTAAGTCAATTCGGATATTACTAGCCATTGCCGCATTTTATGATTATGAAATATGGCAAATGGATGTCAAAACAGCATTCCTGAATGGGAATTTGGAAGAGGATGTGTACATGGTACAACCTCCAGGTTTTGAAGATCCAAATAATGGTAGTAAAGTATGCAAACTTCAAAGGTCTATTTATGGACTGAAGCAAGCATCCAGGAGTTGGAATAAGCGCTTTGATGAAGAGGTTAAACGCCTTGGATTTATTCAAAGTAAGGAAGATACTTGTGTATACAAGATGGTCAGTGGGAGCTATATACTTTTCTTGGTTTTGTATGTTGATGACATACTATTGATAGGCAACTTTAT
The DNA here is from genome assembly GCA_027725995.1 of Rhynchospora tenuis. Lineage (NCBI taxonomy): Eukaryota > Viridiplantae > Streptophyta > Magnoliopsida > Poales > Cyperaceae > Rhynchospora > Rhynchospora tenuis. Next base: position 210,913,471 of record CM050888.1, on the reverse strand, counting down.
TCCCTTAATGGAGCAAACAAAAACTTCATTGAAAGAGATTTTCTCAATGAAAGACTTGGGTGAAGCCCAATATATCTTGGGAATCAAGATATGTAGAGACAGGTCACGTAGACTCATTGGCTTAAGTCAACGTACATACATTGACAAAGTGTTGAAACGATTCGACATGCAAAATTCTAAGAAAGGAAATGTGCCAATGAGTCAAGGTGTAACACTTAGCAAGTCTCAATGTGCTGTCACACGTAAAGACATTGAAATCATGAAGAATGTAGAATATGCGTCTGCAATTGGTTCTATCATGTATGCTATGGTGTGTACACGACCTGATGTCGCGTATGCTCTAAGTATGACAAGTCGTCATCAAGCCCATGCAGGTCCTGCACATTGGAGTGCGGTCAAGAATATCCTTAAGTATCTTAACAGAACTAAGGATAAATTTCTTGTGTATGGAGGGAAACGGGAACTCGTTGTAGAAGGCTACACCGATGCGAGTTTTGCAACCGATTATGATGATAAAAGGTCGCAATCTGGATATGTATTCATTCTGAATGGGGGTGCTGTTTGTTGGAGAAGTTTCAAACAATCAACAACAGCTGACTCAACCACCCAATCAGAAGTGATGGCTGCTGCGGAAGCAAGCAAAGAAGGTGTTTGGATCAAGAAGTTCATTGAGGAGCTTGGAGTGGTACCATCAATCGAAGGGCCATTGGAATTGTTTTGCGACAATAGTGGAGCTATTGCACAAATCAAAGAACCAAAGGCATACCACAAAGTCAAACACATGGATAGAAAATACTTTGTCATTCGGGACTTCATAGAAGATGGTAAAATAAAATTATTAAAGGTGGACACGGATAGTAACACAGCAGATCCGCTAACAAAGCCTTTATCTCAAGCCAAAAGCGAAGTTCACTTCGATTCCATGGGTTTGAAGATGCATGGAGAGTGGATAGAGATAACAGAATGAGTCAAAAGGCAACCCTAGTTTTAGAGTTAATACATAAAAATGTATAAAAAGTAACTTTAAGAACAAGTGGGAGATTGTTGGAATTGTGTTCTAAAAGTTATCTTATGATGATTAATTTTATATGTTATATTTATGAATTGGATGTTATTACATTTTGTTCCATGAGTTTATGTTTGTATTTAGAAGTGTTCAAGAAGATGCTCTTGGTCTTGAACCGCAGAACTCTAAATAAAATGAATATATATAACTCTAAAATGTTCACAGGTCTTGGATATTAGCAGGAACACTAATATTCCATATAAGACTGTCGTGTTGATTAAAAGTACGTTGTAGTTCTGTAAACGTTGATAAATGATTATCATTTAATAACACGAGTATATGAAAAGATTCATATATTGAACAGACCTAATTGATAAAAAATATTATATGGATTGTGTTTGTGTCATTAATATTTTTTTTATCGTGTCATTAATTCTAAGATTGATATGATATATTTTTCACATAAGGAATATGCAACGTAATTATTATTAAAAGCCATTTGAAGCAAGTGGTGATAAAAGTAATAGTTCTTTGTATATAACTTGTGTAGGAGGAAAATATATATGTCAATAGCTAATTGCCACTCATTAATTGAGGAATGATATTATAAAGGGCCCCTTGGTAAAGTGAGATTATAAATGGATCCAATATAACTGAAGTGCAGTTATAATTATATAATCCTACTTGTTAGAGACCAAGAAAAGATTATAATACAAAGATGACACAGCCCTACTTTGTATAATAGTCATAATATCATATGGCAAGGAATAGACACAAGTAATGTAAATAACATTACTAGAAGGATCGTGTTTCGTAAAAGAATTTGCTAAACATCTATATTATTTGGGTAGCTGTAATGTATGCTAGAGTACCGCTTACAGTTTATGGAATAAAATAATTATTCCATTGCCAACATAATATGGATCCTCAACATAGGTCACACCAACTGAATGGGAAACAAGAAATATATTTTCTATGTACAAAGTTTCATGTTGCATGAAATAAAGTGCAAATAGAAAATTATATCACATGACGTGAATAACTAGCAAAGAATAAATTTATTAATATGTGTATATTATGAGGATAATATAAGTTTCACATATTATAATAATATATGAATATTATTATGAAATGTATAAATTTATTTGAAGCCCAAGCCCAATTATTTTAACAAATGAAGAAGAAAGAAGGCTTTAAATTCGGGTCAGAATTTGAGCCAAATTTAAACAGAAAAATAGTATAGCAAACGATAACCATTTTGGGCAAATGATATATGAAAATTGTAGCCCTTGAAGTGTAGAATCCAATGGTCCAAGTTTCAGGGCGTTTGGAGTTTTCTACAGAGAGTTATCAAGGTTTTAGTGCTGCAACGTCAGAAATTAAAGTGCTGTTTTTAATTTCTGGTTAGTGGCTTTAAATGCTATATGAAATTGAAAGGTTTCTTCTTGTGTTTTAAAGGTAAAGCAGATCAGAAACTTTGTGTAATAAGTAAGTCTTCATGTGTTGAAGCTTTGTTCTTCTTTTCTTCTAAATACTTGTTAAAATATTCTATCGATTAAGAAATCGATTAAGATACGGGCGACGGAGCTAGGTGTTGACGGGGAATTCGCTAGCACGGATTCGACTGTCATTTTGTTTCGGATTCAAGGTGAACCGAAGAGGAACAGAGCTTCGTTAAAGACCATAGGTATGGTTCTACAATCCTTCTTATAGGAATATATTTGATTGCGATGCAAATAAATAAAGAAAGTTAGCAATAGTAAGAACGATCCTAGATGTTATCGGTTAATAAAATTTTAAAAATTACCCGATTAGCATCATGAAATCCTTCAGATGAGCGATTGAAATGAAAGCCCGTTTCATAAATTAGTGTTAATGGCAGAATTTTCCTAATCAAAATCTTTTATTCACATTGAGCTTCCACAATCGATTCAGCTAGCGCTCTTTGCGAGAAGAGGTTTGTTTTCATGGTATATTATGGTTATTCTATTTGAATTAATGTATGCGAATCGTATGTTTCCAACGGTGTCCTTTGAAGAAATAGATCAGGACGATTACTTTTTATTTTATTTTGCTCAAAAATTTAGTCTACATGGAAAAACTAATGCTCGAATATTTTAACAAATAATACTTACGTACTTTTGGAGTTCAAAAAGATTTTTAATTATTAGTCCAGTGGGATAAATGGATAATTCATGTGGTTACCGGTTCAAGCATCATTCATGCGCATTTATCCAAAACCTAGTTATACCACCATAGAAGAATTTACAAGAAAAAATATTATAAATATATAAAGATGGTTAAATTCAATGACCACGTCATATTACCAAATAATCATGATTGGACGGCGTACGTTTTCTCATTTTATATATTTCTGGACAAGATTTCTCATGCGTTATCAAATTATTTTTCATTGTATGTCTTTATTGTTTTGTAAAAATATTTAATTTTGTCTAGAGGTTACATAATTTAAATTTTCATTTACAGGAATCCTCTTATTCTAAAAATAACTACCCTTTTCAAAAGATATTTCTTTTTTAAAAAAACGGAACCAGAAAAATATCACTAACTTATATCTCTATCTCTAGTACTTATAAAAGCACCTAAAAAAAGAGAGTTTCAGATAAAAGGAATAAACATGTCATATAAAAGAGTATAAACATTTCTTATATCAATTATGGAGAATGACTACGGTACACCCTAAAGCACAGATTATGCAGTGCTTTAGAGTCGTTTTTCAAGATCTAAAATTCAAATGTCCAATCCAAACCGTACAATATGTTCTTCATGTTAAAATATTCTTAGAAGCAAATTTTTACATTTTTTAAATTTTTTTGCTATTTTTTACATATTTTACAAAATCAATGTAAATGGAGCGCCCACAATGTTTTAGATTAGCGATTTTGTAAAATATGTAAAAAATAGTAAAAAAATTTCAAAAAATGTAAAAATTTGTTTCTAAGTTTATTTCAACATGAATTTCGGATCTTGAAAAACGACTCTAAAACACCGCATGATCTGTGTTTTAGGGTGTACCGTAGTCATTCTCATCAATTATGGACCATTGATTTGTATAATTTGATTTGATCAGTGGTCTATATCTTAATTTTGTTAGAAAGTGCTCAATTTTCATTTAAAAGCCAATAATTAGCAATAAACACAAGATTAAACACCATGGATCTAGGCTTAAGGCCATTCACATATCATTTCACATGAGAAAGGTATGAGAAATTATACCTCTCACGAAATCGTATCCATGAGGCGATCCAAATCATTTGGAACCAGTGGCGTGCTTCTCCTACACCTCTTCTTCTCCTTGGATGGCGCCGGCCTCGAGTCCACCAAGAGGTTTAGTCACAAGCTTAGGAGTTGTGCTAGCAACTCAAAGCTCTAGTCTAATCCCTTAGCTTTCTCTTTTTCTTCTACTAATTACTATTTATTTAGTGGAGAAGATGAGAGCTCAACACATGAGCAAGAGGAAGAGAGAAGGGGAAATGACAGCTAGGAAGGGAGGATGGCAGCTAGGAAGAGAGGAGAGAGAAGGCTAGGGTTTGAGCCTCCAAGGGGTCCTTATATAAGCTCAATCTCTAGGGAGCACTTTCACCTATTTACAAGTTTGTCATCCACCTACCCTAGCTGAAATTTCTTGGGCTTTATGGGTCTCTTCTCAATTTGTTTTGGGTTTTTAATTCCTATAATTAAAACCCATACTTATTGCTTTTCAATTAGACTATTCATTTGCTATGAAACGACGGTCCAATTAATTAATATAACCATTTATATTAATATGTGTTGATTTTAAAATAATTATTAATTCATTAATAACTATTTTGGGATTAGATAATGCATTAATATATTTCTATATGATCTCTTTGACTCAATTAATTATAACAGTTCATAACGGTATACGATTAATTAGTCAACTTATCATATTTCCGCAATACTCACTGTTGCGAATAAATAGATAATGCACTGTGTGACCAAAGCTCTATTTGTGTGACCCTTTGAGGATTTATACTATGTTGGCCATGAAAATAAATCGTCATTTATTTCCAATAATCATAAGCAGTATCTAGCAACACGTTGTGACTCCCAATTCGTATAAATAATGTACCGTTACAATATCACAATCCTGCATAAAAAATAATAGTATTTCCTTGTCTGATTCTTATGTCACATGATATCATTGTATAATCCAAGATAGAAATGCGTCATTCTTGCAGATTATACATTTCTTGATCTAGAGTTGATCGTCTAGTTTGCATGCATACGATCCAACTCCATCAAGGGGCCCAAACAGATATCATCACTCATTAAGTGTATTAATGAGGGACATACGATTTTCTTGATGAACAATTTTTTCCCGCACAATTCAAGAGAGCATAAATAAAGTCCGTATAGCAGCCTTTATCAGGAATCAACGTTAGACGATATTTATAGAACCTATCCTCATATGGAAAAGTTGAACATCTCAAATATAGAATCAAACTCATATGAAATAAACAATGACACATAACACAATCCGTATGTTTATTTCATTGGGTCAAGTCCTGTACTATGTTCCAATAACATACACATATGCAATTATGTTGGTAACTCCTTACCTATGATTTGTAGAACTTAATCATCACTTGACTTACATACTAATCTTTTATGATAATTAATGTTACTTGTTAATTATCAAGATTATGGGCGATTTAGATTTATTATTGTCATTATAATGAATGATCCACAGAGATCTACAATTCAGATCATCAACCTGAATGATCTGTCAATAATAAACTCTAGGAACAAATGATTAAATATCATCATTAATATAAACTAAGAAAATAAGTCATTAAATATTGACTTCTAAGACATAACTCCAACAAATTTCAGATTAAAAATTCAAGATTTTTTATTAGATAAAGATTAAGTTACTACTAAATTGGCTATTTATTTAAAAAGAAAGGCTAATAAATTATTGATTTTACCATATCTTTATTGCCTATAAAACATAAAGTTATATATGAAACAAGAATAATATCAATATTTTATTTTCTTATTTTTCCACATATAGTATAATAAAAGACACCAATCCAAAGTAATAAGCTAGGTAAGGATTTTCATTTATGACAAAATCTTTAATCGAATCCATTTAGTATGTCACTTTATTGTGTAACATTTTTATACATCAACGATTCAATTTAACGTACCAAGCTAGCTTTATTTTATTAATTTTGAAAAATGGAATATGACACCGATTTTCATTATGAAAATCATAAGATTTAGCATAAATGTTTTTTTAATAATTAAAACCGTGTATACAAACCACTTTTTTATTTTTATCTATTTATCTATCTATATCTATATCTATTTATACTACTTATAAAAGCATCTAAAATAAGTCATAACAATTTCACTGGAGGGGTTCAAACATGTGTTAACATTAATTATAAATCATTGATCTGTGCAATTTAATTAGATCTGTGGCCCAGATCTTGTATTCAGATAAAAGGTCAGAGCCTTTGACAGAAAAGAGTCAGGTGATGTTTAAATAATTTATTTTTAGGAAAGATATCCACCTGTATAGTTGGAAGATTCAACCTGATATTTTTATTGCCTATCATTATTTTGTTGCTTTATTTGCTCACATATTGATGGCATATTTTTGCTAGTAATTATATTATATATAAAGGGCTGTACAGTGTACACAACGATTAATTTCAGAAAAGGAAAAAGGAAACAGAACGCTGCTAATGAATTGATGAATATTGAGGAATTAATTAAAGAGGAAATTAAATGGCTCGTATGTGGCTATGAAATGCGGTGCATCACATATACTGTGAGCAAAAATAAATATCTTATCCGAATGATCATGCTGAACTAAGGAATTAATAAAGGGCTAAAAATAGCACATATTATAGAAACAAAATCTGAAATATTTTCCGAATTAATTACATGATCTAAAATAATTAATTTATAATATCATCGATTGCGCGATTTATCAATATTTGTAGCTAGCCTACAAATTCTGTGAGCGACAGTACTACTGTGCTACAAATTAAACTGCATTTTTTTATTTTTTTCCCCCCTCAATAAAGGGCTACGTACATCCGTCAGCAAGTATAAATAATTTATAACGAATATTTCGGTCAAGCAACTGATGCTGAACCGCAATCACCCATAAGGCCATAAATGGAAGGAATTTAATTAAGGTGCAGATTCCAGCTGATAATTCGATCGACCAACTCAAAATTAAGTCGAATAAAAAAATGAGACCGGAATCCACCCAAATAGGCAGTCGCTGAAAAATGAGAGCAGCAGATGGCCGTGTAAAGGTACTTGTCTCTCGAACCACTGCAGACAACGGCATTCAGGAGGGCCAGGAAAATGCGCTCACTTTGACAGTCAGAGTTGTTTCTAACGACAATTAACCACAAATTAATTCGTACTTTAGACTGAATTATAATAATAATAATAATAATAATAATTAGTGGAAATAAGAATGTTGTTAGCTTGGGTTATCCTATTCCTATATATGTATCAATCTTACGCTTAAATGTTCAATCATCTTTTAAGTTAATATTCGGCCTCGATCATGGAAATTTAGAAAAAAAAATATTGAATGTATCGGATCAGATCGGTTATTGGAAATTTGAAATGTGAGAACAATTATATTAGATGGACTCTATCCGTCTCATATATATATTGGACTCTAGCACTGATATGCGGTGCATCACATATACATGGATACTGTGCGGAAAATAGATATCATATCCAAATGATCATGCTCATTAAAGAAATTAATAAGAGGCTAATAGCACACATTATATTATAGAAACAAAATCTGATATATTTTCCGAATTAATTACATGATCTAAAATAATTAATAATATCAATTAATTTCCATAACGCGCGGCTTCAATATCTGTAGCTGGCCTATAAAATCATTGAGCGACAGTACAAACTGCATTTTCAAATTTATTATTATTTTCCTCAACAATCAGCAATATTGCTACGTACCTACGTAAATCCATAAGCAAGTATGAAAATTTCAATCAAGCAAATGATGCCCAAACGTAAAGACTCAGAGGATGGAAGGATTTTTCAGGTGGAGGTTGAAGGTAACGCTTCAATCAATGACCTCAAAAAGAAAATCGAAGACGTGACCGGTATCTACCCTGGTAGACAGGATCTGAAAATGAAAAAACCAGACGGCTCTTTACAGCCACTTCTGTCGCCAACTATTCAAGGGAACGGCATTCAGGAGGGCGAGGAGAATGCACTCATTTTAAAGTTTAACAGTTGAACTAACGGCTAGCAAGCTCTGCTTAACGATAATTAAGAACAAATTAATTACTATAGTTTAGTCGAATAATAAAAATAAGAATGTTGTAGCTTGGATTGTCCTACTCCTACTTATCGATCCCATGCTAAAATGTTCAATCATCTTTAATAAATATTTGGCTTCAGGCTTCAGCCACTTCTCTTCTTATACTTCGTATATGCATGCATGTGTCGGTTCTTGCTATTAATTGTGATCATTTTATTTTTTATTTATATATTTATTTATTTATTTATTTTATTAATTACAAGAGAGTCGATTCTATCTCTGATGTGGTCTCTCGCTAATGCCGCATTCAATTTTCTCGTTGCTTCACAATTTGTTTCTGAAACTTCGCAATCAACCATCAACCAATGATCTTTTTTTTCCAAATCAAGCGGCATTAAGGAGATTAATAATTATTATATTCAGATTGATCCTGAAATGTTTTTTGGTTTCATGAAAAGTAACTCATTCTACTTCCAATGCCATGCCATTTTGACAAAAGCATGGTATCGTACAAACGAACAAAGTTGTGTCAAGAATTGAAATAAAGCCAGGATCTGAACAATGAAGCAGGAATATTATTACAAATCAAACCACAGATGCCCAGTAACTGTGACTTATTGGTTTGTTAAATTTGATGTGTAATTTCATCAAATAATTGGTCGGAAAATTTTTTTGGTAGACAATGATTTCCAGATTGTGATTGATCCATATAACCATATTTATGCAATAGACGGAATCTTACCAATCCCATTCCATACTGGAACACCGACCACCTTAGATTATTTCTATTTTGTTCCTTCTATTCCATAATAGGCTTTAGAGAATATGTATATTGATATGCTAAGTTATGTTAAGAGACGTAACACAGTCGAATTATTTGATTATTTTTATATTATTTCTATTTTGTTCCTTCGCTCGCTTCTCTTATTCTCTGCTACCAACAACAACGCATTCCACAGCCCATAAGACATTTCAACAATAACTATGAACATTCTCTCCGTCTGAGCAAACCTTCAACCTACTGCACTTCAAAATGAACCCATGCGGATGGTACAACTTGATATCTATTTTCACCAATTGTTGGTAAATTGTACTAGTCCTTGTCGATTCATATTAATTTATTCTTCAGTTTTCACCTATGAAATTTCGGTCCAATACATCCGAAGGACATAATTTGTTGGATTGTACAACATCACATTAAGGTCAAAATCTGTTGGATTGTACAACATCACATTTAGGTCAAAAACAAAGTACCAGATGCACTGTCTCAAAATTCTCTTTTTTCCATAACTTAATCAAAATTATGTGTTTTCTATTCCACCTAACAAGACAACTTAACAAAATTAACACTTTAAACCTGCACAGCAAAAAGAACCTGATAAGCAGGTGTTCATCTACAAAGGATAAGACAACTAAACACAATTAACCCTTTAAATCTGCACAACAAAAAGGTCCTGATAAGCAGGTGTTCATCTACAACTATCCTTTGAGCTAAGATCCATAATTACACTGCACTAAACTTACAGGACTACAAAAGAGATACACTCAGACATGAATTTAGTATATTTTATGCAAACCAACATTAAGGTCAGAAGATATGGAGGAGAGTACAGGGAGCGACTGGTGCCACATGGCCTTAAATACTCTCTTCTGATGTGCCTGCACTGACTGGGATGGCCCACGTCCCTGATACCTGTTAACGAAATTATACTTGTCAAGCTGAAATGGTTTCTGACACTATTTATAAACTCCTGAATACTTTCTTTAAGGTAAACCAGCTAAAAAAAAGTAGGAACAATAAACCAAGATACAAAAGTAAGGGTTCTGCAGGATGAACTTTTCATGAGATGAAAAGAATCCAAACATATTGGCAACTGCTGAATTGGATCTGACAACTCTAATCTCACCAGGATGCAACTGAGCCAAGCAGTCAAGGATCACAGGCCATTGCCCTATCAACCAGTTTGGCTTAGTTTTATTTCCCACCAGACGAAGTATTTCAACTAAAATTTGCTCTCCACTTCCTAATAAGGTTAAACTGAACCACAATTCTTCCTATTGCTCAATTTGAAAAATCCTCATATGTTGCCACAACCGATTTTCGTGGAGGATTAGGGTTAAAAAAGCTACAGATCATAGTAAAGGTGTAACCTGCTAATCCTTTTTGTCATAACAATTATAGATATAGAACATAATCTAAAATGTATTCAAGCTGTGACCCAATTTAAGTATCATATCTAACAACTACAATGCATCCAAAAATGAACTCATTGAAGATTGTTACCTTATATCGAAGATGTGGATTTTTGGATCAGCTGTGCCAGAGGAGACATACCAACCATCAGGAGACCATGACTGGTTGATCAGAGCCGACTGTGAGTCACTGCTATCTTGCTTCCATCCAAAGGAGTGAATCTCTGTGCGCCTCAGCCTCACATCATACAGACCCAGTTGTTGCCCTGGTGCACTGTCACAACACAGTATATGATAAAATTATTAACATTAAGTACCCTATTTGCTTATATTTATTATGTATGCCTATATCAAATTACAAGGGTTTGAAAATTCATATGTATATCTGCAAAATCTCAAGAGTATATCATTCCCATATACCCCTGCAGAACGAGAAAAATCATGAAATGTGTTGGAAAAATAAAATGTATTCATTCCCTTCTTGGACCTTCAATTCAGAAGATGTCAAAGGTGTTCACCTCCATGCCTTTATCCTCTCTAGACAAATAAAGGGCAAAGGATGGGTGGTTCTGGTATTTCTTTAAGTGACATAAAAAGAAGAGCAATTAGCACTAAATAACCCCAAATTTGTTCAATACCAACTCCAAATAGGTAAGTCATATAAAATAAGAGTGGCATCTTATTCAGTTGACTTGACTCTAGTTCAATATAGGCTTGGGGAAATAAAAAGGTTAACTAGAGTTAGGGAATGTGTAAACAAGTACTTTTACACAGCTTCTCTATTACTTCTGATATACAAGGCGAGTAATTTTAGTGAATATCACAAAATAGTTGGGGAAACAGTTGCATGAGAACTGTCAGATATTATTTCTAACTACAAGAACATGATCGTATTATTTACAAACTCAAAAAACCATAAGAACAATAACAAAAGAAACTTACCCAGACTGGACCAAGTACAAGTTGAAGTCACACGGGTTTGGAAGGATGCTCATGCACTTGTATTCAATCTGGTGCTTAAAATCTGAGCGACCCGCCAGCACATCAAAACCAATTATTCTTTTATCAGCACCAACTGACAAGACAATCTTTTTGTGTCTCAACGCAGATATGCCCATTACAGCTGATGAGTGCAGATTGCAGTGCACCAACTTGTGCTTGTATGACAAATTGCCATCACCTTCTTCACGCCATAATACAACTGAGTGGTCAGAAGATCCACCTGTCAGGAAGCAAATGTCGTTCTCCCATGGTGAGAAGGCAACACTATTTATTAGGCCCTTGGTATGTGGCTTGGCTTCTAAGAAAGAGACTCTTTTCTGATTTTGAAATCAAGAGAAATACAAAAGTTAGGATTCCTGTAGACAAAAGTATAATTATGTGTCATGTTTTGTAGGGCAAAAGAAAACAGTACGAGCATCGCACAAAAACAAGGGAGCTAAGAGGAATACAAAAAACTAATAAAACATGAGAAATGATCCCTTAATACCCATTTTTCTCAACAGATCAACAAGGGTAGTTCAGGAGCTTCTTGAACATATTTAGAGAACTTGATCCAGTATGTGTCATGCTTTTGTAGGGCATTAGTGATTTGATAAAAGAGGTTCATTTTTTCTCTTCTTTTTTTTGTGAATTAACAGGAAAGATGTACAATGTCTGTGTCAAATTGCCCAGAATATGAGCATTTTTTACAATAAAATACATAGAAATTTTTTCGAAGTTTTTACTCATCACAGTATATTATGTATTTATTAACAAAATCAGGGCTTATGACTTCCACCAAATGGCACTGAAGTAAACAAAAAACAAAAACAGAGTATGGTTTTTCAATAGCAATATGCCTAATAAAACTTTAGGTCTCACAAGAAAATGGGCATATGCCTGAAATATTAAGCAGCACATAAGTATCCCACCAAATGCTTATCAGAAAAATAAATGAAGAATATACAAACTCCAAATTATGTTTTTTACATTAAAACACTAGTTATGCTACTGCGAAAAAAATACAGTATGTATTTGCAGAAAACAAAATGATTATATAGGCCAACTTACTTGGCCGGACTGATTGAGATCTAAAATGGAGATCTGAGAATCACCAGGATCACCACTATAGACAGCAATGATGGTGTCTCCAGCTGGATGCCATGCAATATCTTCAGGCCACCGCCTTTGGTTTGGTGACAGACAATCTGTTGTGCTAAGTAATGAAGCAGACGGTCTGTCGTTTTGCATACAAAAAGAAAAAAGATTATTTGTTTTTTTTCTATATATCAAGATTAAGTACAATATATATATATATTTTTTTTCTTGTAAGGCTGTGGACCTCTGGTGAAAACACTGATGATATCATGACCGCAAAAATCTAGAAATTAAGTTAGAACCAAAGAATTAAAAATAAAAGAAATGAGAACCTTACGTTTTAGCATTAAGTTGCCAAAAATTTATGAGCCCATCCAATGCACTGCAATCAAATTAATAAAAAACTGATCAGCATTTATAAAATAACAAATGATTTCGATGAAAAAACATATGAGCATTTTTTTCTGTTAGTAGTTTTCTTTTTCTTATTGGTTACTTTCACCTATGTTTATGTAGGCTTGAAAAAACATCAGAACATCTCACATGCCCTCAAAAATGAGCATCTCAAAGGCCCCTGTAGCCTAGTAAACATCACAATCCACATCTACCAATCTTTCCTTGATGCATGAAGTTCCCCATTACCCTTTTTTTTTTTTTTTTTTTTTTTTTTGAGGGTTCCCAATTACCCATCACAATCCACACCTACCAATTTATCTGGCAATTTCTGATGTTTTCTGAGGTCCTATATAATATCAACTTTTGCGGGGCTGTAAATTCAATTTTGACCATTTGCAAGGGCATTTAATGGAAAAGGAGCGCACCTAGTAACAAAGAGATTATCATTGGTAGGGCACAGCTCAAGACATCTCAGCTTTCTCTTATGTTGGCTAGAAATAATAACAGTACTTCCAAACTCAAGAGTGATAGGTTTAGAAGACCTCTTCACACTCGGTATCAGATCCCGGTGTTCCTTCTCTTCTGTGCAACCACAACAGAATCACATCTTTTAAGACTTTTATTAAATAATTACAACATTTGGTTCTCATATTGGTTATGTTATACCAGTACTTTGAACATATATTAGATACTATGAAAGATAGGGTGCACAGTTAGTCTTAGTAGAAACCAAAAAACATGACCAAATGTACCAGCATTGAGAAAATACAAAGCATAAATGCATGATTTATGTTCACTCAGAATGGATTAACTGCTAATGACAAAGAATTAACTTTTAATGATGAAATGTGCATGTACAAACATTACAAACAGGATTAACACACAATTCTGTAAAAGCTAGAAAGTGTCATATTAAAATACTTGTTTCTTAACTAAAGACCAAAAGACCATGGCAAAATATTCCAATCTAAATAAGGGACAAGTATTATTCATTAGAACATCCAAAATCCATCACATAATATACAAAATTTGGTCAGTCAATGAATCTTTTCGCAACTTTATTCACACTTGTGATTTGTTTGTTTTAGAAGATATCAATTTCCATAAAGTGGAACTAAATAACATGACATGTGCCATCCATAACTCCTAATAACTATTGCAAGCTACAAATATCAGAGAACAAAATAAAAATGAAGCAAAACTTAAAAAAGGAAGCTATCTCATTTGTATTCACCTATTTTTCTCTTTGGTTGTTTCTCTTGTTTTCTCTTCTCAGTCACAGCCACTGCTGATTTGGATTTCACAGGAGTGGATGAAGAAGGAATATTGCCCTTAACAGCTTTAGCAGCTGTGACTTGCTGAGACCTCGGTTTTATGTTTGAACTTGAGTTTGATTGGTTTTGGTTTTTGTTTCTGGATTGTAAAAGATTTAGCTTGGCTTTCGACTCGCTGAGCTTTTTCTCAGCCTCTTCCAACTGGCAAAATCAAGAAAATTTCAATATTCAGATAATTGTATTTTTTTTTTTTAACAAATAAGTGTTATTTTAAATAGGTGATGTTATTCACAAAAATAAAGTTCTTTCTTTACTGGGAGATTGGTCAGCCATAGTAGGTTTCAACTGTCAGGATACACTGATTCGGCCTAAAGGCATTATAACCAAACAAAATATACACTGAATCAACACACTGAGAACATAATTAAATGGAAAAAATCCACAACCCCGTAATTTTTTGAATTTGCACAGTACCATCAAAAGTTACTGATCCCTAAAATTAACCAATGATAATCTCTAATCGATTCTGCATACGCCCCACCCCTATCACATACAATGAAGTAATACCTGCGACAGTCGAATTTTACAAAAAATAAAACGAAAAAGGGAACACCTTCTGAGCTTCTTTATCAAGTAATCATGGCCAAAATTTTACATGGAAACTAAATTCAGAGGTATGTGGCAATACGACACGTTGCTAACTCAACCAAAAGCTCAAAAAGTGCAAAATTACCATTGATTGGTAGTGAGCTAACTTGGTCTTGATTGTTTCCACCTCCTTGACCCGATGCTCGACCAAAGCCACCAGACCCTGCTCCTCCTCGCCTGCCTCGTCACGCGCCTGCTGACGTGGCACGCGATCGCCATTGGCGTGTCGAAGAGGCGACTGCTCCGATACTGGCGCATCCAGCTTTTGCTTCTTCGATAAGGGGCTCGCCATGGCGGATTTCGATCAGATAATTATTAAAATATTAATTTAAGGAGCTAATATAAAAATGTAATAGAGAGAATTGAGAAAGATGTAGAGGTAGGTCTCTCTCTCTCTATATATATATATATTAAAGTATTAATCGATTCTCAACAGAGGAGCTTTGCTGCTGGTTTTTGTTCTTCTTATAAAACAAAAAAGAATTAATTAAAGGGAAGTGGAAAACAATAATAGCTAGGAGACCAGACCATTAAGCAACGACGCTTCACACATCAGACATCACACCAGAATACCAGACACTGATCTACGCATAAATATACGCACTTTCACTTGGCCTTGCGGGTTTAAAAATAATACAGTCTGAATAACGTGTAAAAAGTCGTAAATTCTAATCGTAGAATATAAATGGCAACATTTGGGTAGCATGCATGATGAATTGGAATTGGGGATGGGAGGGGAGAGAGAGAAACAACATGTGAGACCGGGTCGGTTCTGCAACCTCGACCGGCAATTACTGACACTGGGTCCCACATAAAAGCACCCCAAGTCCCCAACCCCAAGCCAGCCTCCAACTAATTAAATCCGGTAAGAAAAAAGTCAAGCGACCTCTCTCGTTGACCAGACCGTCAGTGCGGGTAAAAACTTCAAAAAGTGGGCCCATTTGTCAGCAACCAATAAAATTTGACCACGACTGGCATAAGCAACCTATATTCCTATATATAAACCCAAAAGCGCATAGTTAAGGAGCTAGGAGCAACTTAAGTGGTCCAACATCCGATTAAATTTTTATTCCTAGATTATTTGGATCATCTTTTTAATCCGAATTAAAAAGTGGTCCCAACAACTTCTTAATCCACATTAAGAAGATTATCCAAACACTCTAGGAATAAAAATTTAATTTGAATGTTGGACCACTTAAAAATAAGTACTCTAGATCCCAAAAATCTTATTCTTGATCTTTTAGGAATAATATTTTTTACTCCAAATAATTAATCCTAATTTTATTCATAGATTATCCAAACAACCCCTAACATTGTGATTAAGACTTTTATTTTGTTGGTTTAATAAGTTATTCTTCTTAAAAATAATAATAATTTTGAATTGCTATCTATTTTTTTTTTCGACGCTAATTATATGTAATTACTAAATAAATGTAGGGGCATTAGTTGTGAAGTATGGAGTTATATAACTTAAGAATGCATAAGTGCTTATGTAGTGTTATGTAATGAGTTTGGTTATTTAATAAGGAAGTATAACTTATGCATGCATATATTCATGTGAAAAAACTAAAATGTCCTCATAATATAACAAATCAATATTACTATTTATGAATTATTAGTTTATAATAATAATAATTTTTTATCACTAATTATTATTAATTATTAATTATTATAAAAATTAATAATTAATGATAATAATAAATCATTTTTATTATTATGAAATATTAATAATTACTATTAATTTAATATTATTAATTATTTCATAAAAATATTATTGATTAATTATTTTTAATTAGTAATTATTATTATTATTATTAATTAGTATTACTTGTTAAATATTTTTAATAATTAATCTTTATTATTAGTTATGGGTAGTTAATAATTATTGTTGCTTATTAAATATTATTATTTATTACTTATTATTTCTTAATTATTATTAATTATTTTTAATTATTAAATATTATGATTAATTATTATTTAATACTTAGTATTTATTATTATACATTGTTAATTATTATTTCATTATTGTAATAAATTGAAGGGTATAGTTGGAAATAAATTGAATGCATAACTTAAAGCACCTTCCTAGGTATAATAAGTTATGCATCCTTATGCACCCTTGTGCAAGGTGTGTTTGGTGACTTAAGGATGCATAATTTAAAGTTATGCACCTTTTAAGTCACAACCAAACTCCTCTGTAGTCATTAAATTTAAGTTGTATCTTCTTTTTCTTTGGGAATTGTTTCATACAATCCCCTTGTTTGTAATCCTCTATCATCCCTTCCCCCTTCTGTAATCTCTTAAGAAGAGATCTCTCTCCCTCCGATTCTCCACCTTCCATCCTTCGACCTCCGATCTTCCTCCCTCTCGCACTCCCTCCGGTCTCCTCCGACCTCCGCCTTCCACCCTTCCTCCGGTCTCCTCTCTCCAACCTCCTCTCTCCCTCCCTCCGGTCTCCTCCGACCTCCACCTTCTTCCCTCCGGCCTTCCTCCCTTCTATCTCCCTTTCTCCGTCTGGTCTAAAGACATTATAATAAGTGATAAGCTAATAAGCGAAAATGATCAGTTTGTCACAACAAAGGATCATCTTATATGTTCCTAAATGATCAACTTACAAGTATAAATGATTAATTAGGTGTAATAAGTGATTAAATTGTTATAATAAGGAATTAGATTGTTATAATAAGTGATCAAATTGTATAATAAGGGATCAGATTGTTATAATAAAAGATCAGATTGTATAATAAGGGACTAGATTGTTTTAATAAGAGATCAAATTGTATAGTAAGGGATCAGATTGTTATAATAAAAGATCAGATTGTATAATAAGGGATCAGATTGTTTCAATAAGGGATTAATTAGTGGAGAGAGGGAAGTATAGTGAACAGAGAGCAACGCCTAAAATGGAAAGGGCTCTTCCAATACCTTTTCCATTTTTAGTTGTAATGATATAGGATGATAAAATTAAGGATTACACTTATCACTCCCTTTTTCTTTTTTGTATTTTGATTAAGAGCTGTAGTCGTATAAAATAACTTTAATTGTGTCTCTGCCATTATATATGATGAATAATTGTTTAAGAACTCACCTATTTAACGATAATCGAAGAAGATAAATCATAATAAATAATAGATGAAACAAACAAAAACTAGAACGTACAAGTGAATAACAAGCTGGCAAATATTCTACATGGAAAACTTTTAAATTTGAAAATATTCAACATTGGTCAAAATATATCCCAATCAATATTTTCCGCAGTAAGCAAGTAAATAAATATATTTGCTTGTAGTGGAAATAAAAAAAAAATTGCTTGCTTCAGAAAATATTAGATTTGCAAGCATTTAATTACTTGCCGGGAAGGATGTTAGGTTTGGACTCCATTTTTCATATCTTAGTAATATTTTTAGAATCAGTTTTTAAAAATATAAAAAAACATACGCAATATTATCATGCATATTGTTATTTTTTTTTTGAAACTTCCATAATCTATATCTATAATATTAATTAAAAACTGTGACCACATTATCCCTCCTATGATATACCATCTGAACCGTCCAACAAAATTCATATACTTGTGGTGATGTGTCCAAATGACGAGTCTTTTCCTGGACTTTGTTGTTCTGGCTTTATCTCGAACCCTTAGCTCTCTAATGGATCCATTATTGTTGTTTTATCTATATCGAGAAGTAGAGATGCAATTCTCTCTGAACGTCCTCGTGTTTATGACTATTTTTTTTAATTATTGAAGTATAGTCTCCTCTGGATATTCAAAATTAATCCAGTGTACTTTTGTCAGTGATAAAGTATTATAGTCATTCTCAACACTGAATATTCCTAGGCCTTTTTGGACTTGATGGAGATAGCAGTATTGCAGGTAAAATTTAACTTTCACAGTATGAAATCTCACATTTTTCTTGTATTTCCTTTGAAATCTTGCAACATAAAATTATCCACTAGAAGTGACAGCAGTCGGTACAAACTTTAATTTTATTAGTATCCTAAGGTTTGATTAATTGGTATTGTAAGTTTTTGTTATTTTTATAATTCGTATTTAAATTATTTGATCTCCGAAAGTTAAATTTGGACCATCCAGTAAATAGACTTGGGTTGAAGTCACCAAATCCCCTTTTAGTTTTTATATGCTCACACAATGTTCTTCTTCATTTTTTACTGCATTATTCTTTTTAGACTTTCTCATTTCTTTCTCTATTTATCCTAGCAGGCTAGCACTAATGCTATCGCATTGAAATATTGACAGATATAGTCTTTTCTAATTCACCGCAATATTAATACCTTCAAAATCTTCTGTAATTGGCGATATACTCTCTCTGTCTCATAAAGTATTTTAGAAGTTATATTGTGTAAGGGTAAGTAACACCTTTTTCTTATTAATGAAAATAATTGACTGATTGATTTTATGCAGATTTGCGAGAATGCATATGATGCTATTTTTACACCATGCAAAGAGAGTGCAGGCATCCCACGATCTTAGTCCTTCATGGCGGATGTTGTTTCTGCTGGTTATACTTTCACTACTCTCTTTTACATTTTTTTTACATTATGGTCCATTGTTTCTGCAGGTGTACACACTACAAAAATTAATTGAAAAGAGGAGTATGTAGTATCATGAATGATATATTGATTTTTATTTTTTTACGAATAAATTGAAAATAATATATATTATCCTAACTTTGATTCTCCTAGATTAAAAATTAAATGTAGCGTACAAAAGAATTTTCTGATTTTCTTTTCCGACGAGGAACATTACTCTTTGAAATAGCTATATATGATTAGTGTCATTTCTATTTACTTTATTTTGTACTTCTGAATTAGGTCTTCTACTATTTGATTTTTCATTGTTAGGTTCTATTACTCATTTGATTTTTCATTGTTAGGTTCTATTACTCATTTGATTTTTCATTGTTAGGTTCTATTACTCATTATCAGACGTTTTGTTTTGTTTACTTTAAGTCTTAGCAGTGAGCTGAAGTTTTTTTCTTTTGTTTTCCCAAAATTCGTAAGATATGTTTTGTGGTATGATTTGTTGGACACTTGATTGATCAGGGTCTGCAACTTACACTACAACAAAAAAAAAGGGTTGTAGCGATTGTAGTCCCAAGATTTTATACAGTTCTTGCTAATTGCATGCTTTGTGCAAGATTAGTTTGCAAGATCGTTCATTATGTTGCCCAAATCAAGTTTATTGCAAGTTAGTTTGCAAGATCAAATTCTTTATAGCAAAGTGGCTAATACCAGGGTTTAATTTTCTGTCAATATAATTTACAAACCACAAAACTGTCCGCCAATAGTTGGGTTCAATGAAAAATGTTTTTCCATCTTAATTGTATCACTAGGTGCTTTTGTGGTTGCTGCTGCGCAGCAACATGATATAATCACAAAATCATAACAAAATCAACAGCAATAGAAATTTCAATAAATCTAACTGTATTGTGTCTAAAATAATGAAAATCATAACCCATTACACAGTCATCCTTTCTACTCAAAATATAAGTATGAAAAAAGAGATCTAACTTTTCTGTCATATATAGTAGAAAAAAAGTTGATTGTTTCTTTAGTATATGGATATGACCAATAATGAAACATTTACCTTACTCAAAGTTTACATCTGAAACAATTGAAAATAATGTTAAGCTTCATTCCCTCGTTGTACAATTGAAATTTATCATCTGATAAGGACCTCATATGTACCGCATCTAGGGAAATGATTGGCGCTCTAACATCACATCTTGGAATCTACCTTTCCACAAAAAATTTTAAAAAAAGTAAAAAATGAAGAATCCTACAATTTAAAATCAGGCTAGTAGATTGAAAAAGGAATGCACTGTTTTGAGATGAAGATATTAGTCATGTACCTAGTCACTGTTTTGTGTAATTACCATGTATAATCCAATATTTTTAATAAGTAAATCTGAATCATATTGTAGATGGAATAGAAAGCTTAAATATAGATTATTGTGATCAAATAACTTAGAAGGAATGCAGAATCTCTTGTAATGCTCAAATGATACTAAGAATATGCATTAGTTGCACATTATATGCGCAATAACTATGTATAATTCTATATTTTCTTTAATCACTTAAATATAAATTATTGTGATTAAATTATTTTAAACGAATCCAGAACTTGAAATTGCTAATAACACACAAAATAAGCTTTATTTGCAAGTTATATGCGTATTTTAAGTGTATAATGCAACATTTTTCATAAGATATAAATTATATTCTAGACTATATGAAAAGCTTAAATGTAGATTATTGTGATCAAATTACTTCGAATAAATGCAGAATCTGTTGAAATTCTCAAATGATGCTCAGAAATATGCATTATTTAAACATAATATGTGTAAATACTATGTATAATCCTATAATTTTTAATAAGTAAGATTTGAATCATATTCTAGAATGTATAGACAGTTTAAATATAGATTATTGTGATCAAATGGCATAGAATGAATGTAGAACCGCTTGAAATGCTCATATCATAATAGAATAAGCATTATTTGCATATTATATACATAATTACTATGTATAATCCAATAATATCTGCATCTTATCCTAGATTGTATAGAGAGCTTAAATATAGATTATTGTGATCTAATGAATTAGAATGAGTTTAGAATCGCTTGAAATTCTTAAATGGTGCTCAGACTTATTACTATGTATAATCCAATATTTATTAATAAGTAAGATCTTAATCAAATTCTAGACCGCATAGAGAGATTAAAAATGGATTATTGTGATCAAATAACTTAGAATGAATACAGAATCGCTTGAAATGCTCAAATGATACTCAGAATATGCAATACATGCATATTATATGTATATGTATATTCCAATATTTTTTTAATAAGTAAGATCTAGATCATATTCTAGACAATAAATTAAGCTTAAATATAGATTATTATGATAAAATGACTTAGAATGAATGTAGGAATGCTTGAAATGCTCAAATGAGCTCAGAATATGCATTATTTGCTCATTATTTGCGTAATTACTGTGTATACTCCGACAATTTTGAATAAGTAAGATCTGGATTAAATTCTAGACCATATAAAGAGGTTAAATAGAGGTTATTTTGATTAAATTACTATAAACGAATCTGGAAACACTTGAAATTCCCAAATAACACACATAATAAGTTTTATATGTGTATTTTCGGTGTATTATGCAAATTTTTGAATAACGAATATATGAATTATATATTTTCTAGATAATATAAAGAGTTTAAATATTGATTACTGTTATCAAATGACTTAATATGAATGAAGAATCGCTTGAATTTACTAAATATAGAATGAATGCATAATCGCTTGAAATGCTCACATGATGCTCAGAATATACATTATTTGTATATTGTATGCATAATCCAATTAATAAGTAAGATCTGAATTATATTCTAGAATATATAAAGAGGTTAAATATAGATTATTGTGAGTAAGTTAATTTAAATGAATCCGGAATCGCTTGAAATTCCTAAATGGCACACAGAATAAGCTTTGTTTGCTAGTTATATACGTATTTTCAGTGTATCATGCTACATTTTTAACAAGTAAGATATGAATTATATTATAGATTATTTAAAGAGCTTAAATATAGATTATTGTGATCAAATGACTAAATGCAGAATCCCTTAAAATAATCCTCGTAATATGCACTACATGCACATTATATGTGAAATTACTATATATAAACAATTTTTTTTAACAAATAAGATATGAATCATATTCTAGACCGTATATAAAGCTTAAATATTGATTATTGTAATCAAATTATTTAGAATGAATGCACAATCGCTTGAAATGGTCAAATAATGTTCAGAAAATGCATTAATTGCACATAACATGCGTAATTACTATATATAATCCAATATTTTTTTATAAGAAAGATCTGAATAATTTACTAAACCGTATAGAGAGCTTTAATATAGATTATTATGATCAATTGACTTAAAGTGAATGCAGAATCGCTTGAAATGATCAAATGATGCTCAAAATATGCATTATTTGCACATTATAAGCGCAATTACTATGTATAATCTAATTATTTTTCATAAGTCAGATTTGTATTATATTCTAGACTATACAAAGAGTTTAAATCTAGATTATTGTGATTAAATTATTTTAAACGAACCCAGAATTGCTTGAAATTTCCAATTGACATACAGAATAAGCTTTATCTGCAAGTTATATTCGTATTTTCCTTGTATAATGCAACATTTTGAATAACTAAGCAATGAATTATATTCTATACTATATAAAGAGCTTAAATATAGAATATTGTGATCAAATAACTTAGAATGAATGCCGAACCGCTTGAAATATTCAAATGATGCTCAGAATATGCATTATCAGCACGTTATATGTGAAATTACTATGTATAATCGGATATGTTTTCATAATTAAGATCTGAATCATATTATAGACCGTATATAAAGCCTAAATATATATTATCATGATCAAATGACTTAGAATGAATGCAAAATTACTTGAAATGATCAAATAATGCTCACAAAATGCATTATTCGTACATTACATGCGTAAGTGCAATGTACAATCCAATATTTTTTATAAGTTATCTGAATAATTTTCCAAACCTATAGAGAGCTTAAAAATAAATTATTGTGATCAAATAACTTAGAATGAATGTAAAATTGCTTGAAATGATCAATTCATGCTCAGAATATGCATTGTTTGCACAATATATGTGTAATTACTATGTATAATCTAACTATTTTTAATAAGTAAGATCTAGATTATATTTTGACTATATATAAAGCTTAAATATACATTATTGTGACGAAATTATTTTAAACGAATCCAGAATCGCTTGAAATTCTCAAATGACACACATAATGAACTTTATTTGCAAGTTATCTTCTTATTTTCAGTGTATCATGCAACACTTTGAAATAGTACGATAAAGAGCTTAAATATAGATTAATGTGATCAAATGACTTAGATTGGATGCAGAATTGATTGAAATGCACAAATGATGTTCATAATATGCATCGTCTGCAAATCATATGTGAAGTTACTACGTATACTCTAATATTTTTCAATAATGAAGATCTGAATCATATTTTAGACCGTAAATAGAGCATAAATATAGATTATTGTGATCCATGACTTTGAAGAAATGCAGAATCTCTTGAAATTCTCAAATGATGCTAAGAAATATGCATTATTTGCATATTGTAAGAGTAATTATTATGTATAATCCAATATTTTCTAATAAGTAAGATCTGAATCATATCCTAGACCGTATAGAGAGTTTAGATGGAGATTATTGTGATAAACTTAGAATAAATGCAGAATCACTTGAAATGCTCAAATAATGCTGAGAATATGTATTAATTTCACATTATATGCTTAATTACTATGTAGAATCCAATACATTTTCATAAGTGAGACCTGAATCACATTCTCTACCGTATAGAAAGCTTAAATATAGATATTTGTGATCAAATAAATTAGAATGAATGAAGAATCGCTTGAAAATACTGAAATGATACTTAGAATATGAATTATTTTCACATTATGAGTAATTGATATGTATAATTAATATTTTTTTAGTAAGACATACTTAAATCATATTATTTATAGATCGAATATGGGGCATAAATATAAATTAGCGTGATCAAATGACTTAGAACAAATGCAGAATGATCAAACAATGCTCAGAAAATGCATTATTTGCACATTATATGCATAATTACTATGTATAATCCAATTTCTTTTAATAAGTAATATATTAATAATATTGTATATATCATATAGAAAGCTTTAAAAATGATTATTGTGATCAAATTACTTAAAAGGAATGCAGAATCTCTTGAAATGCTCAAATGATACTCAGACTATGCATTAGTTGCACATAAAATGAGCAATTAACTATTTATAATCCTCTATTTTTTTAATAAGTAAGATCTGGATTATTGTATACTATTTAAAGAGTTTAAATATAGATTATTGTGATTAAATTATTTTAAACGAATCCAGAATCTCTCGAAACTGCTAAATGAATTTAACATTTTGCATAAGTAAGATATGAATTATATTCTAGACTATAGAAAGAGCTCAACTTTAGATTATTGTAATTAAATGACTTAGAATGAATGCAGAATCGCTTGAAATGTCCAAATGATGCTCAGAATATGCATTATATGCACATTATATGTATAATTACTATCTATAATCTAATATTTATAAATAACAAGACCTTAATCATATTATGGACCGTATATAGAACTTAAATATATTTTTTTGTGATCAAATGACTTAGAATGAAAGCAGAATGGCTTGAAATGATCAAATAATGCTCAAAATATCATTATTTTCACATTATATGCATATAATTACTATGTATAATACAATATTTTTTTTATAAGAAAGATCTGAATAATTTTCTAAACTGTATAGAGAGCTCAAATATAGATTATTATGATCAAACGACTTAGAATGAATGCAGAATCGCTTCAAATGCTCCTCAAATGATGCTCAGAATATGCAATTTTTGCACATTTTAGAGGTAATTACTGTATATAATTCAATAATATTGAATAGTAAGATCTGGATTATATTGTAGGTCGTAGAAAGAGCTTAAATATAGATTATTGTGTTCAAATAACTTAGAATAAATACATAATAGCTTGAAATGGTCAAATGAGCTCTAAATATTCATTATTTGCACATTTTAAATCCTTAATTACTATGTATAATCCGATAATTTTTGATAAGTAAGATCTGAATCATATTCTATTCGTACAGAGAGCTTAAATATTGATTATTGTGATCAAGACTTAGAATGACTGCAAAATCACTTGAAATGCTCGAATGAGCCCAGAGTATCCATTATTTACACATTATATATATGCGTAATTACAATGTATAATCCAATAATTTTGAATTAAGTACCTGGATTATATTGAAGACTATATAGAGAGCTTAAATATAGATTATTGTGATCAAATTAAAATTAACAAATCTAGAATCGCGTGTAATTCCAAAATGACACACAGAATAAGCTTTTATTTTAATTTACATGCATATTTAAAGTGTCTAATGAAACGTTTTAAATAAGTAAGACATAAATTATATTCTAGACTATACAAATAGCATAAATTTAGGTTATTCTGATCAACTGACTTAGAATGAATACAGAATCGATTAAAATGCTCGAATGATGCTCAGAATATGGATTATTTGCACACTATATACGTAATTACAATGTGTAATCTAATATTTTTTAATAAGTATGATCTGAACCATATACTCAGAATATGGAAATGTAATACGTAATTACATATAGGGAGTTTAAATATAGATTATTATGATCAAATGACTTAGGAAATGCAAAATCGCTTTGAATGATCAAATGAGCTCGAATTATGCATTAGTTGCACATTATATAAGTAATTACTATGTATAATACAATAATTTTTAATAAGTAAGATCTGAATCACATTCTAGACCGTATAAAGAGTTTCAATATAAATTATTACGATCAAATAACTTATAAAAAAAATGCAAGAATCTCTTAAAATGCTCAAAGGATACTCAGAATATGCATTATATGCATATTATATGCGAAATTACTATGTATAAGTTAATATTTTTCAATAAGTAAGATCTGGATTATATTCTAGACTAAATGACACAAAAAATAAGCATTATTTGCAAGTTATATACGTATTTTTCAGTGTATAAGGCAACATTTTGCATAAGTAAGATATGAATGCTGAATAGCTTGAAATACTCAAGTAATGCTCAGAATGTGCATTATATGCACACTATGTCTGTAATTACTATGTATAATCCAATATTTTTTAAGTAAGATCTGAATCATATCCTGGACCGTATATAGGACTTGATTATAGATTATTGGGATCAAATGACTTAGAATGATTGCAGAATTGCTTGAAATGCTGAAATGATGCATTCTTGAAAATTATATTCGTAATTATTATGTATAATCTAATAATTTTGAATAAGTAAGATTTAGATTATATTTTAGACTATATAAAGATCTCAAATATAGATTATCGTGTCTAAATTACTTTAAACAAGTCCAGAATTGCTTGAATTTCTCAAATGACACACAAAATAAGCTTTATTTGCAATTTATATATGTATTTTCAGTGTATAATGCAAATTTTTGAATAAGTTAGATATTAATTATATATATGCTAGAGCTAGACTATATAAAGAGTTTAAATACAGATTATTTTGATCAAATGACTTAGAATAAATGCAGAAACATCTGAAATGCTCAAATAATGCTTATAATATGCATTATTTGCACATTATATGAGTAATTGAAATGTACTATCTAATATTTTAATATAAGTAAAATCTGATTCATATTCAAGACTGTATAGAGAGCTCAAATAAAGATTATTGTGATTATTTAATAATTACTGTGAGTAATCCATTATCTTTTTTAATCTAAGATCTGAATCATATTCTAGATCTTATAGCTTAAACATAGATTATTTTGATCAAATGACTTCGAATGAATGCAGAATTGCTTGGAATGCTAAAATGATGCTCAGAAAATGCACTAACCGCACATTGTATGAGTAAGTATTATGTATAATCTAATATCATTTAATAAGTAGGATTTGAATCATATTCTAGACTGTATAGAGAGCTTAAAATTAATTATTATGATCAAATTGTAGTATTCTGTCAAATGAAACGAACCAGTTTAGATGAGACGGACTGTTTCAGATCCGTGTTCAAATGGTCCGTTCTAATAGATACGGTGCACCTGGACAGAATGCTGTGAACATCGCACCCTTTCATCAAAACACTGCCTTTGCATCTTCTGAGCGATTTGAACCCTCTATATATACTTTCTCTGTGATGGCAGAGGGTATGTGAGAGGACTTCTTTCAGTTCTAACATTAGTTTAGACAAGAGAGAGAGAAGATTAGGAATTTTCTTGAGGGAACGAGTCAAGGCCGACTAACTCCTGTTAAACACCATCAGTTGGGGTTGCGATATCGGCTTTGTAGTGATTCTCTCACTGCAGAACGTGGAGAAGATCATAGACTAAGGAGACGCGCTTGGTTTGCGGGTTTCAAGTTCATCCGCTCAACACTCGATTTCAATTAGCGATGGCACGAGGTATTTTACGATTCTGGGTTATTTCCGCATTCTAGAATTGTTGTAGCACTTACAGTTGGTATCAGAGCGGGTTATGCCGCTGGATTGCCTTTATTGAAATAGGATTTCATAACGGTTTATAAGAAATTCTGTTGTAAGTGTTGAGTGGATTGAGTTTTTGTCTGATTTTCTTGATTGTCTGAATTCGTGGAGCATTATCTCAAGATCTGCTTATCCAATTTGAGTGAGGTTTTCGGAATTGGAAAGATCTCCGAGTCTACTTTCCAACGAGACCAACATCTTGAAATTCCAGTGGGTATACAGTGAGATAATCATTTTGCAACCAGTAGAGGTCAGACAGTCAGGGTTCTGAATTTTCTGACCTTTCAGTATTACGGGCCAGATTTCTCTCAATTCGTAATTCGGTTTTGCATGAAATTTTACTGGGATGTAGATATTTTAGATATCTTTCCATAGAGTATAAATTTGCAAAATTCCGATAAAGTATGAGTGAGATATACTGTCTGCAAGATAGGTCAATCTGACAGTTTGTCGGGTTTCGTCTGTGATAATCTGTACTTCGAGGGGCATAGCTTTTGATCTGTAAACTTGTTTTTTATGAAACTTGCGTCATTGGAAAGATCTTTGAATCTAGTTTCTATAATGACCAAGAACACAGAAAACAAATAAGTATAGAGAAAGTTATTGTCAGTTTACCAGAAAGTGTTCAGGCTGTCAGAAAGTTTCTGGATGAACTTCGGACGCACCCTTTCGTGTGGGGCGATCCATTTGGAGTTGGAACGACCCATTCCAACAGAGTTTGGTCCAGAAATGAGTTTTAAGATGAATATTGAGATATAATCAGACATGATGGTTCTCCATTGTTAATTAA
Organism: Rhynchospora tenuis; assembly: GCA_027725995.1. NCBI lineage: Eukaryota > Viridiplantae > Streptophyta > Magnoliopsida > Poales > Cyperaceae > Rhynchospora > Rhynchospora tenuis. The sequence continues at coordinate 210,884,541 of CM050888.1, read as the reverse complement.
AGCTTGTAGATTACTTAACTATTATGGAATTCTATAGAATAGTCACAGTTTGTCATAAATACTAAATTTGTAAAGATGGTTGGCATTTTTGGTTAAGATTAGTTAGTCAGTAATGATATGCTTGAATATACTATAGTAATAAAGTATTGATGTAGTCCACAGACCATCATACTATCTGGTATTCATTAGTATTGGCGTTACAAGCATTATATTGATTAAACAAACTTGAAGAACTATACGTGTGGTATAGTAATACACAAATTGTATTTATAAAGGATATGACAGTAATTGTGCATATGATAATTATGTAGATATAGATAATTATAGTTAGATGATCTATGAAAGTTTAGTAAACCCTAACTGTTATATAATCTAAATACCAGTGAATTAGGGTTTCAGATGCAAATTGAAATGGATTCTGGGCTTAGAACGTACCGTTCCAGATTAAATTTGCATAAAGTTTCTGTTTGCATTACTCAGCACATTGGAACAAATAGTCTAGTTTTAGGACGAACAGTTCTGAATGAAGTTGCATGAGGATACTTCTGGGTATTGATAGATTCAAACTGGGACAAACCGTCAGGTTCTGGAATGGATTGTCTGGAAAAGTTTGAATAAAGTTTTGTCTGATATTATTGTTAGATTAATTAGACAAATAAATTGATTAAGGATCAATTAATCAAGAAAGTTAGATAACTATGCTAGTTATTGAGCATATACATATATATTAGTTATCTAACTATAATATATTATGTCTAGTTGATTAATATATGTTAATTAGTTGAAGAGTAGCCACAGCATCTTCAATTACATTAAGGTATATATATTATATAGTGTATCTATAAATCACATTAGGAAGAAAGGACATAGCTTGTGTCTAGTGATGAATATATATATTAATATATTAAGGAGTAGCCACAGCATCCTTAGTTGGATTAAAGTTATGTATATATAAAGTTTATAAAATCGCATTTGGATTAAACAGACACAAGATTGTAATAAATTAAGTTAACGAAGTTAGTATTGTCCCACAGGACTATTGACTTAGTTAACTTAATATATTAGGATATAATAGTTAAATTATGAATACTTAATTTGCCCACAGGGATTAAGGATAAGAATATAATTGACTAGTTATATCATAAAGTATGAAGAATCAAATCATAGTATTTAGACTGTGTAAGAAATTGATTCATAAAGTTGTAATGTTTAATTACATAAAGAGTTATAGCATGATATTTAGCCCACAGGTAATATTATGCAGGAATTGACTCATAAAGATAAATCACTTAGTTTGCATTGGTAAATTAAAGTATAAAGTTAAGTCTCAATATAAAGATAAGCATGTATCGGTTCTACTTTCATAAGGATAGCAGATTCCCTTTAGAAATGATAAGTATCAAAGTTTCTGAGTTGAGGATAATAGTTATAAGGTCTAGAAGGATACTGTTCTCCTTCATTAAAGTTGTAAGAATATTAAATTTATCAACCAGTAGGATCCACTTTTGAGGTTGAACTTATGAACATAAGTTATAATGAACAGTGGGAGCAGTTTAACTGCTTATGTTTCATATTTATAAAGAATAAGTTCTTTCAATGTATAGTGATTTGGTTGATATGCATATTGATGTAAAGTTCTTACATAAGACATTAGATGAGTAGTTGGCCTCTTAGGTTAAGGCTAATGTAATAATACTCATCATAAAAGTTTATCTTTTAGGCTTATTACCATTATAGGTGCGAGAGCACATAATGAAAATGAGGAATATAGTTGTTCAACAAAAGAGTCTATATAATATTTCTGAGTCATTACTTGTATATTTTATTTTGAATACTTGTCCAGTTTAATATAGTCTTATCAAGATTACCTATAAGGTTATAACACATATAAAGATAAATGGTCAGTTTGGTGTTTTTGACCATATGTGTTTAATAGGAGAATAGACATATTATGGATAAAGTTGAGAGTGTTCATATGGTTGAGATATGATTAACAAGTAAGAAAATGACTAGCTGGCATCAAGCGTATAGCTTGCATTCATCTCTTTAATTGATGATTACTCACAATATATGTATCTCTACATACTTATAAGGTTTTAAGGTGGAAATAGAGAAACAATACAGTAAGCAAATAAAGATTGTGAGATCAGAAAATGGTAAAGAAATTAGAAATATGAAATATGACTAGGATTTGAATTAGAAATATTAAGTTCTAGAGAATGTTCAGATTAGTGGGAGTGATCCGTTTTAGATCATACAGAAATTCCCTCTAATTCATAATTGGATATGTTATTAAGGATCAACAAATATTGATCATCCAATTATTGACATTCGTTAACCGACATATAATACAATAATAGATCAAGTTGAATATTTAATATTCAATATCAAGGTGATCTAATAAAGAATTAGGTCGGTTGTCCTAGTAATATTATGTAGTTTATCTACGAGACTCTTATAAAAGTATTATTGTTGAATAAAATTCTGATATTTTTCAAGATAATGAATTGCAGTGTGTCCATATTATAGTATAATGCCAAGTAAAATCGGTAAGAGTCAATGTTGTGCAATGAAGTCTGAAATTTGGTTAAGTCACTTATGGTTTTAATCTATTGGTTGTAACGGATTTTTTAAAACCAAAAGGGATTCATAAGTTAACATAAAGTAATACGAAGTTAGACTTGTCACCAGTGGTTCATTGAAAAGAAGTAGTGAATTACACGAAGATTTTCTCTCATGTATTAAAGAAATATTCACTTCATATGATTATGGCATTAATAACTCATTCTGGTTTCGAGTTACATCAGATGGATATAAATATTGCAATTGTTAATGGTGATCTAAGGAGATGGTTATATTAAATAATCATAAAATTTCTTCTTTTGAGGTAATAAGTATTTAGTTAGCAAGTTAAAGTATTCTATATAAGAATTAAAACAAGTATTTCACTAATGGTATTAATAGTTTCATAAGGTTATTTCTTCATACGGTTTGAAGAAATATAAGATGAACTGGTGCATATATCAGAAGATTAGTGGGAGTTAATTTTATTTACTTGTTTTATATATAGAGAATGTTATACTTGTAACTAATGATAAAAGATAGTTATATAGGGTGAAATAATTTCTTTCTAAAATATTGATATGAAGGATATGGCTGAAGTTTTGTTTGTGATAGGCATAAAGGCCCATGTAGATAGGAATCAAGATATTCTTGATTTATCTCAACAAGCATATATCAATAAGGTATTAGAAAGATTCCGGAAGGAAATGTATTCACCGCGTCCAGTACCTGTTAATATAGGTGGTAGATTCATTGTGAATCAGTATCCTCAGTATAACTTAGAAAGAGAACAAATAGTAAATACTTCAAGTATTTAGGCAATTTGAAAGCATCAAGTATGATCAGGTTTGTGCACAAAGAACTGACATAGCTTTTGCCATTTGAATATTTGGACTGATATCATAATAATTAGGGGATAGACCACAGTTAAATTGCTAAGAAAGTAATGATATATCTTTAAGGTACTTAAGATAGTGTGCTTATGTCTCAACAGACTGATAAGTTGAAGTTATTTTGGTACACAAACTGGTTGTGTCGATTCTAGTAAATCGAATTAAGGATACATGTTAACCAGTGAAATTGTGTCATAAAGAAATGTCTAACTGACATTGTTCATTAGTTCAACATAAAGTATAGTTTGTTGTGTGTTTTGAGATTACCCTTGATGGTGTTTGAAGAGTTTTATTGTGAGACTTAGAGTCGTGGATTTTATATCTAAGTCATTAAGGATTCTGTATGATAATTCTGTTGCAGTCTTTCTAGTTAAGAATAATAAAGGTAAAGGTCGAGGTATTGACATTAAGTACTTGACTTTGAAAGAGCTCATTAAGTAGAATTAAGTGGTCATTAAATGTGTTCATACAGAATAGAAGCTGACCGATTCTTTGAATAAATACTGCAGCTAAAGGAATTCAAAGATCATGTAGCGGGTATATATAGGAATTGATCCTATAGTTAATATTAATCGTACGATTGTCTATTAACTCTTCATAAAAGTATAGATGTTTTCTCGTGTTGATTGTGCGCACATATATAGAATATATTTGATCATAAGGTTGAGAATTACATCATAAAGATTGACTTGAAATAGACGTTGGGTTTATTCATAAAGGAATTCAAAATCGCATAAAAGGTTGGATTATTAGTTGTGTAGCATATTGTAATTGTAGAAAGTAATATTCGCATTTACTAGTAGTTTAAAACGCTAGTAACGATAAGATGACTTACTGCTACAGTTCATGTGTTACATTTCTAATGTTTAACATAAAGAAAACAGAAGGTATTTATATGCAAAGGATGCAAGTTCAAGTGGGAGAATGTAGTATTCTGTCAAATGAAACGAACCAGTTTAGATGAGACGGACTGTTTCAGATCCGTGTTCAAATGGTCCGTTCTAATAGATACGGTGCACCTGGACAGAATGCTGTGAACATCGCACCCTTTCATCAAAACACTGCCTTTGCATCTTCTGAGCGATTTGAACCCTCTATATATACTTTCTCTGTGATGGCAGAGGGTATGTGAGAGGACTTCTTTCAGTTCTAACATTAGTTTAGACAAGAGAGAGAGAAGATTAGGAATTTTCTTGAGGGAACGAGTCAAGGCCGACTAACTCCTGTTAAACACCATCAGTTGGGGTTGCGATATCGGCTTTGTAGTGATTCTCTCACTGCAGAACGTGGAGAAGATCATAGACTAAGGAGACGCGCTTGGTTTGCGGGTTTCAAGTTCATCCGCTCAACACTCGATTTCAATTAGCGATGGCACGAGGTATTTTACGATTCTGGGTTATTTCCGCATTCTAGAATTGTTGTAGCACTTACACAAATGACATAAAATGAATGAAGAATGGCTTGAAATGCTCAAATGATGCTCAGAATATGGATTATTTGCACATTATAAGAGTAATTACTAATTACAAAGTATAATCCAATATATTTTAATAAGTAAGATCTAAATCATATTTTCGATCATAAAGAAAGCTTAAATATAGATTATTGCTATCAAATGACTTAGAATGAAAGCAGAATCGCTTGGGATGCTCAAATTATGCTCAGAAAATTCATTATTTACACATTATATACGTAAATACTACGTATAATCCAATATCTTTTAATAAATGAGATCTTAAGTATATTCTAGGTGGTATAGAGAGTTTAAATAAAGATTACAGAGATTAAGTGAATTAGAATGAACGCAGAATCGCTTGAAATATTCAATTATGCTGAAAATACGTATTATTTGCACATTATATGCGTAATTGCTATGTATAATCCAATATCTATTAAAAAGTGAGACCTGGTTCAGATTCTAAACCGTATAGAAAGCTTAAGTATTGAGTATTACGATCAAATGACTTGGAATGAATGTAGAATTGTTTGAAATTCTCAAATCATGCTCAGAAAATACATTATTTGCGTATTATATGCGTAATTTCAATTTATAATCCAAAATATCTTAATAAGTAAGATCTGAATTATATTCTAGACCGTATAGAAAGCTTAAATATAGATTATTGTTATCAAATAACTTAGAATAAATGTCGAATCGCTTGAAATTCTCAAATGATGCTCGGAATATGCATTTTTTCACATTACTTGCATAATTACTATGTATAACCCAATATCTTTTATTAAGTGAAATCTTAAGTATATTCTAGGCTGTATAAATAGTTTAAATATAGATTATTGGAATTAACAAACTTAGAATGAATGCAGAATCGCTTTAAATGCTCAAATGATGATCAGAATATGCATTATTTGCATTACTACTACGTATAATCCAATACTTATTAATAAGTAATATCTGAATTATATTTTAGATATTATAGAGAGTTTACATAGAGATTATTGCAATTAAATGACTTGCAAGGAATGCTGAATCGGTTCAAATGATAAAATTGTACCCAGAATATGTATTATTTGCACATTATATGCGTAATTACTATGTATAATCGAATATCATTTAATAACTGAGACCTGAATCACATTCTAAACCGCATAGAAAACTTAAATATTGATTATTACGATCAAATGACTTGGAGTGCATGCAGAACCACTTGAAATGCTCAAATGATGCTTATTATATGCATTATTTGCACAGTATATGTGTAATTACTATGTATAATCTAATATTTTTTTTATAATAAAGATCTGAATCTAGACTGATAGAGAGCTTTAATATACATTATTGTGATTCAATGACTTAGAATGAATGCAGAATCGCTTGAAATACTCAATTGAGCTCAGAATATGCATTTTTTGCACATTATATGCGTAATTACTATGTATAATCCAATATTTTATGATAAGAAAGAACTAAATAATTTCTAAACCGTATAGAGAGCTTAAATATAAATTATTATGATCAAATGACTTAGAATTAATACGGAATCTGTTGAAATGATCAAATTATAATCAGAACATACATTATTTTCACTTTATATGCGTAACTACTACGTATAATACAATATATTTTAATTAGGGAGACCTGTATCACATTCTAAACTGTCTAGAGAGCTTAAATATAGATTATTGTGAACAAATGACTTAGAATGAATGCATAATAGCTCGAAATGCTCAAATATGCATTATTTGCACATTATATGACTAATTACTATGCATAATCCAATATATTTTAATAAGTAAGATCTGAATAATATTCAAGACCGTATAGAAATCTTAAACATTGTAATTATTGTGATCAAACAACTTAGAATGAATGCAAATAAGTATATTCTAGGCAGTATAGAGAGTCTAAATAGAGATTATTGCGATTAAATGACTTAGAATGAATGCATAATGGTTTGAAATGCACAAATAATGCTCAGAATATGCATTATTTACATAATTACCACGTATAACCAAAATATTTTAATAAGTAAGATCTAAATTATATTCTAGACGGCATAGAGAGTTTAACTAGAGATTATTGTGATAAAATGACTAAGAATGAATGCACAATCGTTTCAAATAATAAAATTATACTAAGAATATACATTATTTGCACATTATATATGTAATTTCTGCGTATAATATAACATCGTTTAATAAGTGAGACCTGAATCAAATTCTCAACCGTATAGAAAGCTTAATTATTGATTATTGTGATCACATAATTTAGAATGAATGCATAATAGATCGAAATGCTCAAATGATGCTCAGAATATGCATTATTTGAACATTATATTAGTAATTACTGTGTATAATCCAATATATTTTAATAAGTAAGATGAGTTATATTCAAAACTGTATAGAAAGCTTAAATATAGATTATTTTGATCAAATAGCTTAGAATGAATGCAGAATCGCTCGAAATGCTCAAATGGCGCTAAGAAATGCATTATTTGCAAATGGTATGCGTAATTATTATGTATAATCCAATATCTTTTAATACGTAAGATTTGAATCACATTCTAGACCGTATAGAGAGCTTAAAAATAAATTATTACGGCCAATGACATAAAATGAATTCTGAATCACTTGAAATGCTCAAATGATGCTCCGAATATGCATTATTTGCACAATATATGAGTAATTACTGTGTATAATCTAATATTTTTTATTAAGTAAGATCTGAATCATATTCTAGATTATATAGAAAGCTTAAATATAGATTACTGTCATCAAATTACTTAGAATGAAAATGGAATCGCTTGAAATGCTCAAATCACGCTCAGAAAATACATTATTTATACATTGTAATTACAATTTACAATCCAATATCTTTTAATAAGTAAGATTTGAATCATATTCTAGACCTTATAGAAAGCTTAAATATAGAATGAATGGTGAATCACTTGAAATTCTCAAATGATGCTCAGAGTATGCATTTTTTTTGCACATTATTTGCTTTAATTACTACGTATAATCCAATATCATTTAATAAGTGCAATCGTAAGTATATTATACGCGATATAGAGAGTTTAAATAGAGATTATTGTGATTAAATGATTTAGAATGAATGCAGAATCGTTTGAAATGCTCAAGTGATGCTCAGAATATGCATTATTTGCACATTATTTGCATAATTACTAGGTATAATCCAATATCTTTTAATAAGTAAGATCTGAATTATATTCTAAATAGAGATTATTGTGATCAAATGACTTAGAATGAATGTTGAATCGGTTCAAATTATCAAATTATACTCAAAATATACATTATTTGCTCATTATATGCGCAATTTCTACGTATAATATAATATCTTTAAATAAATGAGATCTGAATCACATTCTAAACTATATAGAAAGTTTAATTATTGATTATTGTGATCACATTATTTACAATGAATGCATAATATATCTAAATGCTCAAATGATGCTCAGAATATTCATTATTTGCACATTATATGAGTAATTACTGTGTATAATCCAATATCTTTTAATAAGTAAGATCTGAAATATATTCAAGACCATATAGAAAGCTTAAATATAGATTATTGTGATCAAATAACTTAGAATGAATTCCGAATAGCTTGAAATTCGCAAATGATGCACAGAATATGCATTTTTTTTTCACATTATTTGTATAATTATTACGTATAATCCAATATCTTTTAATGAGTGAGATTTAAGTATATTCTAGGCGGTATAGAGGGCTTAAATAGAGATTATTATGATTAAATTACTTAAAATGAATACAAAATCTCTTGAAATGCTAAAATGATGCTCAGAATATGCATTATTTTTTGCATAATTACTACGTATAATCCAATATCTTTTAATAAGTGCGATCATAAGTATATTCTTATCGGTATAGAGAGTTTAAATAGAGATTATTGTAATTAAATGAGTTAGATTGAATGCAGAATCGGTACAAATGATAAAATTATACTCAGAATATACATTATTTGCACATTATATAGATAATTACAACTTATAATAGTATCTTTGAATAATTGAGACCAATTATATTCTAAACCGTATGGACAGCTTAAATATTGATTATTACGATCAAATGACTTAGAATGAATGCATAATAGTTTGAAATGCTGAAATGATGCTCATAATATGCATTATTTGCAAATTATATAAGTAATTAGTTTGTATAATCCAATATCTTTTAAAAAGTACTGAATCATATTCAAGGCTGAAAGCTTAAATACAGATTATTTTGATCAAATAACTTTGAATGAATTCAGAATCGCTCGAAATGCTCAAATGATAATCATAAATGCATTATTTGCACATTATATACGTAATTATTATGTATAATCCAATATCTTTTAATATGTAAGATTTGAATCACATTCTAGACCATATAGAGAGCTTAAAAATAAATTATTATGATCAAATGACATAAACTAAATGCTGAATCGCATGAAATGCTTAAATGATGATCAGAATATGCATTATTTGCACATTATATTAGTAATTACTGTGTATAATCCAATATTTTTTAACAAGTAAGACCTGTATATATTCTAGATCATATAGAAAGCTTAAATATAGATTACTGTCATTAAATGACTTCGAATGAAACAGATTCGCTTGAAATGCTCAAATCATGTTTAGAAAATGCATTATTTGCACACTATATGCGTAATGTCGTAATTACAATTTATAATCCAATATCTTTTAATAAATAAGATCAGAATTATATTCTAGACCGGATAGAAAGCTTAATATAGCAATACCGAATCGCTTGAAATTCTCAAATGATGCTCAGAATATACATTTTTTGCACATTATTTGCATAATTACTACGTTTAATCCAATATCTTTCAAAAAGTGAGATCCTAAGTATATTCTAGGCGGTATAGAGAGTGTAAATAGAGATTATTGTGATTAAATGACTTAGAATGAATGCAGAATCGTTTGAAATCCGCAATGATGCTCAGAATATGCATTATTTGCATAATTACTACGTATAATCCAATATCTTTTAATAAGTAAGATCTGAATTATATTCTAGACGGGATAGAGAGTTTAAATTGAGATTTTTGTGATCAAATGATTTAGAAGGAATGCAGAATCGGTTTAGATGATCAAAATATACTCAGAATATACATTATTTGCACATTATATGGGTATTTACTAAGTATAGTATAATATATTTTAATATGAGACCTGAATCATATTCTAAACTGTATAGAAAGCTTATATATTGATTATTGTGATCAAATACTTAGAATGAATGCATAATAGTTCGAAATGCTCAAATGATGCTCAAAATATGCATTATTTGCACATTATAGGAGTAATTTCTGTGTATAATCCAATATTTTTAATAAGTAAGACATGAATCATATTCTAGATCAGATAGAAAGCTTAAATATAGATTATTATCATCAAATGACTTAGAATGAAAACAGAATTGCAGGAAATGCTCACATCATGCTCAGAGAATGCATTATTTATACATTTTATGCATAATGTCAGAATTTCCATTTATAATTCAATATTTTTTAATAAGTCAGACCTGAATCATATTCTAGACTGTATAGAAGGCTTAAATATAGAATAAATGCCAAATCGCTTCAAATTCTCAAATAATGCTCAGAATATGCATTTTTTGCACATTATTTGCTTAATTACTAATTTACTACATATAATCCAATATCTTTTAATAAGTGTGATCATAAGTATATTCTTGGCGGTATAGAGAATTTAAATAGAGATTATTGTGATTAAATGACTTTGAATGAATGCAGAGTCGTTTGAAATGCTCAAATGATTCTCAAAATATGCATTATTTGCGCAGTATTTGCATAATTATTACGTAAAATCCAATATTTTTTAATAATTAAGATCTGAATTATATTCTAGACGGTATAGAGAGTTCAAATAGAGATTATTGTGATGACTTAGAATGAATACAGAAATTATTCATATAATCAAATTATACTCAGAATATACATTATTTGCACATTATATGGTTAATTACTACGTATAATATAATATCTTTTAATAAGTGAGACCTGAATCACATTCTGAACCGTATAGAAAGCTTAAATATTGATTATTGTGATGAAATGACTTAGAATGAATGCATAATAGCTCGAAATGATTAAGTAATGCTTTGAATATGCATTATTTTCACATTATATAAGTAATTTCTATGTATAATCCAATATCTTTTAATAAATAAGACCTGAATCATATTCAGGATCGTATAGAAAGCTTAAATATAGATTAGTTTGATCAAATAACTTAGAATAATTGCAGAATCGCTCGAAATGCTCAAATGATACTTAGAAAATGCATTATTTGCACATTATATGCGTAATTATTATGTATAAACTAATATTTTTAATAAGTAAGATCTTAATCATATTCAAAACCGTATAGAAAGCTTAAATATAGATTATTGTGATCAAATAACTTAGAATGAATGCAGAATTGCTTCAAATGCTTAAATGATGCTCAGAATATGCATCATTTGCACATTATTTATATACTTACTATGCATAATCTAACATTTTTTAATTAGTAAGATCTGAATCATATTCTAAATGGCAGAAAGAGTTTAAATAGAGCTTATTGTGATCAAATGACTTAGAATGAATGCAGAATCGGTTGAATTGCTCAAATAATGCTAAAAAATTATATTATTTGCCCATTATATCCGTAATTACTATGTATAAGCTAATATTTTTTTATAAGAATTATCTGAATAATTTTCTAAATCGTACAGAGAGCTTAAATATGAATTATTGTGATCAAATGACTTAGAATAAATGCAGAATCCCTTGAAATGCTCAAATAATGTTCAGAATTTGCATTATATGTACATTATATCTGTAATTGCTATTTATAATTTAATATCTTTTAATAAGTAAGATCTGAATCATATTCTAGAACGTATATTGAGTTTAAATATAAATTATTGTGATCAAATGACTTAGAGTGAATATCGCTTTACATGCTCAAATGAGCTCAGAATACACATTACTTGCATGCTGTTTGCTTAATTACCATGTATAATCCAATAATATTGAATAAGTAAGATATGGATTATATTCTAGATCACATAACATGCTTAAATATAGATTATTGTGGTTAAATTACTTTAAACTAATTAAGAGTCGCTTGAAATTCCCAAATAGCACATAAAATAAGCTTTGTTTGCAATTTAGATGCATATTTTCAGTGTATAATGCAATACATTAAATAAGTACGATATTAATTATATTCTAGACTATACAAAGAGTTTAAATATAGATTATTGCGATCAAATGAATTAGAATGAATTTAGAATCGCTTGAAATGCTCAAATGATGCCGAGAATTTGCATTATTTGCACATTATATGCGTAACTACTATGTATAATCCAATATTTTTTAATAAGTAAGATCTAAATTATATTTTATACCATATAGAGAGCTTAAATATTGATTATTGTGATCAAATGACTTTGTATGAATACAAAATCTCTTGAAATGCTTAAATAATACTTAGAATATCTATTATTTGCACATTATATCTGTAATTTACTATGTATAACCCAATATATTTGAATAAGTAAGATATGAATTATATTCTAGGCTGTATAGATAGCTTAAATTTAGTTTTATCTGATCAAATGACTTAGAATGAATATTTGATCGCTTGACATGCTAAAATGATTCTCAGAATATACATTATTTGCACATTATATGCGTAATTACTATGTATAATCTAATAATTTTGAATGATGCTCAGAATATACATTGTTTTGCTTACCATTGACAGTCGCTGTCAATGTTTTCTAAAAAAAATCCAATAATTTTGAATAAGTAAGATATGTATTATTCTAGACTATATAAAGATCTTAAATATATATTATTGTGATTAAGTTACTTTAAACGAGTCCAGAATAGTTTGAAATTTTCAAATGACACACATAATAAGTTTTATTTGCAATTTATATGCGTATTTTCAGTGTATAATGCAACTTTTTGAAAAATTAAGATATGGGTTATATATATTCTAAACTATATAAAGAACTTGAAATGCTCAAACAATAGTTATAATATACATTAGTTGCACATTATATGTGTAATTATTATGTATAATCTAATATTTTTTAATAAGTAAGATCTTGAAATGCTCGAATGAACTCAAGCGAAAGTAACAAATTTTATAACCTTACTACTAAAATCACGCAGTCTGTTAAAGCTCTGCATCAACCACGATTGTGGTTTCAGGTCTAGTTAGTATATATCGTATGGCCTTCTTGGAAGAACCCAAGCCTGTATTGATATATCATTTGTTTGTCATCACATAAAAAGAAGATATTATTTGGGCAACTTTATTTGTACAAAAGTCACAGAACTAGCCTTTCCGGCTTTCCGAAGAACTTTTATTTTTTTTTGAACTTGTAAACGCCCGTAGGCTTTCATTAAACAGACACGCTTTAAAGCGGCCACATTACAACATTCGTCCTAAAAGATAAAGCCCCTGCTTACAATAGCACAACTAACCTAATAAAGTAAAATAAAATAAAAAGAAGGTAAGCAGAGAAAACTAAATACTGGTAGCTAAAAACTGAGACCAACGAAACCAACTACAAATTAAAAAAGAAAAAAATAGGCAGGGGTTTATCAATTAAAATGAAAAAAGAGATCATGGTGGGGCCTCGAGCACCATTTGAAAGAACCTCTCATTCAAAGTATGCTCTACTTTTCCCTCTTGTACGCACCATCTTCTAGGCATGCCTTCATAATTTGTTTTTGTTCTTCTTGCCTCATTTGCCAGTATATGGGCCTGCACCACCACCTCCCTTCTGACATGTGTTATCACCACCACCTCCCTGCACCACCAACGAACTTTTAAGAGTCCGTTGTTTAGTGCAACGGATGCCTCCAGAATTAGGAACAATTATGAGCTTAATCAGGTTTTTTATAATTACGAATTATTCTGAGACTGAAATACCAAGCAACCATCAATATTTGTAATCATGCCTGAAGAAATTATTTTTAACTTCTATTATGGGGCTACCAATAGGAGATAAAGTCGCTGTAATTGTGTGCTCAATACTTTCTGTTGACAACCTCTCATTCATATGAATTCAATATAAATAGCCGTGTGATACTCGTACAAACACATATTTCATCATTTATATAGTCTCGGTCAATTATATACGATATAGTTTTACTAATTAGATATATACAAATATGGTATTTAATTTATGTATTCTCACCGATTAAAAGGGAAAAAATAGTATTCTTAAGTATAATAATTATTAAAATGTTTTGTAACGTCGACTTTTAAAAGTTTCATATTAATTTTGTATCGAATATGATGCATTATCCGTATTAATTCATTATTTAGGATCCTATCCGGGGCAAAAGGGTTCTTGTGTGGTCACATCTTCAATTTCGCAATTAACAGATTCACTCCATCACAAAGAGAAGTAAATAACAGAAGGCAAGAATAAAATACACGTTTTTTTTCCCCGGTTCGGCACTGTGAACAGTTACAGTGTTTCGTTTTTTAACTTCTACACTATTCGGTTTAGGTTTTGGCTGGTTGGCGAGTAGTTAAGCTATATCGAGCTGATAATCATCTTTATACGTACAGAAAATAATAAAATTCACTATTTTAAGAGAAGTGTTAGTGTCTAATATATTGGACGGATGGGTTCGTTCAATGCAATCATTCTCTTGTTTCAAATTTCAAACGATTGATCCAAACCTTTCAATATGTTTTTCGTATTGAAAACTTATAAGATATCAATTTTTACATTTTATTATTTTTTATTATTTTTTTGTATTTTAGAAAATTCATGATATAAAAATTATGGATCGTCCAATAACAACTATTTTCTAAATATAAAAAAAATAGTGAAAATTTTCGAAAAAAATGTAAAAATTGGTTATAACTTATAAATTTTTGATATGGAGAACATATTGCACGCTCGAATCCGTCATTTGAAATTTAAAAATATAAGAACGATCGCATTGAACGAACCCTATCTGTCTAATATATTGAACTATGACATTTCTTCTAATTTAAAATACACAAATGTAGCTTCATTTTTTTATTTTTTTTATTTTAGCAACCAGAGGTAGGTGGTGCCAGCTTTAGTATTAAGCAAACGTTTGATAGTCTTACAGAGGAAACCCTCTGACCAGGGGATCCTCGTAGGCTCCTACAAATTCATACATCCAATTAACTTCATCATTTTTATATCTGTTTCATTATTACATTTCGTTTCTTAATCTCTTGTATAAATTATTTAACATGAAAGAGCATTATAAGGAATTAGAAATAGGATCATTTTTTTTCCTACTATAATATATAGCAGGTAGCGAGAGGTTAGTTCCTTCTATAGAACATTTGAAAGCGCCCTGAATCGATAAATTTACTAATCATATTGTTTTGATTTTATTTGGACAAGCTTTTTTTTTTGTTGTTTATTTTTTCTCTCTTTTTTTTTTTGTTTTTTTTAGTGCAAGCCCGTACAGTAAGCTTCCCACCCGCACACCCAAAAAATTAAAGGCCAACTCAGACTTCATTGAAATTTAAATCGTTGCATCTATATACCATGGTAAACAATGCCACTAGCATTTGGCTGTAGCTTGAGTAGAACAATACGAGTTAATCAAATTTGACTAAAAACAACAGGAGGGTCAAAGGAATGTACCCAAATATACAATCTAAAAACTGGAAATGATAGTTCAGTTTAACAACTCTGGCAGAAAAGAAACCCGCCGAAAGCAACTATGCCCATTCACATAAATAGAAATAAAAACAAAATTACTAACTATATTATTCAAATTTATTTTAGCACGCTAAATCTACAGCAATTAATCTTCATGGTAGAGATACAGACCAAAACCAAATCTTGCACACGCCTTGCAAAAAGCCGTCTCCTCTGCTGCTGCCACTGCATCCTCATACCGGCCATCATTCAAAGCCACGGTACCTGTTGCCTCTCGGTGTGCCTACAAGCAACTCCATAGAGTAATTAATACTGTACTGGGTTTACTCGACTTTCGAAGATAAGGGTCTCTACTCTCTAGTATATATGAAAATTTTCATTATACATACTGTTGCAAAGTTTCAAATGCCATTTATGGCGATCATTGAAGGGAAATGACCACTGACAGTTTGACATTCGTCAAAAAGAAAGTATAAATTTGAAATCTAACATTATTGGCATGATCTATGCAGTTCAATCTCATAACTGAACTAATTAACTTGAACTGTTTTTGTGAGAGAGAGCAAATATATCTTCAAGCACTATAGTCCTGGACGGACTAAATTATGCAATTCTGGATCTCTTGGTCCTATTACAAATTCATTGTCCAAAATCGTCAGTGGGCCTCAAGTAATGAATGATATGATGGATCGAATTACAAGCATTGTTTGTTCTAGGAAAAGGCCAATTTCTTCACAAATAGCCGTACCTCCATTAGATTGAAAGTAAAGTGAAATATTAAATGAACTAAAACAGAATGTTCTATCCAAGAGGCATGGGGTCTAATTTCCCTGGATTTTGAACATGTGATGCAGCGGTTCAAGCACTGTCCATTCATGCAAAGAATTTACTAAAAAAAACCAACAACTAGATTAACTTCTTTAAAGAAAAAAGAATCAAAGTTAGCAAAATACCTCTCCATCAGTTCCACGGATTGTGACACGGTACACCACAGTAACACTACCGTTGTCAGAATATTTCACATTCCGCACTTCACCGCACCAACCTGAAAATGACCTTATTCCCATTAGGTACAACTAAAGAAGTAAAAATTTGTTCATTCACACTCTAACAGCTCTACTGTATCGATATTGTTGTTTGTTCTAGGAGTGATAATTACTTATAATAAAGGATTAAACAAACAAAAGACATTACAAATGTGCACTGAAGCATAGAATTGTTTATATGTACAAGTAGAGAAATTTCACCTGGGGCATAGAAGCTCAACATTCGATTGGCATGATACCTAGATAACCAAGTTGATGGAAAATAGTTAAAACCACAAAAAATATCCGTAATGCAGAAAAAGTCCTTAGCATCAGCATTTGCCACTTTTGGCCCTTGAAATTACAAATTGATTAGTGTGGTCGCTGGGTATTCTTTTACATGATAGTTTGCAACTGATAAAAGGTTGTTCTCGATTAGCCTTGCAAATTGCAATTAGCATTACAATTAGTGAAATGCTAAATTCTGATTTTTATTCTTCTATTATTTAATCTGTACCAGTACCATCAGGGATTAAGGGGCACTCTATTAGCCATTTTAGAACTGATTAAAGTGGGTTTTGAGCGAGCCCAGAAATTACAATGCAAAACTGATCATGATACTCTAACTTCTATGATTTTTCCTTTTATTCTGCAAAATTAATTGCTGAAACTTCCCTGCACCTGAAATACCTACATTCCCAAATTAACAAGATCCGAGAGATCCGTGTTCAATTACAGGAACTTTAAGCCTTTAACACCAAATTTTCCTAACTAAGATGCAAATTTCTCCTTAAAACCTCACATAAAGCAAACCATATAATCGAATCTGAGCCATGTACCATGGAATGGAAGTATGATCTCGCGAAATGATGTTATCTGGCACGCGCTTGTTCAAATCGCGCAAAATTTCGACCAAGGGCCTTGTGATTCCAGTGGGGAGCTTGTCCATTGGTACCATGTAATTCGAGGTGGGTACCGTACCGGCGGCGGCGCCCGATTTGGCCACCGATTTGCTCTTGTCGCCTCCGGCGGATGCTCTGATCGACACGAAGGAAGGAGCACGGACGGTGGATATGGTGCCACGTGGAGCGCATCGGAGAGATCGGATGGGTTGGTGCGAAGAGAGAAAGGTTGCAGTTGCGGATTCCATTTTGGGTCGTACTAATTGAAATTGAGTTGGTGAGAAGGAAGTTAAGACTTGAGAAATGAGAGTTGAGAAGAGAAGGTGGTGAAGAGCAAGCAGCTTTTGTCTTGTGACTTGTTGTGAGCAGTAGAGTATTGAATGAATGGAAATGTCAGATTTTCTGTGAAGAATATTTGTTGAGAGTATGTGTAACGATCGATAACGTTTCGTTGGAGCGGATATTTAGTTTCGGAATGACTTGGTGCAGAATAGTGTGTACAGTGCATGTTACAGGATAGAAATTTGAGGTGGAAAGCAAGGACGACTGGACAATTAGTAGGTCGGGGGTAGGTGCTGAGAATTTCAAACACTTATAACACGGGGACAAATATAATTATAAGCGGTATTTTATTGTAGTGGTTTTTGTTTAAATGAAAGAAAATATAATTGTTTGCGAAAAAGCACTTTCTATAATTAAATGCATGAACTCTGGCTGCGTCAAAAGTCAATGCATATGTAAAACCAATTAAGTTAATAATCACTATATTGACCGCAATGCTTATCAAAACTAAATCACTAAAATCAAATATATATTATCTATATTTTCAAATTGATCTATTTATAATTATATAATATATGACAACTATACAACTGATAATTTTTTTAATTATTAGTTATTGTAGTTGTCAAATATCGCATATTTTTCCCGAAAAATTCAACTGGAAGTAGAAACAATTAAGATGCATTGATTTCCATAAGCATCAATTGAGAAATTGCTTGACTGCTTTATCTATCATCCTAATCTTGTAACTTATTTTGTGCTTACAATTTGATTAGCACGTGTTACAACATCACTTCATGTGTTCAATTTCATCGAGAATGCACTTCTCTTTCTAAACCATATACTTTTATAAGATTTTTTTTTTTATCTATTTTGAAATATTTGGAAAATATGGAATTATGATATAAGACGAAATTGATTGTAATTTTCCATTTTAAAATTTTATTTCGTCAAATAACTCGAAAAGCTTTTCAAAAACATAGGCCCTGATCAAAATCCCATTTTTTAAACATGAGATTTCATTTCATTAGAAAATTTTTTATCAGAATGAAAGAATTTGTTGTTATTTGGTTAGAATTATTATGTAATTATATCCTGTGAAATCAATTAAATTGAAATTAAATGAAATCCCGCAAAAAAAAAAACATTTTGATCAGGGCAGGCATAATATCGCCTTCAAGGCTTCAACAGTTCAACGTCAACGAACCATCTGCGGGCCTTCCCTGCGTCCTTGACTAAATAGGCCGTGATTCCATCAAACAAGAGAAAATTGTCAGAATTATGGACTCTCCTTCTGTCCAGAGGCCTAGTGTAAAACAGGCCTCGCAGAATTAAATGTCCAGAATGGGCTTTCTGGTATCCGACGGCGACGGGGAATTTCATCAAACTGTTCGTAACTTGTTCCCCGAGAAGCCGCAAGCAGGTGGCCGGGGATATCAAATTATCAATACCGCTGCGAGCTTGCCAAGTGATCGACCCTACAAGCGGGTCCCACTGCCACGTGGAGGACTGTCATAAGCTCACACACTAGCAAAATTCGCAAAACCCTGAGATCTCGACCTTGAACTAGGTGACTTCCTCCACAAATACACTTCTTTTTTTTTTTTTTTGAAAACAAGCGGTTTAATGGTCATTTCCATGAAAAACAAACAGAAGAAATATATATCACAATTCAATTTGAGTGGTCAGTTTAAATTATTATACTAAATCTGTGCTTTTTGACCGCTGGTCTTGGTCGCGGTATGACAATTCTGCAATTAAAGGGAACAATGCTTTTAACACATGACCAATTTGAGTGGCCAGGTAATTATTATCAGACCAAGTAATTTTATTCTAGGTATTGTGATTTTATATATATTTTTATGATATTTAGGGATGGAACTGGAGCAGTTGATAGACCAAACAAAGCAGTGGATTAGTGAACAGCCAGTCGAGCAGATATACCTTGCTGTAGCTGTTCTTATTATAACCTTTATCTTCTTCCTCGTATGTAAGTTATTTCTACCACTATCCTATGTTGTTAATGTGTTTTCCTATTTTGAAACTTAAATAAATTAAACCTAGATGGAATTTTCAGAATTGTATTTACCATGTCACTGATCTTATTGCAGTTTCTTTCTTAAGGACCTCCAAATCGAACACTATAGTTCTTGCTGGCCTCAGTGGCAGTGGGAAAACTGTTCTTTTCCAGCAGGTAACGTCCAACTTAAATCATAGACATTGTTCGGATAGAAATCCACATTACTATTTAATATAATAGCTATTTTATTTTTACACTTTTGTAGGTTCGTGATGGGTCCTCGCATCAAGGCACAGTAACTTCAATGGAGCCAAACGATGATACCTTTGTGTTGCATTCTGACTTATCTGAGGTAATTCTAATGCCATCTTCTATTCAATATGGGTTCAACTGTTCATGTTTGTCGGTGCTGTTATCTATGACTATCCTCCACATAGATGGTGTATCACAAATTGAGTACTTCAGAGTTCTCTGTCGTAATTTTTTTTGCTTAATTCTTTCATAAGAGCTTTGTAGAGCTTAAATATATCAAAATATTACCCAAATAAACATATGCCACACATAAAACTAAGAATTGGGAGGATTGTATTGAAAAGTTTGCGTAGTGAGTTGTTTTCTATTGGTATTTTTTAACGAAACAGGAAAAGAAAAAGAAGAAGCCAGTTCCGCTGCACTTGATTGATGTACCAGGCCATCCAAGGCTGAAGCCAAAACTTGATGATTATCTTCCTCAAGCTGCTGGCCTTGTTTTCACTGTTGATGCACAAGATTTCTTGTACAATTACCAAGCTGCTGCAGAGTAATTTTACCACCTTTATTTTTCCTAGTTCCATGTGTTGTGGCCTTAGCTGAGTGTGGGAGCTGTACCTGTACATCATCACATCTCCCTTGACCATGTGTAGTTCCTATTTTTTGGTTGTTGGGCATTTTTGTACCATTGTTGTTGCTAAAGGTGTTTTTCCTGACGTTCTGCATTATTATCATTACATGTTACCTCCAACAGTCTCGATCTAAAGTTAATATTTAAACACCAAATCATGCAATGGCAGCAATAGTAAATAAACTTTTGTTTTATGTGCTTTCTTTGGTGGTAGCGAGGGTTTGAGGTTTTAAGCATCGATTATGTTTAGAATTACAAATGTATTGGATTGGTACAGGCAAGGTACCAGAGCTGGTTTCATGTGGTAATTCAGTTTAGCTTTCTTCTATTTTGCTATCGTGTTTGCTTTTTCTCAACATCTTTCCTTTTTTGACTGTACTTGTGAAAGGTACTTGTATGATATACTGACAAAGGCTATTCTGGTAAAGAAGAAGATACCTGTACTGATACTATGCAACAAGACTGATAAAGTGACGGCACACTCTAAGGAGTTCATTAAGAAGCAGCTTGAGAAGGAAATGTATAACTCTCCACTTTATCCTTCTTTAGCTCAATATGCCACTCAATTCATGCTTTTGCTTTCGACTATGCACACGTTATAACAGTCATAGCTTTAATGACTGCTGATTCAGTGATTTAATTTAAGGGTGCAATGTTATTCTTTGTTGTTCTGGTCGGCATAGGCAATTTACTTTACTGGTATAATCTGCCATAATCGTGTTGTTACTGTAATAGGCATTAGTGATATGTTAAGTACAATGCAATAGTAAAATTTTTTTTTTTCTTGTTGTTTAATTTCAGCGATAAACTGAGGGCATCCAGGAATGCTATTTCAACTGCTGATGTCACCAATGAAGTTGTGCTTGGCACACCTGGCACTGCCTTTACATTTGCACAGTGCCAGAACAAGATTACTATGGCGGAAGCATCTGGTCTTACTGGTAACATCTCCCAGGTCGAGCAATTTATCAAAGAGAATGTTGGACGCTGACTTTGCCGTTTCATTTTTTACAGATTGTAACTGCTTCACCAGAAGTGTAGTTCTAACCTTATGGGTTCTTATTTTGAGAAAGTTAGTTCTTTGTTGAAGCTGTATGTTAGTTGTGCAGAGACTTTTGGAGCTTCCTCTTATTTTGTGATTGTGGAAGTTATATTCCTTTTATTTTGGTCTTTCCTAGTGAGGTTGGTTGGAGCTTTGGGTCATTCCATCATTATTTCTAGCTGGTTTTTTATTGTAAACTCAGGGATTTCTGAATTCTGGTCAGTTTAGCTGCTTTTGTTTTAGTTGGCAAGAATTTCTTGTCAATTCAGTGTTCTTGGGTCCTCAAAGATCACCTTGGTGTCCAGAGTAGTATAAGTCTTGCTCTCAGGTATTGACTTCTCAAGGGTAAGCCAATTTTTGTTTTATGAGTTTTGAGAAATTTTACGGGCAACAAAGAACATCTAATTTCATATGAATTTTGTATTAATTATGGCTGAATATGTGTGAATATAGCCTATTTTGATTAATTTGTGTTGTTGTACATGTTTTTGTTGTTATAATATTTCAACAATTAAACATCAAATGTATTCAACATTTAAACTTTTTCTTCTCTGAACATCAAATTACAAATTAATAGATTGTAAAAATTATTTATCCAATAAAAATTAAATCAATAAAGATATTAAAAACTCATGTATTGAAGCTCGATGTGCCCCCAAGTAGAATTTCAGCGTCGAATGCATATATATACATAATCTTATGTAATATATGTACAACCTGACCTCCCCTGAGACTAAATCTAATTCAACAGTATATGTTAATTTATTAAAAGAAAGGATGATGATGATGTGGATGCCATGAACATAAATACAATAATTACAAAAAATATATAGAAACCAGCCAAAAATATTCATTAAATTATTTTGGATAATAATATGGAATTCCACCTAGAATAAAAGAGGACTAAAAATGAAAGACCTGTTTAAGGGTCGACTAAGTCAACATTACACATTTTCTTTTGCAATAAAATATTTTGCTGACGTCTCCTTCTAAGTGCCATATTAATTTTCTATGTTTTTGAAAATTATTCGGCACCATTAGAGGTTTATCCCTGCAATATAAATTTATGTATCACTTATTATGCTAGCCACGAAACTATTAATAGAAGTATTGCTGCAAGAGAGACGCAACAGCTAGCCATATTCTTGATTTATTATATATATATGAACCGCCTTTTTTATTGGCGAAATTGGTCATACTAGAGTACTAGACGAGTAATCTCCGAATGATAGAAATTGCACCTAATATCTTCCATATATATTAACGACTAATTTTGCAATTAAGTTGAACGCGCCAACATTTAAAAAATAGTAAATGAACAAAAAGCAACTTGGCCCTGCTATGCTCACAATAGCGTTTATAGTTTGACATGAATAGAAAGGGCATTTTCCTACGGGCTTCATATGCAAAAAATGTATATATAATTATATATATAATAATAATTATTATAAAAAAATAATTGGAAAGTGATATTGAGAAAGGACCGGGTAATTGTTAAGTTAGGAACATGTACAAGTGTGTAAGAAAATGATGAAAATTTGACACAAGTTTTAATTGACTCAAAGTTTGATGGTCCAGAGTACTAGATGACATTTAAATTATGTGAAATTTGATACTAAATCAATACATAACGTAAAAAAAATAAAATAATGTCTATACAGCTTATTCTATTTTCAAATTCTTTTAACTTAATTCAAGAAATATTGTTAAGATTGCTAAGTTAAACACTGCTAATGAACTCGTATATTAGCACCCATAAATAAATAAATTTGGTGAACAATATTGTGGCTCTTAAAGAACTAATAAACAATGCATGTTAAAGAATTAATCGGGACGAAATAATTGATGCATGTTTTCCTTTCTATTAATTCTGTCAGTTCAACTGAAAAACCATCTAACTAAAACACGGTGACATATCGAATCAAAGGTACCATATATGGAACAGTCAAACATCGTCCGAGAGTTTAAAAACTGCGGCGTGGCTTTATGAATTTCCTGACAAGTCCCACTAAAAGAAAAATCCCAACTGCGGTCCATACGAAATCAACAATTGGATATCGTAACCAGAAAGACACTTTAAACCATTGAGTTTGAAGATGTAGACCCTTGTTCTAGACTCCCTTGATTATTATAATATTATATAAGCCCTCCTATAGCTAACAATTTAACATGCATATATTGATATATATACAGTTATACACATCCAAGATTCCAGACACGAAGAAGTAGAGAGAAAAATGGTGCGGGCTCTTGCCATATTGTTTCAAAATGATTTCCCACACAACTCAATTATCTCACAAGCCATCCCAATCCTTTGTATGGTGTGCATAATTGTTGCTGTAATCTTCAACTGCGGCCATAAGGCGAAGAAAAGGCCTCGACCAGCAAGTAACATGACATACTATGGAACTGGCGGCGGTCATAACTACCCTAGCAACACTGGTGGACAAAAGAAGAGCGGCGGAGGGATGGGCGGTGCTGCTATGGGCTTGGCAGCTGGAGCCGGCGTCGGCCTGGCTGCCGGTTTGGCCATTGATGCTGCTGCCAATAATAATAATAACAGAAACAAAGATGGTGGGGGACCTGGGGATGGCGGTGGGGCTTCCGGATGCGGTGGAGCTTCCGGTTGTGGCGGGTGCGGCGGTTGCGGTGGAGGTTGTGGTGGCTAGAACAAGAATAATATCAATTGAAACATTACAAATCTGTCTTATTCTTTTTTGCTTCAATGATTATAGATTGTTTTAGGTAAAGTTGAATTGTCAATAATCTTTTTTTTTTTTTTTTTTTTTCTGTGTTATTGACTTGCAGAGTTGCAGTGCATAAAATGAGTGGTTGAATATGTGACATAGTGCTCTTTTGTAAATAAGGCTGCTTTTATATAACCAGAGCAGCTACGTATTGGTTTCTTTTGCTTTTTTGTATTATAAGTGTACTTAAATGTAGAGTTCACTATTTCCTTCTTTTCATCCAATCAAAACAGATAGAATAAGCAATGGGATTTTAGAGACTACTATTCTTGAAACTAGGATAAGGAGCAATTACATTTTCGCAAAAGAGACCACCTCTGAAGTGTGATGAAACAAAACTGTTTTCTGTTATAGTGGTTTTGTTGTATTTCATGTCATTTATGTTAAATTGTGTTACTATTCAACTCTGATTCAGGATTTATTATGGCGATGTTAATATACACGGGTATAGCTAACATTTCTCCCAATAAACCAGTACATTCATCCAAAAAAAAAAAGGAAAGAAAAAAACAGTACATGGTGCCATATCCTTGATTCGAGTAAGGCTAATGTACAACAAGCAGTCGAACACCAATTTGCTGGTTTCACAGCTGAAGTTTCTGCATATAAAGCTCTTGACAACCGTTGTTAAGGTCTCGGAAAAAAAAGAAATATGCTTCAGCATTTAAATCCATGCCAATTTTCCCTAAATAGAAACATGCCAATCCGACGCTGCAAATCTTATAAGCCGAACAAAAGGTACCTACAAGTCTACACTCGCTTTATCTAAGGCCGCCAAGGCAGTATATAAATTACCCGTCTGTAAACTAGTATCAATATTTTTTTTCAGAAATTTTGAAATCATTTCTTCTTATAACTTTGATATATCTTCCTTGAATTAAGTATAACAAATTTTAAAAAGTAAAGCAAAAATTTTATAAATAAATTGTTAGTCTTGGTCATTGATAATTTCTTAAAAATAGTAAAATATAAACTATCGTAATTTTCAATATTTCTAGTTATCGATGAAACTTAACATCAAAGATACAATTAAAGAAAACTAATAACATAAAGATACATGTATCATCTAAATAGTAAATACCAAACATAAGAAAACAAAAAGCCGTACACAGTATAACCTCAGCATGGCAAACATAAAAAACATCATTACAGCTCTGAAACATGACTACCTAGATATATTAGTCTCTACAGCTGCATTTTACCTCATTTGATTTCAATTAATGGTACAAGAAAAAAATGTTCTACAAAACATGAACACGAAAAGATTATATCCTTCCCTTACTAATCCATCTCATACAGACTTCTACCAATAGAAAGATCATCAATCCTGCAACAAAAATCAAATATATAAACAATGTTAGCAAAGTACTTCATCAGCCAAGAAAAAATAAGAGGAACTAAATAAGATTCTCTGCCCACAGAAAATCATCACAAAGCCAACCTTTATGCCACTGAACCTTTTGGCTGTGCTCCAGAACCCATCCATTAAAGGAAGGGAAGGGGACGGAGAGGCCAGGAGAGGAAGGGGAAGAGACGGAGAGTAAGGTGTTACTCTGTCTACACTCCGATTTGGGAGTAACAAAAATTCCAATTTCAATGGAACTGACTACCCTACGTTCTCCTTCCGTTACTCTCTCATTTCGTACTGGAGCGAGTAAACACTGCGTGTTTACCTTACTCTCCTCTCCCTTCCTTTAAAATGCTCCGCCTGGAGCAGACCCTTTGACTTTGAAAGGAGTAAATACAAACAAAATAGAGATATATTAAAGTTAACCCTGAACTTTTACAGAGTTCTTCACTAGTGTGTATTTTCAGCCTCTTCCCTTCTTTCTGCTATAGTACCTTCTAAAAAGATGCAGAAGCTGTTTGACCCAATACAGTGGCAGATCTAGGGGGGGGGGGGGGGGGGGGGGGGGGACTGACAGAGATCTGGTCTCCCCCATTAATCAGATTGTTTCCATCATTTGTTAAGTTTTACTTGGTTAAAATTGATAAATTTTGTTCATGGGCCTCCCGCAGGTCCCAAGTCCAAATACTCTTGCCCCCACCATTTGTCAATCCTGGCCGCCACTGACCTAATGTAACTTACTGTTACCAAACCATCCTGTTATGCTATCGCAGAATTTTCGCATGCCCCCCAGAGAACATCATATAAACACTGCAAACTGCCATATTTTATGGATACCATACAAAACCCCTGAAACAGCACAGATAACCCCTAAAACAACACAGATGCCGCCACAAATCTACTTCCGTAAATAATTATCCCTATATTTACCTGGCACCTAGGTCGGGCTCTATTAGTTTAACCAATATCAGTTACATTAATTTATAACCAAAGTTGAACATAAAAACAGACAAAGGCTGCTTACCATTGGAAACAGTCAACATAGGATTACTGGAACAGTGCTAAAAGGTTATCTGCATCATTTTGGTTGCTATGCAAGATTGCAAGGGTATCCAAGATATCTTAAGTACAGGGGGGTTTGCAGAAGTATACACAGTATTTGAGGTTTTGCAGTTGCAGGTGTATTCAAGAAATTGCTCCTTTGAAAACATCCTTATGCAGATTCACCTCGATTAAACAGATAACCTTTCTGACACAATATTCAATTTTTGTACCTCAAAAAACTCATTTCAACCTGGATAGGGTTTTGCAGTTATTGTGGTCATAGTAATACAAGAAAATTGTATATATTACCTCTTCGATAGGGGTCGCATCATCAGTCTCCTGTTTTTCCTCATCTTGGTTGCCTTTGCTATCTTGATTCTCATTTTTGTCAACTTCCATTTGGTCGGCTTTTCCAGTGTTATTAGTATTGTTACTGTTACTTGCATCCTTTGTCGGGACTGCAAACTCAGCAGGGATCTGGCCAGTGCTCAATGCCTGCTCGTTTTAACAGTAAAGTGATGAGAAAAGGAAAAAGAAATGATGTAAAGGTAATACAATCTTCTTTTTTTTTCTTTGAAAACTAAGGTAATATTTTGACAGTAAGAACTTCCATTTTCTTCATTTCAATGACAACAAGAAAGTTGACATCAGCATAAACATTAACACAGTTGGCAACTTTAGTTTCTTACCCTTCTATTTGATTATTTTCTCAGTTCTGCAATAGCCAATTATTTATTTGTCAATTCATCCAATAAATTATGTAAAACTATTACTCTCAAAGTACACGAGTTGTGACATAAATTCAGAGTCTAAGATAAATTAGAAATGCTTGGAATTTTAGTGCCAAGTAATTAAAAAGCACTAGGATACCATCTGTTTGGCTAAATGAAATTGTAGTAAAATGGAACCATAATCTGACACGACTCCGACCAACAATAAATTTCAGTACTTTTAATAAGCTGTTTACTTCAATTACTTTCCCATATAAACACATTTGAAAGATCAGATTTGCAAAGAGACCTTTTCAGACTACACAAAACTTCATGGCAAATATACTGTCTACTCTACCAGCATCAGTAGGAACAAGCAATATTTTACTAACCCTAGAGCAGCTGGAATACTAAGGCATTCATGGCAAATAGGAGGGTCAACAATAAAACTTCCTTAATTCCAACTCAAATAGTAAGTACCTTTTCAAGCCTTGCAACCTCTTCAAGTGTCTGAGAGTTGACTATTGCAGCCTGTACAAACATAAAGAACACAAAAAAGCAATTGTAAATTTGTAATTTGTTCACTTCGATGTAACTAAAAACAAAATTTTTACTTCTTAGAAAATTTCTTAATTTCATTCCAGTAAATTAATCACCTTGATAGCTGTAATTTGCTCAGGAGTAGGACCCACTACCCGCGGGCCATGGTCAGGCTTGGAGGCACTATCAGAATCCTTGACCTCCCCAGGAGTAAATGTTTTGGCAGGAACCTTCTTTGCTGCCTCTTCAGCCTCCTTTGTTGCAAAAAGCTTAGCTGCTTCCATCCTTTCCTACAAAAGTACAAATTCATCACTCAAGGGTTTTGGCTTCTGATATATTCAAAAGAAAGACTAACCATTGAACAAAGAATCTACGCACAAACTACCTTGACAAATTGGCATTATTGAGTTCCTCAATATGCTTTCTTCCATCGATAAAGAACATTTAAACCACAATTACATTAAACCTCTATTTTCGAGTAACATGATAGGAGGATAATCAACATTCAAACTAAGTACCCAATAAAAAGCATTATGATAAGATTGGGGTTTAGAAAGGGTGTTGTAATATTCTCCTTTCTAAAAGGAGGATATCAGTATCTTCATTCTTTTTAGAAGTCTGAAAATAGACGAAATGAAATGTGCCTATTTGATATTCCTAAGCAAACACCTCAAAACAAAAATCAAGAAAACATAAAATTTTGGTCTTTCAATAATATTATTTGTTATATTATTTTTAATCAAAAGAAATATCTTATTAGGGTCTTCAGTCATTTATCCCCAATAAAAAAGGTTTCTGCTCTTACTTGTATTAAGTTTAAAATATGAACTGCAAAGGGCACTAATGACAGGCAGATGACTTCAAAGGATCAATGAAAGTTTCTACTTATTATTTGCAATTTCTATAAAGATAACTAAAATTCTGACCTAAATTGCAATGGTTTCTGCACAAATGGGAACCAAAACTTGTCGTCTATATACAGTCCATTTTATCAGTTTGAATCAAGTAATTACTAATTAATCTCAACTTTTATTCAACCAAATGATTTAATACATAGAACCCAGCAGCTATTTTGCCTTTTCCTTTTGCACAAAGAACAAAAGAGAACAGAAGAGATGGGGAAAAAGTAGTCAATACAGGTTACAGCATATAACAAGTAGTTAGCTGCTTGGTTCCAGTTGCAAATAGTTTAGAAAATACCAGGTGCCAATTGCAAACATGACAATGAAATCTTACTAGCAAATAGAGTAAAAGTGTAAAACATTAGTGCTATCTGCAAAGATGACCAAAATGAAAAACAGAGTTCAAAGACAATGAGTAAGAAATACCTTGTGCTTGACCTTCCTGAAATCAAGAAGTCGTAGGTGCTTCAGTTTGTGGATCACATAAAGGCGATAATTCGGCTTTTTAGTAATATTGTTATCTAATAGGCTCAGAAATTTGAGGTTAGGCAAAGATGCAAGGGGGTCGATCTCAACCAAATTCACCAATCGGTTGTTTGTTAAAATCAGAGTATGAAGATTTGGCAAAAACTCTGCATGGAAGAAAATTAAATTAAATCAGATACGTCACAAGTGCACTAAGGAAAAACCACAATATTATGCAGGGCCTCTTCTTTCCAAGCAAAAGCTAATATAGTATACTACATTTCTTAACAGCAACATAAAAAATCTCATACTTTCATCTAGCACCATGTATTATTTGCAATATTTGTAAACAAGGAAGATAAATAGGCGATTGAAGATTGGCAAGACAGAAAGTGAAACAGTATATTCGATTAAATGTTTCTTCTGCTAAACCCAAAATCAGGTTAAATACAAGAAGTCAAGAACTAATGTGTAACAAACCTTCTTCTTCATGTTATATGGTAGATGTGACATTTTTATTGCATTGGTGTGAGTGATATTTCTATTTTTTTGCAGAAATATTTGAAACTTAGTGCAGGGAGAAATGGAACTTCTAAAAATTATAAGAATACTAATAGTTTTGTGTGATATTTCTTGTTTTGTAGAATAAAGAAATATTTGATTTGTGCAGGTAGAGCTGAAACTCATATAAATTATCAGAATACTAATTGTTAAATTGACGCAATACTATGTGTGTTCCAACTTACAGAAATCAAGTACGAAGAGACCAGTTGAGCTAATGTGAAAGTACTTGCACAAACTTCGTTTTATGGTTTGATGTTATTTGTAAGTCTAGTGCTAATTGTTCATATGAAAAACATTGGTTGCTATTTGGAAATATGATAAAACATTCTGGAGTAGCTTGTAAAATATCCTGAACATATTAAAAAAACCAGTGAATTGTTGTGCTCTTAAGTTGTGCACCATAAACTATGTGCTAAATTATAAGTGGAACCAGTAAAGATTCACTACAGTATCAAACTCACCTCCAATGTTGGGATTGATGCGAGTTATCCTATTATTGTTGATCAACAGGGTGCCAAGGCGGTTCATAAATGGAAAATTTTCGAGCTTTACAATCTCATTGTCAGTTAAGTCAATAGTGTCAAATTGATCCTGTTTCAAACCAAAAACAAAACAAAAAAGAATAATTATAAACAATCATTTTCCAGCAGGCCAGTTGAAAAATTAAGGATTTACATCTGTCAACTTTACAGCTGCAATCAATCCTGTACTGGTACTTCAGCAATACAAACTGGTGAGCAGTACAACCACCCAAATTTGGGCTTTATGATTTAAGAAAGGTAGATTTGTCTCAGAATAAGAGTGAAATTAGGGCTATTATATGAATAAAACAAATGATGCATAAAATCAGGAAACAGACCTCAGTTGCTCCCAAGTTCTCTATAACAGCAATCTTGTTACCTGAATGAAACCAAAAAGTACATTTAAATACAAGACAGTTTATATCCTCAAAAATAGATAAATCAGGGAACTCAAAGGAAAACCCTAAACCCTAGAACTGAAGCTGATTTGAAAGAGGGACAGGGATACGTTTAATCTGGAAATAGAAAAAAACGAAGTAACGAAAAAAGAAAGAGAACCTCGGAGGTCGAGCTCCCGGTCTTTAATGGCGTTGAAGAAATGGGGGCTTTTCCATATCAAATCGGCCGTAAGTCTCACCATGTCCTCCTCTCTACCTCTTTCTCAGTCCAGGAAAATTGGAGGAGTAAAAGAGGAAACAATCGAGAGGAATGGTGTCGATAGAGAGAGGGTTTGAAGCGCGCAGTGACTTCTAACAAGTAAGATAAAGAGGCGATGAAACTTGCAAGTCGCGAACAAAAGAGAGAACGATTTTGCCACTTCGCGAAATATCCTTCAAAAACTTCTTATTTTTATCTTAGTCCCTAGGTCCCTTGATTTTAAATTTTATACTATATAAACCATTAAAACCCTGAGCTTCTTTTTGCTTGGAGTGATATCCGCCGTTGATTAAGTAGCAGCTAGCTTGACAATTGTTAATTCCTGAGCCTTGATTTTTTTTTTTGTTTTGTTTTATTATCAGTAAGCAACTTAGCACTTTACTGCAAGCTCTAGATTTTAAGTTGGAAAAAATTGGAAGGTCAAACATTGAAGTTAAATATATCGACAATGTATTATGTATCATTTAGATAAATTTTGTTTTAAATTTGGTGCAATTTCAAAAGTAGTTTTTTTTTTTTTGATTAATAATTTCAGAACTAGTTGATCCGAGCTAGTTTGAAAAATTAACGATTCCGTTTTATTGACATTTAATAGGCGATAGAACGCTTTCCAAATTAGATCAAAACTAATACACAATATCAAAATTATAAGAATATTATTATAAAAATATTCAATAATTATTTAAAATGTCGCCTATATGCCGATCATCTCTGAATCCAGCTGACAAAGAAAAGAAAATGTTATGTGCAAAGTTCGTATTTTCTCCAAAAAATAAGTCGGATTCTCATTCGAGTGAATTTGTCTTTCTGATGATTGCCTTCCTATTTTCTTTTTAGAGATAAAATTGGTAAAAAAATGTTCCGCCTATTTACATAATTTCATTCGAATCCCAATTACATTCTGGCTCATGAAACAGATACCAAACAACGCATACAAACTCTCTCCAGCACACATCCAAACACTAACAAACAGCCCCTATACCGCTCTGCATTTTTGCAACAAAGCAACTGATTTGTGAACTCTGCATAATATTTTTTTTGCTCAAATTTATGGTTTTGTTTCCTTTTGCATTGGCTAGGCCGGTAGGTTGGTTGAATAAAATAAACTCTCTTAGTTTATGAAGATATTTCTTTCAGAGACTCACCGTGCATCTAATAAAGTTCCAACTACATTTAACATATCATCAAGCAACGTTACATAAAAAAGTATCAAAGTACTGATTAACTAATTGTCGCCATTGCACTTTCCCAAAACAAAACCAAAATGTAAAAGGTAGTCAGCCTAACCAGCAAGACCACAGGATGATTACTGACAAAATCTATGTCTGCATGAGTAAATTTGAACTACAGAAAATCATATCCATCTTTTATCACGTACCCTGATCTAAAGATACAGTTAATACACCAGCTTGCCACTTAATCCAACAAAATGACCTCCCTCACCACAGCCTGAGAGTCTATCCCAGATGGAGGGGGAAGTATTGACCTGACAGGACATGGATACTGTCCTGACCTGACAGGCCATGGGAACCGACCACGGGACGACTGTGCTGTTGTCTCTCCTTTAGGCATCGGATCATATTCAGCACTGTCAGTGTGCCCCCTCGTCGAGCAGTTGAATTTGTTGTTCTCTTCAGATATAAAAGGACGTCTCTTATCAGACGTAGATTTGTCCTGTGGATTTAAATGTAACAGTTTGAGGTACATTCAAATAAGGACGGTCAAAATAGAAATCACAAATTAAAAGACTACCATTAATAAAATAAATCACAAGGTGAGCAAAAGGAGCAAAATTCTGATACTATGTCATAGGTCATGACTCATGACTGAATTGTAATAACAAATCAACAAAGTAGTTGCTTGAGCATTAACCCTAATTGAACCACAAACCAACAAAGTAAAACAAAAGAAGGAATATATCAGTTGCAGATATTAGACAGATATGGGGTTATTACAGTACCATTATCCAAAGTGTACACTTCAAAGAAAGACAAATTGTATACCAAAAGTTCATCAGGATTGGGTCTTTTTCCAGGTTTATTAAGTTCTTCAATGGCACTATTTATCATCTCCTCAAGACTCTTATCATCAGAGCCATTAAAGAAGCATCCTCGTTTTTTTGCATCTAGTACAAGTTCTTTCCAAACAGAGTTGCTATTTGTTAGAGTCCACTCATTTCCTATAATCCAAAGGCAATGCCTACAAGAAAAGTCAGCTACACTTGTTTAACTTTAGCAACTTAAACAATGTTACCTGAATCAAATTAGCATAAATCACCATACTGTCTCTGGTTAACTAGAAATTGGAGTACAAAAAGTGTAAATGATAATCACACACGACTTTATTGCTTGGAACTGTGCATTACATTTCATAATTTAAAACATTCAAAGGCATGTTATAAAATGCTCAATATTGCATGGTAAGATTGGTGGACAGCACATTAATCTCACAAATATTTATTGCTATTGTTATGGTTCCTTCTGGTCCATGGATCATTTATGTATCATACCACACAGTCAGATGGCAACAATAGTACTCTTTCTATCTTAGTTGAAAATTTTGCCAGTAATAATAACAGAAAGAAGGAACATACTTTGCCCTAGTCAAGGCCACATTGATCCTTCGATTATCAGACATAAAGCCAATGGTGCCATCTCTATTTGACCTGACAGTGGACATCAAAATCACTTCGGCCTCTCCGCCTTGGAAACCATCTATAGAACTTACCTTCACAGAAATAAACTCATGCTTCAGATATCTTTTTCCAAGTCTGTCCTGTATGGCGCTTACTTGTGCCGCATAAGGAGATATTACACCCACATTTACATGTCGCCTAGCAGTCTCAGATGCTGTCCGATTTACTAAAGATTAGTTGGCTTTTTTGAGATTGTGAGTGAGTGTGTGTGTGTGTGTATTCTAACTGCATAAATTATTTCAAAGTAGTGCACTGTCTTCCATGATAACCTAAATTTAAGTGTCACTGATGATCTACAAACAAGCTAATTTCACTGAGAAAGCACATTGGACAAGTTGTATTGCCACACTTTGTAATCCTAATCTATTAATTATATTTTCTTGCTTTCAGGAACTTGTTTCAATGCAGATACCCTAACAACAAGGTGGAGATGACGCACACAACCCATTAAAACTAGAACAAAATTTATAATTGCAATACTGAATAGTTATAACCAGAAAACTATATATTTGTGAGAATAACAAAATAAACATGTACAGAGCTATTTTACCTTCGGCGAGACATTTGATGATATGATGGACGGCTGCAACCTCAACCAAATTCTTGCAAAATTTGCCAGCTTGATCAGAGGTGTCCTTGTTGTTCACGACATGAATGAAGGAGTAAGCACCGTACATTGGCTTATTGAGGTAACTCCTAAAATAGCTATCTTTCTTGACATTAAGTCCATCTTCAATGCATCCCCCATAAAACATTCTGTTTGGGAAGTTATGGATGTGTGGGTGCATCCTATATTGAATGTTTAACAGGTGCTTCTTGTGGCCTATCGAACTGAGTCTCTCAAATAGGCTCCTTCCAAAAGCAGCTTTTGCAGAAATCTGTTGAGAAAAGCAGTTTGTAGAGTTACGATCTTGTCTATTCAACTTGCATAAAACCAAAAAAAATCTGAGATAGTTTTAAATGGACAAAAGCAGACTTGGTTAAGATATCATTATAAGATTGAGAAACATTCCTATTTTCTACTTTCTTTTGAGGGTCAAGTGTGCACCACCTAATATTCATGACAACCAAGGAACTCCAGGGGTAGTTGTTTCAACATCAAACAAAAATAATGTAACTGCAAAAACATTACTCATAACTACATTTTACCTCTTAGAACCCACTAAAAATACTAAGTAAAACCCACCTTGCTTCTCACCATGGCAGCTAGCTGATTCTCATCTCCAATTAAGAACACACGGCGTACATCGACAAGTTGGAGAGGGATCAGAGACTCGCATTCCTTCAACTGTGCAGCCTCATCTATAACCAACATCTCAATTGGATCCATTCTTCTTTCATGCAATTCATAAGCTGAAGAAACTGTGCAGAATAAAAGCTTCGCCTCTTCTATGCAGTAATTCCTGATGGACTGCTCATCAGATTTGACAGGAAGTGCACATTGTAGATTTCTCGTGGAAACATCCTTCAATGTTTGGAGGCACGTGCGGAGGCAAAAGCATATGTTCTTCTTCAACATAATCATTTCAGAGCAGTCATGTCCACTGAAATCATGACTTGCACAAGAACAAACAATACCTGACACTACAAGCTCATTGGCTTTCTCAAAAATCTCTTGCAAATCCTTGTCAGAAAGGGATTTGTTACATAATAACTTCACAATTTGCTTGACCATATTCTGGGCAAGAACTATGTCACTAAACCCCTTCTCCCTAAACAACCTACTTGGCAAATTGTTCCTCAGCATGACAAAATAATTCTCCAAGTCTCCTGCCACAGAATCCATTTTGTCAATCAGATACTCCCTGAAAGTTAGGCTAGTGTTGTTGGTTCTGCTTTCCACTCCAAAGGTCTGGAACAGAGAAGGTTGGTTT
Source organism: Rhynchospora tenuis (assembly GCA_027725995.1). Classification (NCBI taxonomy): domain Eukaryota; kingdom Viridiplantae; phylum Streptophyta; class Magnoliopsida; order Poales; family Cyperaceae; genus Rhynchospora; species Rhynchospora tenuis. The sequence continues at coordinate 210,848,673 of CM050888.1, read as the reverse complement.
GAGAGGAAATCTATCATGCAACCTAATTTATCTTTCAACTCAGTCTGCGAACTAAAGAAAACCATTAACCTCTTCACACGCTCATCTAGGTAAATTGAAGATAACTCATTATCGACCTTCAATCGGTCTTTGTTACCAAATAAGACAACATCACCTAGGTAACAGGTGTTATGTCCTCTTGACTCGTTGACCAGTGATAGCAGATGGGAAGCTACTTGCGTGATAGCGGTGTTGGTCGGCGCACAAGTAAGAGTTCTGCATGTCCGTGACATGAGAAGTTTTAGAATAGCACCAATTGTTCTTGTTTTTCCTGTACCAGGTGGGCCCCACACAAGCTCTACTGAGGATGTGCACCTACAGTCGCTTGCAGAAATACAGCTTGCTGCAGCTTTCAATTGTGACGCATTAAGATTAAAATTGTGTATTTCTTCTTGTGTTGTTTGGTAGCTATCGGCTGAACATGTACAACATCCATCAAATTCCTAGCACAAAGAATTACATGTGAGCGAACTTCTCAAAAAAACAATAGAAAAATAGATAATTACATGGTCAAGTAGCTCAAGAGGAACTCACATTTCTTTTCAGTATGCTACTAAAAATTCTCGATTGCTTTGTAAGGCCCATACGAAGGGCGCTCCAAATGCGTTGATAAGTCGTCATATTCGGTAGAAACACCACATGAAAAGACTGAAACCTGGGCAAATTGTCTGCTGAAGTTGTGTGCCTGTTTTCCTTTTTAGTTGTTGGGCCTACTATGTTGATTCCTCTGGCAGCCCTGAAATGTAAAATGCTTCCTCTTTCTGCCTTGAAGACCCAACCAAGTGTGAATGAGCTCACATTCTTCCTTATCTGAGATTGATTCTGGGGCCGAATACTCTCAGAAATCAGAATGATGTCAGTGGGTTTTGGTCTGTACACCTCGGTCCTAAGGTTAATCTTCATTGACATTTCATATAGCCCTGATTTGTATTTGGATTGACGTTTTGTATATCTCTCTTTGATCCATAAGACACTAGCATAAGGTGCTCGAGACACCTCTTCTAAACTAGAAGAGATGTCAGCATGCACTTCTTCTAAGAGAGGAGGGAAGAAAGCATTGAAGTAATCCTCTGAAGAAGAGAAAAACTTTGGTATGGTAGGTACCTGTATTTAAAACAATAATTAAATAAATATATATATGCTTGGAGAACACAAGGAATATAGGTTACACACAACAGTTTGGGGACAGAAGGAAATATTGTTGCAGGTCAAAATGTTTCGAATAAGGATAGTGTCCATACAAGTCAATCGACTTTAGAAAATGTTAGAATCTGAAGGGATACATTATTTTCTTTCAAATCAATGACATTTTGCACTTAATAAAGCGAGAAATAGCATGAAAACAGAGTTCAAGTACTAAATAAAGTGGTACATGTGCTCCAAGAACTCTCATCCGTTTGGTACACTTGTGTAATATGTATATAATGATAAATCTCTACTACTTATAAATGCACGTAACGCATAGGTGTTACACTCTAGGTCTAAGTAGTAAACAAATTTTTCTACCGTTGGATCGACTTGATCTATGGTTGGATGTGTATTGCTAGACGAAATAACAGTGTTATTTGGTTTTCCGTCTAATTGAGAAACAAGTCGCAGCGCACTTGACATTTTTAGAGCCTAATTAATAATGAAAATCTTTAGAGCCCTTTCTATTTAGAGTTGCATCTTCAGATTTGACATTTTTCTATGAAAAGATACAAGATAGTATGCCATGCATGTATTTTTTTTTTTTTTGCAAAGTCGCAACATTTTTTTTTTGGTCATTATTAAATGCGAACGAACCATATAAACTGAGAGGCATAGGGCGTACCTTAAGTTAGTAAAAATGGAGAGTTGCCAATCAATTAATTTAACATTATTTGTGCTTTGTAATTGGTATTGTCTTATGATTTAATTTATTTTAAATTTAAATTATTAAGTATAAAAATTTAATTATTAATTAGAAATGGCCGTCACTTTGCCACAAATTTTAGTGACTTAATTTTTTTTGAAGGTCAGTTTTAGTGTCTTAAATTGTCATTATATTATGTTTAATGGACATTAATGATGATATGTCCTGACAAACAACTAAGTTGCTGATAAAACCATGAAACATTCACAAAAAAAGTTGTATACCGAAGTGTTTTGCGAAATGATTAAGGTAATAAAATTTCATTTAAAAAATATTAATTGCTCTCATATCACACTCACACATGCACTCAATGTATAAAATTATTTTAATTTTTACACTGAAGTCTACTGCTACCTTCAACTCATGACAACGTTGATCTTAGATATTGAAAATAGACAACATATCTATGTCAAATAATATGTTTACATATTAAAGTCCGCCCGCACATTGAGCGGGCACGGCTGCTAGTATTGAAACAAATGCTCAGCTGCAAAATAGAACTTCCAGTTTTATTAATCAACAATATGCATTTATTTATTTCTTTATTTACTTTTGGAATTAAACCGACTACAGTAGTTAAATATGCACGGGATTGGTACTAATAATAGATGGATAATCCTTAACTGAGGTGATGAAAGGAAGCATAACATCAGAAACTGATAAACTCAAAGCCTATCTAAAGAAAGCGCGCAATTAAAATTCCATAAAGTGAGAAATTGCTAGATGTGAAAGAGATATCACCACACATATATACCTTGCCCCGATAGAGATCTTTGTCCATTAAATCATCTACCGACCAGGAAAGTATGGTGTGCATGAGAGATCGCTGAGTTTCGAGCTTGCTTCTTTTCTTTTCTCCATCAACGCCTTCCTCTCGCTCGTACGATGCCTCTCTGTCCCTTTCCAGTACCTCCTCCTCGTCTTCTTCCTCCACGAGATAACAACTCGCGCCGTCGTACCTCATTTTCTACAGAAATGAAGACAACACTGGCACTGTGGAGAGAAACAGCGAATGAGGGTTTTAGAGAGAGACACTTCGTCGGAAAGGAAGGAGCCAAGTGGAAACACTGGAAATGGAAACCAAAAGCGCCAGTCTTAACTACTACTATAAGCAACCAAAGTTGGCAGTGAGATATTAATTATGGCATTTCTTCTGTGGGTCCCACTTTCAGAGTCCTCAATTGTCTTATCGAAAAGGTTTCGTCGGACCACGTGGAGGAAAACGGGAGCAACATAGTGGGATCTGGACGGCTGAGATTCGATTTAAGTAGAGTCGTAACCGTTCGTGGCCTTTCAATAGCGACAAAAGCGGACCCAGGTGCCGTTGGAGAGAGTGGATAAATTATGAAGTAGACAAGAAGCGGAGCAGTTGAAAAAATATACTCTTTTGGAAACTGATAGTTGGGTCCCGCAGTTTTCCAACGAGACGGTTCTTCTTGCACCGGGTGCATTAAGTTTGTTCATGTGAAGGGACGTGCGCTGACACTAGTACGAGCAAGACGGACACTTGTAACGCGATGATTGGTTCTTCCCTTTTCTCTACAGTCTGACGGAACAGAATTCGTTGACTACAGTCGTAGCCTCGTAGCTCATGACATGTATGATACCCTATAACCCTAACCCTGTAGAATCCGAGGCCCAATTATAATTTATGGGATTTTTTTTATATTGGTTATTTATCTATTCTAGAACTAAAATGTGGTTTTTTCCTGTACCGTGAATAAATACAAAAATAGGTTGATAGTCACCAGATGAATCGTATATTGGTGATTGGATTCGTATCGATCATACCATTTTTTATCTACATATCTCACCTAATTGTTATGAGACATTTCACATCCTAACGACGTTGTCATATTACTGCCACAAGCTGGCAAAGACACCTTGTGCATTAATGTTTTCCAAAACAAAATTCAAATGGCAAACTATTTTTTCCGAAAAGAGTGCACAAAATTTGATAATTTTGAAGTTCATTTCGTACGAATTAAAGAAGTCAACACTATAACATTGTGTCCATTACAATTGATTTAATTAGTTTTTTTTTGTCTTTTTTTCTTAACTTCACTGTACAAAAAAAAAAAAAAAAAAAAAACTTACAACTATATGAAAAGTCTATTATGTTCTTGAAAATTCAAATTGGAGAATAAGTAACAATACACTGTGGGTCTACCGTGCTATATTTGTGAGTAGAAAATGAAATTTGATACGATGTGTCATTTGTTTAATAGCACACATATATGCCTTGTTTATGTCCAACTCGTGGGACAAACCCACAATTTTTATTTATTAGTTTTCTTTAAAATTAGAAACAAGTTAATGAAGTTAAAGATCGGCGCTAAAATTGATTTTTTTTTTTTATAAAGTAAAAAGTCTCGTTCAAATGATGCAGCATATTCCGTCCTCACATAAAAAAAAAGAGTTAAAACAAAATGTCGATATTCTCAAACAATCAACCTGATTGATCTGTGATCCCCGATTACTTCATTTTTCTTCAGATTTTTGCCTTTGTGTTTATTTGCGTTTGACTAGGTGTTAGGTGAAGGAATCAAATTCCTTTGTTTTTGAAATCACTAGACGCCGACAATTATTTCATACATCATTCAAAAAACAAACAAAACGAACGCATAGGACAGACTATTGAAAACAATGAAAAGAGAGCAAGACAGTTGACACTTGCCACTTGCCACTTCCCACAATACAATGATCAAAACTGACGACTTTTTGTCAGTTCATTGTACAAGTCAGTTTCAGCTCGTTAGCCTGGTCAGAATTCGAAGATTTTATAATGAGATCCATCTCTATATAGTCTAGGACTAGGACGAATTATCACGACCTTTAATCTTCACAAAACAAGGAAACTTTTACATAAATTTTAAAATTTTAATTTCACTAACAGACAGTACGTCAACAAATATATATGCACGGCACATAATAACGTAATATTATGCTAACATATGAGATCAAATTAATATAATGCATTTAATTAAGTTCAAACTACATCTAATCATAAACTAAAGCAACGCTACGTATGAAATTATTGACTACTATTAGCTAATTGTACTACACTTCCCAAAATGAAACCAAAATGTCAAATAGTAGTCATCTAACCAGCTAGACTACAGCTTGATTCACCTATATCTCCTGTCGACATGGTAAACTTTTTAACTAAGAAAGTATAGGGCATTTATATAGTTCAAACTACATCTAATCATAAAGCAACGCTACATAACAAAGTTTTTGCTAATTAGCGAATTGAACTACAATTCCCCAAACGATTTCAAAATGTCAAGTTGTAGTCATCTAACCAGCTAGACTACAGCCTGATTCACCCATAAAAGTCTCCTGTTGACATGGTTAACTTTTTAACTACATAAAACAATATCCAGCTTTTATCAACTTACCTGGTCTAAATATACTGTAAGTCACCAGCTTGTTCAACTCTCTGTCCTCCCTCACTGTAGCCTGAGAGTCTATCCCAGACGGAGATGGAATGCTTGACCTGACAAAGCCGCTGGGACAGCACACAGGATAACTGTCCTCTTGGCTCTCCCTGGGGCACTGGCTCATATTCAGCACCAGCCATAGGCAGCCTCTTTGTCCAGCGTGGTCTATTTATCTTCCTGGGTGATTTGTCCTTTCCCCAATCATCCCCTTGATCAAAGTTCCTATTTCTCCTCTTCAGTCCTCTCCTTGGTGGTCTGCTCCGATGATCATTAGAGGATGCAGTGGGACAGGTATAGGCCCGATCATCTCGTGCTACTATCATTCTTGGCGTTTCCCTCCTATGGTTAGGCAAAGATATTCTGGAATGGACATCGGACCGACCACTTTGTATTAATCCTCTTCTCCGAGATGCCATCTCTCCTGCCTTTTCCTCATATGGGTTGTCCTGAGAATTTAGATGTTACAGTTCGAGAACATTGAAATGACTGTCAATTTAGAAATCACATATTGTTTAAGACTACCTCTTAATGTAATAAATCACAAGTACACAAGTGAGAAAAAGGACAAGAAAAGGTTACCATTTGATATTATGTCATAGGTCATGACTGAATTGTCCTAACAAACCCATACGTATTCTATGCATTAACATATGTTTACTGGTCCAGAGAGGATTATATTGAATTTTAACAATTTGTAGCTCTAGCCTACCCCAACTTGTTTGGGACAAAAGGCTTAGTTGTTGTTGTTGTTGTTTAACAATTTGTAGCTAGAGATTAACCCTATTTCAACCACAAATAAATACTAGCTAAAACAAAAGAGACCAGGAATATCACTTGCAGGTATTAGACCAGACACAGGGATAAAGCTGATATAATTACAGGACGCATATCGAAAGCAATATGCTTAAAGAAGACAAATTGTATACCAAAAGTTCATCACAGTTGTGTCTTCTTCCAGCTTTCGTAAGTTCATCACAGTTGTGTCTTCTTCCAGCTTTCGTAAGTTCATCACAGTTGTGTCTTCTTCCAGCTTTTGTAAGTTCTTCAGTACCACCTGTTATCATCTCTGCAAGACTCGCATCATCGGAGCCATTAAAGAAGCATCCTCGGGATTTTGCATCTAGCACTAGATCTTTCCAAACAGAGTTGCCTTTTGTTAGAGTTGATTCATTTCCTAGAATCCAAAGGCAATACCTACAAGAAAAGGTCAAGTACAGTGGTTCAACTTACGCAACCTAAACAATGTACCTGACTCAAATTAACAAAAGCCAAAATGAGAATCGTACATGACCTGTTGCTTGGAATTGTGCATTAATTACATTGCATATTTACGCATCTTCTAATGCATGTTAAGGGTGCATGAAATATTGGTAGACAGGATATTAATCTCTCAAATTTATTGCTTTTGTTATTGCTTCCATGTGGACCATATATCATATATGATATTACCAAACTGTCAATGGTAATAACAGTGCTCTTTAGGTAAAAATTTTGCCACTAGAAATAACAGAAAAAAAACATACTTTGCCCTAGTCAAGGCCACATTGATCCTTCGATTATCAGACATAAAGCCAATGTCGCCATCTCTATTTGACCTGACAGTGGACAGCAAAACCACATCGGCCTCTCCTCCTTGGAAACCATCTACAGACCTTACCTTCACTGAAATGAACTTATGCTTCTGATATCTTGTTCCAAGTCTGTCCTGGATGGCGGTTATTTGTGCCCCGTAAGGAGATATTATACCCACATTTACATGTTGTCCTGCAGTCTCTGATGCTGTTCAATATACAAAACAATAAATGGCTTTTGTCAGACTGTGATTGTGCATATGTGCAGCTTCACATACTTCATGAGTAATGCAATCTCTCCCATAATAAACTTAAATTAAGGGTTAATGATGATTGATAAGCAAGCTATTTATAAAGAGAAAGCACATCAGACAAATTGTATTGGAAAATCGTCTAATAATCCTAACTAGATGATGCACCCACCCATAAAAACTAGAACAAAATTCAAAATTTTAAAAATAAATAGTAATAACAAGAAAACTCTTAGGGTTACATTTTCGTGAATGACAAAATAAACATGGGATAGTTACTTTACCGCTGGCGAGACGTTTAATGATATGATCGACAACCTCGACCTCAACCAAATTCTTGAGACTATGCCCTGGTTGATCAAGGGTCTCCTTGTTGTTCACTAAATGAATGAACGAGTAAGTACCATACATTGGACCTTCCAGATAAGTTCTAGAGTACCCCTTTGTCTCGACGTTGGATCCATTTGAAATGCGAGCCTGATAGAACTTCTTGTTAGGAAAATCATTGATGTCTGGGTGCATTCTATATTGAACATTTAGCAAGTGCTTCCTGTGGTCTGTTGAGACGAGTCTCTCAAAGAGGCTCCTTCCAAAAGCAGCTTCTCGGGAGATCTGAAGCATTTTCAAAACAATCTTGTCACTTATTTGACTTGCAGAAAGCCAAAATATCTAGAGAAATTAAAAATATAAGGACGGCTTGGATCTAAGATTTTAGAATCAGATAGAGTTCTTTTTTTTTTGTGTGTGTGCGTGTGCGCACACTCAACCTAACGGTCCTGAGAACTAAGGGATTCTGCACTAATTATTCCTAGACAAGAACATGTTCCTACTTTATAGAGGAATCAATGCAAAAATAAGCATCAAACTAAAGGAAACTCCAAATCATTACTCAGGACTGCATTTTTATCCCTAATTCTGCTCCAAATACCAAGTAAAACCCACCTCACTTTGCACCAAGGCAGCTAGCTGATTCTCATCTCCGATTAAGTACACATGCCGTACATTGGCAAGTTGGAGAGGGATCAGAGACTCGCATTCCTTCAACTGTGCAGCCTCATCTATAACCAGCATCTCAATTGGATCCATTCTTCTTTCATGCAGTTCATAAGCTGAAGAAACTGTGCAGAATAAAAGCTTTGCCTCTCTTATGCAGTAGTTCCTAATTGACCGTTCATCAAATTTGACAGGAAGTGCATGTTTTAGGTTTCTACTCGAAACATCATTCAAGGTTTCTAGGCAACTGCATATCTTCTTCTTCAACAGGATTAATTCGGAGTCATCATGTCCACTAAAATCGTCACTTGCAGAATTTGACGAATCACTATCCCAGCATTTAATAACCTCATTGGATTTCTCAAAAGCCTCTCCCAAGTCATTGTCAGAAAGGGACGTGACTTGTAATAATTCCCCAATTTCATCGACCATATCCTGGACAAGGTCTATGTCCTGAAACCCATTCTTGGTAAATAAACTACTTGGCAGATCATTCCTCAACATGGCAATATAATTCTTCAAGTCTTTCACCAAAGAATCGAATCGGTCACTCAGATACCCCCTGAAAGTCAAGTTAGAGTTGTTTGTTCTTCTCTTCACTCCCAAGAAGTTCTGGTACAGAGAAGGTCGGTTCAAGAGGAAATCTATCATGTTACCCAATTTATATTTTAATTCAGTCTGTGAGCTAAAGAAGACCATTAATCTCTTCACACGCTCATCAAGATAAATTGAGGATAACTCATCATTGACCTTCAATCGGTCTTTGTTACCAAATAAGACCACATCACCAAGGTAACAGTTGTCACATCCTTTTGATTTGTTGACCAGTGAGAGCAGATTAGAAGCTACTTGCACAATAGCGGTGTTGGTTGGCGCACATGCCAGTGTTCTGCATGTCTTTGCCAGGAGAAGTTTTAATATAGCACCAATTGTTCTTGTTTTTCCTGTACCAGGTGGGCCCCGCACAAGCTCTACTGAGGATGTGCACCTACAGTCGCTTGCAGAAATACAGCTTGCTGCAACTTCGGACTGTGATGCATTAAGATTAAAATTGCACATTTCTTCTTGTGTTTTTTGGTAGGTACGGGTTGAACATGTACAACGTCCATCAAATTCCTAGCACAAAGAATTACATGTGAGTGAACCTCTCAGAAAAAAAAAATAGAAAATTAGATAATCACACCATAAACCAGATCAAGAGATACTCACATTACTACCCAAAATGCTATGAATAATTCTTGAGCTCTTTGTTAGGCCCATGTGGAGTACACTCCAAGTGCGTTGATAAGTCGTCATATTCGACAGAAACACCACATGAAAAGACTGGAACCTGGGCAAATTGTCTGTTTCTTTGCTTTCCATGGTCTTCTCTTGATTATCTTCATTTTCCACAACATTAAATGCGCCATCTGTTTTCGAAGCCTGTTTGATGTAATTCTCAACAACTGATGGATGACTAGAGGAGCTGCTGCCCCCTCCAACATTAACTACCCGCTCAGATGAGATAGCTTCAGTTTCTGTTGAAGGTTTGGGCCTGTTTTCCCTTTTAGTTGGCCCTACTATATTAATTTTTCTAGAAGCCCTGACATGTAATATGTTTCCTTTTTCTACCTCAGTGACCCAACCAAGTGTGCATGAGCTTTCATTCTCCCTTATCTGAGATTGATTCTGGGGCAGAATTCTCTCAGAGATCAGAATGATGTCAGCTCGTTTTGGGGTGTGCCTCTCAGTTCTGAGGTTTGCCTCCATGCTTTGCTTCATGTCAATTGACATTTCATATATCTCTGATTTGTTTCTTGATTGGTGTTCCATATAGCTCTCTTTGATCCATGAGACACTAAAAATAGATGCCTCAGACACCACCTCTAAATTACAAGAGATGTCAGCATGTACTTCTTCTAAAAGAGGAGGGAAGAAAGCATTGAAGTACTCCTTTGAAGAAGAGAAAGACTTTGGTATAGTAGGTACCTGTATTTTTAGCAATTTATAAAATATGTCATTGGAGAACACTAGAAAAAGTTTCAAGTCAACGGTATAGGGAGGGAAGAAATATTGGTGCAGGCCAATTTTTTGAATAAGGATAGTGTCCATACAAATCTTACTACTGTTTAAAAAAAAAAAATTGAATCTAAAGGCATACATTATTTTCTTCAATCAATGACACTTTGCGATTGATAAAAGTGAGTAGCAGAATGAAAACTGAGTTTGAACACTTATTAAAGCTCAGTTAGCGCTTCAGAAACTGTTACTTTTGTGTACTATTGTGCAAACATAATGATAAACACAATGGAAATTAAGAAATACTTAGCAATTAGAGAACATTGGTTTTTATTAAAAGGACAATCTACATTTATTTATTTTTTAAAATTAACCAATTATAGTAGTTAATATGCTTATATGCACAAGATTGTTACTGATAAAGAAATAGATAATGGAACTATTGAAGGAATGCTCGTTACTAATTCACAGAACAACTCGAGTCTACAAATTGAGGAATATTTATCCTCAAATTTTGCTTGTTTTCATCTTACTAAAATATAAATCCCCAAACCAAACGAAGAAACATCCATAAGAAGAGGCATAGAATGAGCAACTCAAACCTATCTACGAAACCATTTCACATTCAAAAAGAAAAGTGAAAGAGATATCACATATACCTTGCCCCGATAGAGATCTTTGTTCAATAAATCTTCTATCGACCAGGAAAGTATCGTGTCCATGAGAGATCGCCGTGTGTCGAGGTCGATTCCTTCCTCTCCTTCTCCATCGACGCCTTCATCTCGCTCGTACGATGCCTCTCTGTCCCTTTCTGCATCCTCCTCCTCCTCCTCGAGATAACACCTCCTCGCGTCGTACCTCATTTGCTATAGATTTAAGGAAACACTGTGGAGAGAAATGGGAAATGAGGGTTTTAGCGACAACACTCTGTCGGAACTCGAGAGGAAGAAGACGAAGTGGAAATGGAAACTAAGGCGCCAGTCTAAGCTGCTACTATAGCTCTATATGAGTTACTTAAGTTGGTACTGAGATATATGGCGGTCCATATACTAAATGGAAACACCATATTTCTTCTGTGGGTCCCACCTTCAGTGTCCTCAGTTCCTCTAGCTTTCGTGCTCCGGGTGCATTGCTTATTGAAGAGGTTTTGTCGGACCACGTGGAGGAATATCGGAGCAACGTCGTGGGATCTGGACGGCTGAGATCGATTTGAGTAGAGACGGAGCAGTTCGTGGCCTTTTAGTAGCGACAAAAACGGACCCAGGTGCCGTTGGGTGAGAGTGAAGGACGGGAAGTGGACAAAGAGCGGAGCAGCAGAATAAATATACTCTTTGTGTCACTGATAGATAGGTCCCACTATTTTCCAACAAGAAAATTCTACTTGAACCGGGTGCATCAAGTTTCTCGGATAGCACGGGGTACGTACAAAAAGAAGTCAGTTGGACGGACACTAGGAACGTTATATTTGGTTCGTTCCTTTTTCTCTACAGTCTGACGGAACAGCATTCGTTGAATACAGTCGTAGCTGTATGAGACCATGAAGAAATTCAAAATTAGAATCCCTGGACCAATTTTAATTTCTCGGTTCTTTTATTTCTATATTTTCTAGGGCTTTTTTTTATAATTTTTTGGCAACCTAAAATAAACAACAAAATAGAGCTTAATGGTCACCAGTTCCTTGTACTGTTGGTGATTGGATTCGGATTGATCGTACTACTTTATTTTTTTAATCTACATTTTTGCAGCCAACACACTTAAGCTTGTTATGAGACATTTGACATCCTAACATTATTGTCGTACTCTTTTGTCACAAGCTGACAAACACACTTAGTGCATTAATTTTATAAATTTTTTTCAACAACAAAATTCAAATGACTAGTCTTACCAATTGTTACTCATTTTTTACGAAATGCGTGCACTAAAAATATTATATTTTTTTTGAAATTCACTTCGTACGAAATAAAAAAGTCAACATAATAACAGTTTGTCTATTACAATTGATTTAATTAGTTTTCTTTATTCGTTTTTAAACTTCTCGGTAAAAAGCAGTTACAATTATATTGAAAAGTCCATTATGTTCTTGAAATTTCGATTGGCTTTTTACTCTGTCTGAATTTATAGAGAAATCATGCATCCAAGTTTAATGCAAAAAGGAACATAATTAACAAGACATACTGGGTCTAATATTATGCATTTCTGAGTGAGAATTGAAATTTTATACGTGTGTCATTTGTTTGCATACTACATGCTCGTTTTATATAGAAAAACACGATACATTGTTGCAGCTTGTCGACATGAATTGTTCCTCTTACATTCTTCCTTTTTTTTTTCTTTTTTTCTTTTTCTTCTTATTTATATTTTGGAAATGTGAGACAGGGTACGGCAGGATGTGCCTTAATTTATTGATCGTGGTTAGCAAGGTGTCTATTTTGCTTCTTGGAGCAACTACTGGTATGGATTTTTGTGTGTGTGTTATTGTTTTGCATTTGACTTTAGCTGATAATTATTAATTAGATACTTAATCGTTAGTTGACCAAACCTTGTTTCTAAAAAAATTATATATATACTGCTCTTTTTTTTTAAATGTTGACAACTTGTTTTAAAAATTTCAGTGGAGAAGATTTTATATATGGGCACTTGCTTCACTTCAGTTTGCCATTATTATCCTCTCTGCTCGTATCGTCTATATACATTGAGCCATGCTCATTTTAGAAGAACAAAGAAATTCCATATGTAAAACCTAATAATTTTTTAATTCTTGATGAATAATAATTAATGTGGATCCACATAAACAATCTCCAGTTCTCCACTCCCCAACCCCAAGTGTGCTAGCATGGCGTCATGCCAAAACCCTACTCTACTTTTACGAATATCTCTGTTCGTTCCGTTCTGGCCATGGCCATGGCGGATCCCTCCATTCCCATCGAACTCTCCCTAGAGTGCATCCTCAACTCGACCCCTCTCCAGTGTGACAAAGATAGTTAAGATTGTTTATTCATTTTACAGAGAAGGGAAAAAAAAGAGGAGTTTTGGCCTTTCAAGATGTGCATCTGACCTGCATTTGACCTAAATTTTGAACATTTCTTTTTATCATTTTTTTCACTTAAATTTAATTTTTTAGTACTATATTTTGGTATCGTTCTGAAAGTCTTTCTTATAATTGACGTTGTTTTTCTTATTTTATGGAAAATCAAGTGGTAAAATGGTTCATCTATTTCCAATGTTTTCATTCCAATACCATCTACTCTTCTGTCATCTAACCCGGCTCATGAAAACATATACCAAACAAAGCATACAAACTCTCTCCGGCATAAAATATGCAAACACCAACAAAAAGCCCTTCTGCTGCTCTTCATTTTGCAAGAGCTCCTTACTGACAGGCTTCAAGTCTTCCTGTTTGTCCACAGTTTCCACAGCAATATATTCATAACATAGCATCACGGTAACTATACAAACAACTCTCAAATAAAAACTCAGGCCAACTCATCTAATAACTCTGCTTATAATTTTTTTCTCTCAGATTTTTGGTCAATTTAATACAAGTCAGTAATCAAGTTGTTAGCCTGGTAAGAATTTAAAAATAGTGATAAACATGATCCAGTTATCACGAGATATCCATTTCTTTACAGTCAAGGACAAATTTCTCACGATATTCAACCTTCAAAAACAAAATTATCTCAATATTAAAATATTAATTTACCAGACCACATTCCAACACACAGACATGCCCACCCAGTTTTAAAAAAGTAATGTTATGTAAATATATGAGATCATATTAATATAATACATCTGATTAAGTTCCAACTACATTTATTATACATCAACTAATTAGCTAACTGTAACATTGCACTTCCAAAAACAAAACTAAAATGTCAACTAAAGTAAGCCTAACCAGCTAGACTACAGCTTGATTTACCTATAAGATATACTGTCGACATAGAGTAAAATTTAACTATACAAAACCCCATCCATATATTCTTAACCTGGTGTGAAGATATTGTTAAAAGTTATCTGCTCACTGCATAATCCAACTATGTGGTCTCCTCAATGTTGCCTGAGAGTCTATTCCAGGGGAGGGTGGAAGGTTTCTGACAAGGCCATGAAGACCATCCACAGGATGACTGTTCTCGTGTCTCTGCTTCACACACCAGATCACATTCAGCACCATCCATAGGCCCCTTCATCCAGGGGTTAAATCTGTTCTTTTCAGGCGTAGAAGCACGAGCTCTCTTTTTCTCACTAGGCGATGTGTCTTTTTCTGAATCATCCCATTTGCTCCAGTCATGGCCAACTCGATCGAAGTTCCTGTCCCCCCTCTTCAATCCTCTCCTCAGTGGCCTGCTCCAATGATCATTCCAGGATGTACTGGCACAGAAATTGGCCCGATAATCTCGTGCCACCCCCATCCTTGGTGTTTTGCACCAACTGTTATGCCTGGATGTTCTGGCACAGGCACCAGACCAACCATCTTGTGCCATGCCTTTCCTTGGTGCTTCTGTTTTGTTCCAACAATCGTGCTGGCTATTGGCCCAACTATCTTGAGCCACATGACTCTTACGGCTGTCACTCTGTGATTCCACCGCAATATCGCAGTTTCTATGTGCAGTCTTCACCTCTCCCATCAGTATCTCATGCCAGGATTTAATGGGATGACTGTACCTTACTTGGCGGCTATTCATCCCATGGCTGTGACGACAATCATTTCGCCAGGTGTCGACATAGTGATGCCTTCCATATCTGTTGCCTTGGTGCCGGGGAATGTTCTTTTGCTCAGGTTGGACTGGTTGTGCTGATGTAGTACTGGTGTTTTCTAGGTGTAGCTCAGTTGCCAAGTTACAAGGCTTGAGGCTTTCACTATTTGTGGTTTTTTCCACTATTTGCAGACTTTGACAGAGTCCGGTTTCTCCATGGGACCCTAATTCATTTATTGGAGGTTGGATCTTGGAAACAGCCACAGAGAGGGTTTCTTCTGAGGATGATGCCATCTCTCCTGCCCTTTCCTCGTATGAGTTGTCCTGTGAATTTTGATTGAGTTGCATTGAAATGTAAATTGTCAATGTAGAAATCATAATTTGTCAATGTTTAGTATAAGAAATCACAAGTAAAGGGTAAACAAAAGGAGCAGAAGGGTTATCAGCTGAAAGCTGTCATGACTAAATTGTACTTAAAAAATCCATACATACTTTCATGTATCAGGATACCTTTACTGGTACAGAGAAGATTACATGAGTTTCAACAATAAGTAGCTAGAGCATAGACCCTAATTCAACCACAAGTAAACACAATTAAAAACAAAGGAGACCAGGAATATCACTTGCAGGTATTAGCAGGGGGTTTATACTGATAATTGTAGTGCACAAATCCAAAGCACTAAGCTTCAAAGAAAGATAAATTGTGTACCAAAAATTCATCATGGCGGGGTCTACTTCTAAGTTCTTCAAGTTCTTGAATGGTATTTTTTATCATCTCCGCAAGACTCACATCATCAGAGGCATTAAAGAAGCATCCTCTGTCTTTTGCATCTAGTACTAGATCTTTCCAAACAGTGTTGCTCTTTGTTAAAGTTGACCCATTTCCTAGAATCCAAAGGCAATGCCTACAAGAAAAAAATAACAACAGTTGTTTAACTTTAGCAATTTAAACACATGTTACCTGGAATCAAACTAACATAAGCTTCACCATATGGTCTCTGGTCCGCCAGAACAAAAAGTGTAAATGAGAATCCCACATGACTTTGTTGCTTGGAATTTTGCATTGCATTGCATAATTTACACATCTTCTAAGACATGTTAATAAATCTCATAAATTTTGATATGTTATTGTTCTTTTGGACCAAGAATCATATATGTATCATGTCAACTGTCAGATGGTAATAATCGTGCTTATCTTATTTGATTGGAAACTATTATTTTGACACTAAAAATAATAGAATGAGAAGAAACATACTTTGCTCTAGTCAAGGCCACATTGATCCTTCGAATATCAGACAGAAAGCCAATGGCACCATCACTATTTGACCTGACAGTGGACATCAAAATCACTTCGGCCTCTCCACCTTGGAAACCATCTATAGAACTTACTTTCACAGAAATGAACTCATGCTTCAGATATCTCCTTCCAAGTCTGTCCTGAATGGCATTTACTTGTGCTGTGTAAGGTGAAATTACACCCACATTTACATGTCGCCCAGCAGTCTCAGATACTGTCCAATTTACAAATCATTAGTTGGCTTTTGTCAGACTGCATGCGTCAATTTAAACAATAACCTAAATTTAAGTGTTAATGATGATGGATAAGCAAGCTAATTAAAAAAAGAGAAAGCACATCAGACAAGTTTCACAGCCAATCTTATTAATCCTACTCAATTAAATGGGTTAATTGCTCACATCAGAAACTTGTTTTACTGAATTTACTCTAACAGCAAGTTGGAGATGTTACATACAACCCATTAGAAAAAAACAACATTCAAAATTGCAAACATGAATAGTAATAACAAGCAAACTCTGATTGCAGTTGTGCTATAACAAAATAAACAAGTACTCAGCTTATTTACCTTCAGCAAGACGTTTGATGATATGATGCACGACTGCAACCTCAACCAAATTCTTGCAACTCTGCCCAAGCTGATCAAATGCCTCCTTGTTGTTCATTATATGGATGAATGAGTATGGACCATACATTGGTTCTTCAAGGCAACTCCGACAATAGCTCTCTTTCCTGACATTGGGTCCATTCAAAATGCAACCCTGATAAAACTTCCTGTTTGGGAAGTCATGGATGCGTGGGTGCATTCTGTATTGAACATCTAGGAGGTGCTTTATGTGTCCTCTCAAGCTGAGTCTCTCAAAGAGGCTCCTTCCAAAAGCAGCTTTTTCAGAGATCTGTTCAGAATAGCAGTTAAAAAGAAGTTACAATCTTTTCACTTATTTGACTTGCAGGAAACCACAAAATATAGAGAAATTCTAAATAACAATATATTGGACTTGAATATAAGATTTCACTATCACATCGAGAAGCATTTGTTTTTTGGTTGAGCTTGATTTTGGTCCACAAACTAACAGTCCTGAGGACCAAGGAACTTCTGTACTAGTTGTTCCTAAGATCAGTACATGTTCCTACGCATGCTTAAATAAACATCAAACAAAAGAAAGCAACACCGAATACATTACTCAGAACAACATTTTATCACTTAGACGCCCTGTGCAGGTATTAAGTAAGCCCACCTGACTTTTCACCATGGCAGCTAGCTGATTATCATCTCCAATTAAGAATGCATGGCGTATATTGACAAGTTGGAGAGGGATCAGCGACTCACATTCCTTCAGCTGCGCAGCCTCGTCTATAACCAGCATTTCAACTGGATCCATTCTTCTTTCATGTAGTTCATAAGCTGAAGATATTGTGCAGAATAAAAGCTTTGCCTCTTCTATGCAGTAATTCCTGATTGATCGCTCATCAAATTTGACGGGAAGTGCATATCGTAGGTCCCTTCTTGAAACATCCCTTAAGGTTCCCAGGCAAATACATATCTTCTTCTTCAAGAGTATTAAATCAGAGCCGCCATTTCCACTTGACCAATCAATATCCAACCCTTCAACCTCATAAGATTTCTCAAAAGCCTCTCTCAAGTCCTTGCCAGAGAGGGATCTGACACATACTAACTCCTCAATTTCATTGACCATATTCTGGGCAAGAACAATTTCATGAAACCCTTTTTCCGTAAACAAACTACTTGGCAAATCATTCCTCAACATAGCAATATAATTTTTCAAGTCTCTAGCCACAGCATTCATTTGGTCAATCAGAAACCCCTTGAAAGTCAAATTAGTGTTGTTGATTCTTCTCTTTAACTGAAAGAAGGTCTGGTGCAAAGGAGGTTGGTTTGAGAGGAAATTGATCATGCAACCCAATTTATGTTTCAACTCAGTTTGTGAACGAAAGAAAGCCATTAACCTCTTCACACGATCATCTAGGTAAATTGAAGATAACTCATTATCGACCTTCAATCGGTCTTTGTTACCAAATAAAACCACATCACCTAGGTAACAGGGTTCAGATCCTCTTGACTTGTTGACCAGCGAGAGCATATGGGAAGCTACTTGCATGATAGCAGTGTTGGTAGGGGCACATGTAAGAGTTCTGCATGACTTTGCCAGGAGAATTTTTAGAACAGCACCAATTGTTCTTGTTTTTCCTGTACCAGGTGGGCCCCACACAAGCTCGACTGACGACGTGTGCCAACAGTTGCTTGCTGAAATACAGCTTGCTGCTGCTTTGAACTGTGACACATTAAGATTAAACTGGTGTATTTCTTCTGGTGTGTTTATGTTCGTATCTGGTGAACAGATATCACATCCATCAAATTCCTAACACAAAGAATTACATGCAAGTGAACCTCTCAGAAAAACAATAGAGAATTAAAAAACACATCTTACAATAGCTGAAGGGTGACTTACATTACTACCCAAAATGCTCTGAATAATTTTCGAGCTCTTCGTAAGGCCCATACAAAGTACTTTCCAGGTGCGTTGATAAGTCATCACATTCGACAGAAACAACACATGAAATGGTTGTGACCTGGGCAAATTGTTTGTTTCTTCGCTTTCCTTTCCCTTCTCTTGTTCATCTTTATTTTCCACAATGTTCAATGCTTCAGCTGTTTTCTCAGCCCATTTGATGTAATTCTCAACACCTGATGGATGACTAGAGGAGCAACTGAATCCTTCAACATCGACCACAAGTTCAGATGATGCAGCTTCATTTTCTGTCGAAGGTATGTGACTGTTTTCTTTTTTAGTTCTCAGGGCTACTATGTTGATTCTTCTAGAAGCCCTGACATGTAAAATATTTCCTCTTTCTACCTTGATGACCCAACCAAGTGTGCATGAACTAGCATTCTTCCTTATCTGAAATTGATTCAGTGGCCGAAAACTCTCAGAAATCAGAATGATGTCAGCAGGTTTTGGTTTGTATATCTCATTCCTGAGGTTCGCCTTCATGCTCTGCTCCATGTCGATTGACATTTCATATAGCCCTGATTTGCCTTTCAATTGACGATCTGTACAGCTCTCTTGGATCCATAAGACAGTAGCAATAGGTGCATCAGACACCGCCTCTAAAGTACACAAGATGTCTGCATGCACTTCTTCTAAAAGAGGAGGGAAAAAAGAATTGAAGTACTGCTCTGAAGACGAGAAAGAGTCTGGTATTGTCGGTACCTGTATTTTAAAAAAGAGAAAATAAATACCCCTTTGAGAATACTCTTACAAGATCTAAATCAATAGTACAGGGAAGAAAGAGATATTGTTGCAGGTTGATTATTAAAATAACAATATAGTCTTCGAACAAGTCAAAATACTTCACAAAAATTTTGGATCTAAAGGTACACATTATTTTCTTTCAATCAATGATATTTAGCACTTAATATAAAAATGAGAAGTAGCATGAAAACGTGGTTCAAACACATATTGAAGTATTACTGGTGCCCCAGAAACTGCCAATTTTTGGTACTCTTGTATAAATTATAATGATACAATTCAAAGAAATGGCCAGCAGCAAGAAATAATTGCCAAATTTATTATCAACAGTTTGTATTTAATTATTCATTTATTTTGGAGGAAACGGACTAAGTAGTTACTATGCACAAGATTGCTACTAATAAACATATAGATAACCTATAAAAGACTTGAATAAATGCTCATGCATAATACAGAAAATAATTTAGCCTTTCACATTTCTCTACAATTTTCCTTGTTCCCAGCTTACTGAAAATAAATCCTCCAATGAAGAAGAAGAAACATCTAGCTTGAACATTATCAATACTAAGGTTGCTGAAACAATTCACAAAATCAATAATAACTCCAGCCTATCTATAAAAGCATTTCACATTCAAGTTAAAAGCGAGTAAAAACAAAAAAGAAAAAGTGAGAAATTGCCCAATGTAAAAAAGAGATCACAGATACCTTGTCACGATAGAGATCTTTGTCCATCAACTCCTCAATCGACCATGAAAATATCATGTGCATGAGAGATCGAGGCTTGTCACGCTGGCCTCCTTGGTATTCTCCATCGACGCCTTCGTCTCTGTTGTACGACGCCTCTCCTTCCTCTTCCTCCGCGCCATAGTACCTCGCGTGGAACCCCATTTTCTATAGAAATTAAGAGAAAACTGCGGAGAAGTTGGGAATGAGGGTTTTAGCGAAAGACACCGACTCGCCGATCTCGGCTGTCGGAATAAGAGGAAAGAAGTGGAAATGGAAGCCGAGGCGCGAGTCTATTATTTTATTACTAAAGGTGGGACTGACAATTATAGGCCCCGCTAGCTACTACAAAATGGGAACGACTAATTTCTTCTGTGGGCCCCGCTTTCAGTGTCACACGCTGTCGTGCGCCGGGTGCATTGTAGTTGGGATCTGTACGGCTGAGATTGCTCTTGAGTAACGATCGAACTGTGTGTGTGAGGCCTTGGGAGAGAGCGAAAGGAATTGTCAAAAGGAGATTGAAAGGACGGAAGGTGGAGAAGCCGCGGAGCAGCAGAACAAATACTCCTCATGATACTGATATTGGGGCCCGCAATTTTATTAAAGATGATTTTAATTGCACCAGGTGCATTCAGTAAGTTATTTTTCCGATGGGACGGGACAGGACAGCATGAAAATCGTCTGAGGGAGAGCTGCATTCATTGAAATACGGTTGTAGCTGCAGAAGACCAGTGGTGGTGGATACACGTACATGTTTTTTCTTTTTTGATAAAGCAGATATACTTGCATAAAATGTACAACGTCCCTCGATTTTTTTTTTTTTTCAATTTAGTGTATTTACGCATTTAATATTTTAATTGCATACATTGTTTATTTGAAAGAAAAATACATACTCTCCTTTAATAAAATATAATTATTATTTTACAGTTTATGACTAGAAATATTATTTTTTATATGTAATTATTGAGTTCCGCTGACATATTTTGACATATATACAAGATCCATGTGACTTCTGACTAATCATGATTAACAGATTTCTTCTGCATAAATTGTGTACCTCGTCATAATTTTGGTTGTTGGATTCTTGAATATTTTGTCATATTTTTTTTTTCTCTTTCGGCAACTGAGAATAAACACCCTTACACCCAACACATGCTTTGATGGTCACCGGTTCACGGTGTATTGGTGATTGGATTCCAATTGATCGTATCATTTTTGTTATCTAACAACTTGCGCGTGTCATGCAACATATGTGTATTCTCTAGTGTAATGTAATTGCCATGAGTTTTTTTTTTTCTTTTTTTTTGTTTTTAATGTCACAAGCTGACAAAACACTTTTTTGTAGTAATTAATGTTTTCAACAACAAAATTCAAATAACTAGTCTTACTTGATACTAGAGGGAAATATCGAGCTACGCTCGATGTAGATATCTATAATAAGAATATTTTTATTATATTTTCACTTTTTTGTAGTAATTAATGTTTTCAACAACAAAATTCAAATAACTAGTCTTACTTGATACTAGAGGGAAATATCGAGCTACGCTCGATATAGATATCTATAATAAGAATATTTTTATTATATTTTTATAGTTTAATTATGTTCATTTTTGGATATATAGTTAAGATATATTTATCTTTAGAAATATAGTTTAGTTATTGTAGGTAATTTGATTTGATTAAAGTTAAAGAGTTTGATCAATTTAAAGAAAAAATTATATGTGTGTAAATATAGTTATAGTTATATGAAATAATATGATTTATATGATTTATATTATGTTGATATTATTCATGAAATGTAATATGTTTATAAATGACTTAAATAAATATATATATATATATATCATAAAAGATCTGATATTTTTTTTATTTTCAATTGAATGAATTTAATTTATATTTTGTAAACCGAAACTAAGAATGGTGATAGAGAAAAATTAAGGTGGAGAGGGACTTTAAGCAACACAAAAGAGATAGAGACATGATGAAAATAAAAATATGAAGGAGTCACAAAAATCAGAAACAAAAACAATGTGTTGCCAAATTATTATCCGATGTTGAACCAAGTCAGTTTTATGAGCAATAACACCCGACACACAATTAGTTACAAAGTATCACATTACAGAAATCAAAATAAAAGCTATTGCACAACTATTTCACAATGCTTGGAGTGTCGGATGATATTTAACTAAAGGATCCCAACACCCACACATCTTTATTTATAAATATTGATTTATTATTATTTTTTACGGACAGCGTGCATAAAAATTTTAAAACTAAAAAGTTCTTTGAACCAATCCAACGTATCTAACTATCTAACAATACTACAACGTTAGGAGTATTATCTACGGTGATCGATGATGTCATCTCAAGTTTTTCTTCTCTTAACTTTTTTGTGAGCTGTATTTTGTGTAATGGATCTATGATTCTCAACAACAAACAAAAAAGTGGCATGTGTATTTAATCCAGATCAATTGTGATGTTATCATATGCTATCCCATGTAGTGAGTTATACACAACTAGCTTTCCAAATTTGCAATACTGCAGCTGTACATAGAGACATGCATAGAATATATTTTTCTATTATAGCATATTAATTGTCATAAAATATAAATTTATAATATTTTCTTTATCTTTTCACTTTTGTTTTAGTTGTTTGCAAGTCTTTCCTAAATTATTTTCTATGAAATTTTATGGATAGCCTTAAAATATTACAAAAAATAAAAATGTATTTTCGATGTTAATAAATCAATGTATCTATAAAATATTTACAAAATTTAAATAAAATTGATTGTTGAATTTACTATATTGATCAATTACATTCTTAATGTATTGTTTTTATAATTGCATGCATTAGTATTTATTTTTTGTTACTATATTGTTTAATGAGTTTATTGTAATGTATTAGGAATAATCATAAAGAAATATCATATTAGTTAATATGTTTATATAAGAATGTTGATAATTGTAATTATATTTAAAATATATTTTATTGGCATATTAATTTTAATATCTTAGATGTCTCAACAATTAGAAATTGTACACTCAAATATGTATAATAATTTTTTATTAACAACAATTTCTAACAATAAAAATCAACAAAATTTATAAATAATCCATGGTAGTAAATAATAAAAAGGAACAAGTAAAGTACATCTAACCAATATAAATAATCCATTTCAAAAAAATATTTTCGTATTTAATTTGTAACATTTATCATTTAATTATTTGTAGGTAAATATTGCAAATAAATTTTAAGCTTCATAAATATTTTAAGTTTTAGTATATTAATGTATCTATCAATATTTACATAATTTAAATAATATTGATTGATAAATGTATCATCTTGATCAAATACATCCTTCACGTATTATTTTCCCCCTTTCCACCTCCAAACTTAACTGACCAGACATCAATAACACCTCACGCGCGAAGCGCGTATACAACGCTAGTTGTAATTAATTTGATCAGCCTATTGTTTTTCGACTCCACGGTATTACAAAAAGTTACAAGTGTATAGAAATGTCTATTTATGTTCTTGAAAATTTAATTAGCTTCTTCCTCTGCTTAAAAGTTTACAAATACTTCGCATCATGTATCCAAGTTCAATGCAAAAAAAAAAAAAAAATAACATGACTTACAAGACCTGTGCATCCTGCCACGACGCATTTTGTGAGTTGGGAATGAAAGTGGACATTTTGTGGTGGCATTTGCTTGCACAGCCAGCACAGCATATACGTCTATTTGACATATCAAATGGGGGCGAGTTATTTGCTCTGCCAAGAGGTTGAACAACAGGATATCAAATTTTGATATAATTCAGTTCGCATATTTCACGGATAGGCAAAGGACACGCTAAATATGCTTATTTCAAAACATTTTTTTTATTAATTATTTGCTGAAAAGAATATATACATGTGAAAAATACGTAAAGAAATATAGACGAAATGGTGGTAAATATATCAGACAGCATAAAGTATAACATTTTGAACTTGTTTAATTTAAGTCTCTATTATTTTTTCTGGAGTTTTCTTAACATTTTTTTTAAGCATAGACATCATATTTCAACCACCATATCTGAACCATAACCTAAACTTTGATACCTTGATCGAATATCAAATAAACTAGAGAAGTTATAAAAATTTTATAATTTTGTAATTCTCGTGAAATTGAATAAGATCAAAGGTTGAATTCTAAGATATAAAAATATAAAATAAAAATATTAAATTGTGACATTTGATAACACGAAAAAAGTCATGGTATTGAAATCTCTCCAAGATTTATTGTAGAATTTATTAGCTTTAATTTGAGAACAAGGAAGAAACGCAGGAAGAAGGAAATATTTTTTTTTCTAAATCAAGCATCTTTCCAATGTTTTTATTTTACAGTAAACCGATATACACAACAAAATCAGGTTTGCTTATTCAGAAATAGAAATGTTATATACCTTTCCTTTAGTATAGCATCATCACAGAGTATCTCATTAATCATTCACCCATGAAACCATACCATATAAGGCCCACGCCTTTGAGCCCAAAATAACTGAATTACGATACTCTTTGTTGTTCAGCCCTTTCAGTTTCACATCAACCTTTCTTCATCTCCTCCAGCCGCTATTTCATTATCGCCTCTGTCGCCACTCCGCCTCCTCCGCCTCCGGCCGCCGCCTCTGTTGCTACGAGCCTCCGCCTTCCTCGTCGGAGCTCCACCTGACCGCGATGCTGACGTCGAGGACAACGAGGCCAAGGATCGCTCCTTGATGCAAGCCTATCTCCAACTCGTGTACGAGTCTTATCCCAAGACCTCTCAAGTTTGATCTGTGACTGCGCTTCTCTCTGGAGGTGTGGATTCTCAGCTCTTTTTTTTTTTGTTATAGTTTCTTGTCAGTTGGTTGGGAATTGGAATTTGGATATAAAGCATCGTGGATTTGTTGATTCAGAGAATTCTTTTGTTCGACCAGAGGTTGTGACTGTGTTCTGATCCGCTTTTGAATTTTTGAAAGTTGAGAATTCAATAAGCTGTTCTCAAGGAATATACTGAATTTTGTGCAACTGTGATTATAATTTTTGCACAATATAGCTGAATGAATATGAAAATTTGATTTTGAATTAATTAAGCATGCTTGTTTTTCTTTGAAATTAGGTTTATGGAATAAAGTTTGTTGGTTAGATGACTAGAATAATGTTCTTTTTTTTTTTTTTTAAATTCTATATTATATGGTGGGAGATAGAAAGGTAGAGATTAAAAAATGATTAGGTTTTTTGGGAAAATAAATGTAGTTGTAATATTATTATTATTATGTTGGTTAAAAAATGACGTTATTATATTGGACTCATCACTTATTGTTTGTTCTTATTATTGTGCCAGGCTTAAAAATAGTCTGGATCTGCCACTCATGGAGGAAGAGAGATACTTGAATACAAACCCTAACCCTAGTTCCCAAACTAAGCTTCCCCCACCATCGATTCTTCTTGATCGGTTTCAGTCAATGGTACAGGAACGGGATGATGAGATGCGAAATCTAAACCCTAATCAATCTCCACCTCCACTTGATGTGACTGAGGTTGTGCGCTTCTATGAACTGCTTCTGAGAGAACTCACCTTCAATTCAAAGCCAATAATTACTGAGCTTACAATTCTAGCAGGAAATCACAGACCCTTTGCTGAGGGGATAGCCGATGCTATCTGTTCCAGGATTTCTGAGGTCAGGCCCACCACCTGAGCTGTTTGTTCTATTCTCGGAAAAAAATTATTTCTTGCAGATGTAGTATTGTACAGGAAATGATCAAATTCGAGATTTCAGCTGGTGTCTTGTGTCTTTAATTTGTTTGATTTCTTTTCATTTCTCTGCGATTTTGGTTTCTTTGTTTTTTTAAACTGCTATTTTTTTATGCAAGGAGTGAACATGGACGCCAAGCGATTAATGTGATTTTGAATTAAAAAATTATAAACTACAGATAACTAATGTCAACATGTAAATAAAAGTAATGATTCATGTACTACTAACACAACTCAGTGAGTAAATGCTTGATTATATAGTTATGAGTTGGCAATTAGATAGATCATCTCATATTTTAACTCAATTTTATCTCAGAGATAGAATTGCGGGTCAAATCATTTTGACCATGACCACAAAGTCGAGGTATATTTTACAAATATTAATACCAAATTGAGATGCAGTTGCGCAAATGTTGGAAGAATCTGATGCACTTCTGTCTATATTAAAAAGTTAATAATTAATTATATTTCTACTTGTCTTCTGACACTATTAAACAATGTATCTCAATTTGAGCTCAAGAAATATGCTAATCACCAGAAAGCTAATAAGAAGATTAGGTGAAGATAAAACAATACGTGTGGTAACAAACCAGTATGGCTCCAGTACTGCCTACTAATTACCAGACCTACTGATCTAGGTGGGGCGTTGTGGTCTGGTATATCTATTCTTGCACTATAATAGTAATTACCGGACCTGACCTGGTTGATGGGCTGTTTGAGATATCATATAATTGCCCTTGCAACATCAATTGCATAATTATTGTTTGATAAAAGCTAACAGTTTTAATTGGCTTTTTTGCCTTATTAGCCAGTTTAAATTTGAACTTGGTTCTGATTTACTTAGTGCCATTCTAATAACTTTTGAAAATGATTCTCTTCTTTGTGGCATACACCAATGTGGGCCCAGTAATATTTATCTTTCATTAATACAGAAGGCTCCGGAAAAGTTTTGTGCTGGCACAAACAATGGGTAATTCACTGGCACCAGCAGTTAACCAAACCATAATGGCTGGCTTTTTACCAAACTGAACATGAGTTGACTTAGTATTGAGCTCTTTATTGATGCTTTTGAGGGATCTTGGTGACATTTATTTATTTTTTTGATCTCATGGAAGACATTTTGGTTAAATTTGGTTGACTTTACCCAATTCAATCGTAATTGAATTAGCTTTAGGATTTGGGTCTATATACTACTTTGCTTGTAATCTGTTTAGATTAATATTGACTGCATAATTTAGCTTGTCCATTTGCAGTACTACCTGCAGTCTTATGCAAATGGTCAGCCATACATTTTTCTTGAGACACATTGCCAGAACTAGTTGGTATATCTGTCGAATTCTGTTCTTACCTGACTGTTGTTCTTCCAGGTAGCACCAGACCAGAAATTACCATCTCTGTACCTCCTAGACAGCATAGTCAAGAACATAGGTGGGGAGTACATCCGCCCTTTCACAGCCCGGTTGCCTGAAGTCTTCATTGGTGCGTACAACCGGGTCCATCCGAGCCATTACCCAGCAATGCGCCATCTCTTTAAGACCTGGTCCCAGGTCTTCCCTCTCAGCGTTCTCCGAAAAATAGAGGATGCTCTGCATTTCAACTCGTCCATTTCTTCTGGTGTGACACAGCAGCACCAGGTGGTGGGCTCTGTCAGACATGCTTCAGTGGACTCACCAGCTGCCTCACCTCGGCCATCTCGTATACATGTGAACCCAAAGTATCTGGAAGCTCCACACATCAAGAGTTCTGCTGTGGTATGTATTGGTTTAAAACTGATGCCTTACTGGCTACCACTAATGCAAGTGTTCTATGGTTCCTATTTGCACTATTCTGTGTTTAACATTTTATGAGTGTGTTTGGTGTTGTCTTGCAATTGCACATTATAATTCAGTCCATCTAGAGGATGGATTAACTTACAAAGACTACAGTTTCAATAATGTCATCTTATGTTACCACAAGCCATGCGATACAGTATTATTATGGCATTCCATACCTAGGATAACATAATCACAATTTAATTCAAAAATGCAAACGGAAAAAAGAAGGTGAAAAGAAATCTTAGTTAAGCACTTGTATCGTGCCCATAGTTTCTTTAATATGGCATAATATCCTTTGATACAGCCCTTTCCAAGGCGTTGCATATTATGATGGTCTAATTTATTTCTTTTTCTTTTTTTCTGTAGACACATTCTATGGGGCCTACAGACCGTACAAAAACGAGCAACTATGAGGTGGAAGGCCTCGAGCAGCTTGCCCCAGAGAGCCCCAGGAGATGGTCTACCATGTCACCGAATCATCATGTACAGAGTCTCTACCCCAACCCCCTCTCATGTACATGCACAAAATATACTATACACATAAAAATGTGTTTAAGTTTGCCCCTGTACTGTGCTTTTCGTTCCAAATTGCTGCTCTGTTCTGTAACTTGAGAGGGGGGAGGGGGTGTTGTACGATTGGTACAAGATCTTGTTATTGATATTATTCAGGGAAGACAAACTTGTGTCAATTATACACACTGGCACTTTGTTAGTGAGCATGCTTTCTTTCAATTATCCAACAAGTATTAGGGACCACCTTTGGTATAATTTGTTCAGTACCGTATCGAAAATTTTCTGGCCCTATATTTCTCTGTTCAATAATATATTTGTTTGTGTTTGTGCTATTTAAGTAAATAAATATAACTTTTTCTTTTCATCCTCATTTCATGTAGTACGGAGGAGACTATGACCGTGCAGAGGTACTTCCACCACGAGTAGGGGCAATTATCAACAAACATCCAACAGTATTCAGTCAAGATGTACCAGTGTCATTTACTTCTAGAAGAAGCAGCATTTTACCTCCACCAAAGCCTACATCACCAACCAGAATTGGGATTAGACGGTCGAGATCACCCCCTGCTGATCTATATACAGATAGGCCATCTACCTCCCACATCTTCAGAAATGGGTATCGGGTCCACAACCCAAACCCACGGGAGCTGATAGATGCCTATGGAGATGACAATAGAAAGATTCAGAGGCTAGAAAATGGAAGAGAATGGAAGAGATCAGAAGAAGAGGAGTTTGTATGGGAAGATATGAGCCCAACCTTCTCAGATCGGCTAAGAAGGGACCAAAGAGAGAGGATGGGTTTGTATGGGACTGTGTCAGGCTTGGTTGGTGGTCGCGGGTTGGACCGACCTGATTCGAGGCCAGTCGAACCCAGTTATAGGAGGAGTTGGCCTGCACAGGGTCGTCTGGGTTCAATTGAGGATCAGAGTTATGTTTTAGAAGAGAGAAAACCTGCTACTAGTGTACGTGTACTCACATTTTATTATTTTATTTTATTTTTTGGTGGGTTAGTTTGGCTTGTTTTTGGTTACTGATAAATTGTGTAGGTCTAGTCTGTATTGAGCTTAAATGAGGTTGACTCGTGTCCTTCTTACTGCATAATTATTAAGTTAATTAAGGCTAATGTTGGGTAAATCTGAGGCTTGACTGTGCAATGTGGAGCTTAACTTACTTGCACATTTGGTTATTAGTGCTCGAGTTGTGTTAATTTTTGTTATTCTAAAATTAAAGTGGGGTTCCATGTTCCTGCATAATTACATTATTATCCTGGCACCTTTTCATACTAATTGTAATATTAATTAGTACATCTTTACATTTGCAGTTTGGAGATAATACAGCATACAAGAAATATCAAGGTAGTATTATGTCTCATAGTGAGTCTCTTCCATACCACCACCCAAGCTCAAATCAGGTACACGAGCCCTCTAAATTACCACCATACTCCACACCTACACTACTGCAAGCAAACCGTGGTGCACCGCACCTTGTCCAGCCATCTCATAACCCTGCATTCGTAACCCGTGTCATGCCACCTCCACTAAATGCTCCTCGTAGGTCGCCAATAGGTCAACATGAGAGCGTACCTGCACCAGCGAACTCCATCCAACCGCTTCCATCAAAACCTGACTATATCAGAAGTGCAGCAGGTACCTCCTTAGATACCAACAAGCCGTCTCTTTTCGTACCAAGCGTGTCAGCCGGCACAGTGCATGTTCCTGTACCTGTAACTGTGGCAGGCCGTGTACCAGGTCAGCAACCAATGCAGATTATACACACACAAGGGGTCGCTGCACCACCGGTCACAGTGAGTCTGGTGCCACCAACAACAGCACTGCCTCAGTTACTGCAACCACAGTTGCATGCGGGGCTTGTTAGTGCTCCTTTGCCTGGCGGCACTAGTATGATGCCACCTCTGCCCCCTGGCCCACCTCCGTCCTCAACAGCTCTAGTGGGACCCACATCTTTACCTAATGGGCCTCGACAGTCTGGTGCTGCCCCTATTTTCTCTGGCCTGCTTAATACACTTATGGCACAAGGCCTGATTTCTTTAAAGCCGCAACAAGCACCTTTTCAGGTACTGACATGAAATAATATTTTTTTAGTATTTCTGACTATTAATCTCAGTTAATCCTTTTTGTTTGTGGTGGGAAGATCTATCACCCTTGTCTTGACTTTTAATATTTCGATCCACATAGGATACATTAAGCTTTGACTTCAACCCGGATCACCTGAAAGTAAGGAATGAGTCGTCAATAAATGCATTATATTCTGATCTACCGAGGCAGTGCACTACTTGTGGGGTACGCTTTAGATATCAGGAGGAGCATAGTGCACACATGGACTGGCATGTAACCAAAAACCGTGTTGCCCGGAATAGAAAGCAGAAGCCATCACGTAAATGGTATGTAAGTGCCAAGGAGTGGTTGCGTGGGGCTGAGACAATAGGTACAGAAGCATTACCAGTAATACCAGCTGCAGAGACTGAGAAGGAAGAGGAGGCAGAGATGGCTGTACCTGCTGATGAAGACCAGACAGTATGTGCACTGTGTGGGGAGCCATTCGATGACTTCTATAGCGATGAGACCGAGGAATGGATGTATAAAGGAGCTGTTTATATGAATGGTACGGGTGGAAGTGGTGCTAGTAACGGTCCCATTGTACATGCTAAGTGTAGGTCTGAGTCAACTAATACTTAGAAATGGGCTTAGATGGTGAGTCCACTCATATTTGATTACTGGTACTTGGAATGTTGCATTATACCACACTGTTAATTATTGTACTGGGCTTACTGAGTTGTTACTGATGGTGCAGGTTAGGTAAGTGAGACCTTTATTTATGAAGGTTATGTAAGATGTCAGCAGCGGCGCTAGATCTGTAAATTGCTGAGGTACCTTGTTGAGTATCATTGGTACAGCACAAAAGTCAATTGTACAGTTATTTCAACTTGGAAAAGAAAATGAAGTTGTCATATCTTTCTCTTTTTCTCTTTTTCCCCCCCTCATTTAGAAAACTTGACAGCAGTTCCTACCCCAACTTGTTTGGGACTACAGGCTTTGTTGTTGTAGAAAACTTGACAGAACATGTCAACTCTCTATTTCTCTCTCTCTCTGTGACGAGCCCTTTTATATTTAATTACTTTTTTGTCCACAGAGCACTTTATTGCAAAGTACTCGCATACAGGGGTAAGAACTTTGTTAGTCTCAATATGCAACTATTATGTATCTGTTATTGTTTAATCAGCCGTGTTGTGCAGGTTAGTAGACTGACTTTTCAGGGTTTATAGAGCCTGTATTGCAACATGGGCATGTTGTTACTGCTGTAAGCAGAATGCAAGATATGAGATATGTGAGCATTATATCTGTATTTTATCGTTAATCTGTTGTGAAAATAATTTCTATATTGTAAGCTGAATTGTGTTAGAATCAACTGATGCTAGTAAAGATAAATGACGTAATGTTTTTGGATATTGCTTTCTTCTATCTTGTTTTGGTTTGTTCTATACTTGGCTACATATTATACCAGCTATTTGGTGTTCTTATCGAAATTTAAACTGGAATAGTATAATTATTTTTTTAATGGAAACTATTCTGTCGCTTAAACGCACCGACTCAGTTTAGAAGCCTATCCGTTCGTTTTACGGACGTGCGCTCATGTCTCTTAGCCTTATCTCGACCGTCGACTTCTATTGCTACCGCCTTCTATCCTTTGAGCGATCTCTTCCAACTCTACACTCATCTTATCCTTTGTCGCATTTTCGTCTATATTTGGAGAGGAGGAGAGCATAAATAGCAATGATAAATGATGTAAACGTAAATAATTATAAATTGGGATATGTTATAATGGTAGTAAATCTATTTGATATTTTGATAATCAATCAAACCACAACTACGTTCAATGTAGCTTAAAAAAATGATGCAATTCAATTGGTTCAATTTTATTATATCAAATTTGATGCAATTTGAAAGTCGATTAATCATCTATTCCTCTAATTTTTTTTTTTTTTGAAATAAGAGGTTATTTATTTATAGAGACTTTAGCTCATTCTGTAAATTAGAGTTTATCCCTCTTCTACTTATTTATCTACTTATTCTACTTAATCCGCGTCCAGCGGGAATTGAACCCGTTACCTCTAGGATAACGGCGGAGCCACTGACCATCTGTGCTGGACTCCATGTTCTCTATTCCTCTAATTATTTGAAACATTATTGGTTCATTTTTATTTGGCACTGTCAGGACTTTGAATTAGGTATAAACACAGGACTACAAAACATTCAATACATGCCTTTTGAGTTACTAAGCTACTACCTTGTAGGATACTGTTTGACAACTTAAAAACAATATAATCCTCAACATATGTTTCGTCACTGTAAGTGAGATTCAGATACTTAAAGTTTGGTTTGGTAACTGCTGGCAACCAATTTGTACCAACGATCCATTTCTTAATCTCATGTGGTTCGACCACTGGTCGTTTCACATGACTAAATACCCACAAACATAAACCCCACAATTCTCCACATCCTCTCAGTACTCTATCATCTTGGCGCGTATCTACATAAACTGCCATGCACACAGTAGAATCTCCCCATTTTTTAGGGTTACCATGGACTGACTACAATGAAGAACCACTTTACTTCCCGAGACCACGGCAAGATTACACTATAAGGAGAGCTTTCTTGCAGAGCTATCAATTGTCGGCCCGAGAAAGTTTTGGGAATTGGCTCAGACGCAGTCTGAGAGAGGCTGGAAATACTGGAAAAGCAATTGTCAGTAGGATTTTCATTCGCCGTT
Source organism: Rhynchospora tenuis (assembly GCA_027725995.1). NCBI lineage: Eukaryota > Viridiplantae > Streptophyta > Magnoliopsida > Poales > Cyperaceae > Rhynchospora > Rhynchospora tenuis. The sequence continues at coordinate 210,815,614 of CM050888.1, read as the reverse complement.
TCGCCATGCGCAAGTTGTGCAATGCCTTTGCACCAAGAATTTCTCCTTAGAATCTTAGATGCTTTCATATAAGAGAGTAGCTGCAATGGAGATTTTTTTCGATATTTTGCAGTGAAAATTCCAAAAGATAGTAAATAAATTTTGCCTCATTCATCTTTGAATCCGTGAATGTGAGTGTTTGTGGACTGTGGTGTGCTTTGTATGAACTCATATTTTTTTTTTCAACAAGAGAGTGGTGTATATATCCAATATATTTCGGTGTAAAATTGTGAGGATAATTATGTTTAAACTTCAGATTGAACCTTCCGAATAGATCAAAAGTCTTATTTCCACCAAAATATTTTTTAAAATATCAAAAGGGTAATTTATATATATGTCTAGTTTACCAACTTGTGCTTTGCGATTTGCACTTTGTGGACTTTTTTTTTTCTATTCACCGCACACACGCCAAATTTTCTTTTATCACGTCCCTAGGGTCTAGGGATTGTCCTTTAATTTCTTTTCTGTTTTCTTATGATATACTCAACAAAAAAAAATATTGTACTTCATATTTTAAATTTGTCATGCACTAAATTTATTTCAAATTGAAAATGATTTGTTTATTAATCAAGTAATTTGAAAAATTAACAATTTGATTTTTATTATGACTGAATTTAGTGAAGTGGAGTTGTTCAAACAGCTCGAAAATTAACAGATGTTAGATCGTACTTAATCAATCTGAGTTGTCCGAGATGAAATAAACATATTAAAATTCTTGGCTGATGTTGTTTATGCACCGTTTACGGATGACATTCATGCGTCGATCTGACGCATATTTTAAGGTAAAATGGTCCGGAATTCCACTTGAGTGATGGTTCTAGACGCTTGGCAAGATTAAACTTGACATTACCCCCAAACGAAATTAACAAAAAGTAATATAAATGTATTCTATTATTTTTTTTAAAAAAGTAATAATTATACTACGGATGTTGCGACCGTCATGGACTGCAATCTGACACCCAATTATAATTAGTGTTATTATTTCTGGATCAGTTTAAGTACTTCAATTCATTTTTGAACTGATACGAAACACAAAACAAGTTCGATTATCAACGGTTCATCGTTTATTTGTTTTCTGCATTTTTCATCCAACAACTTGTGAGTGCAATGCAACACACATTCTATTGCCGAGAGTTGTCATTTTTTTTTTTCATGCCACAACTCACAAGTCGACAAACACCCTTTTTGATTACTAATTTAAATAACAAAATTCAAATGCGGAAAACTAACTCTTGATCTAGTGACAAAGAGCTAGCAACGCACCTTTAGTAGAGGTTGGAGATTCAAAATCTAGCTAGAGATTTTTTGTGACATTTAAATTATAAGCTGCCATGTAAAAAAAAAGAAAACAATGCCACCCGTGCAAAATTGAAGAACTCACTTTTCTTCTATTTCATTGCCAGTAAGACCCAATGTTTCACAAATGCCACCCATGTACAATATCCCACCCTGTGTCCGGAAGGATCTGACCCATTATATAAGAGAAATTTCTATATTCTGGATTTTGTTTTTACATTTTCTTTTTGAGGCAAAAGTATGGGTCAAGCCCATTAACTTTTGAACTAAAATAAGAAAAATTTCATGCACAAAAATAGCCAGATGCTAAAAAAGAAAACAAGAGAGGGTCTGTGATTTAGCTGCAATGGGGTCGAATGAAGCTGAAGAGAGGGATTGGTCTTCTCTTCCATCAGAGGTTCTTAATCTCATCGGCAAAAAGATCAGTGAAATATCTGATTTTGTTCGATTTCGTGCTGTTTGCACCGCATGGTGCTCCTCTACCCCGATAAGCGACTTTTCCCTGCATTTCCCGTGGATTGTTGAATTCTGCGGAGATCCTTGTAAACAAGATCTTCTGTTCATCTCCATACCTTCTAAGAAAACCTACTTCATCCCTAGGCAAGTGGTTCTTCAGACCATCATCAGAAGGATATATGCTTTTGCAACTCCGCCTTGACTCCAATCAGCGTCTAATTCCGCCGTTTAACAGTCAACTTTCTCTTCTCAATCTGCTTAATAATCATGAGATTACCCTCCCTTCATACAATTTTAGATACAGTTTTCATAAATATTCTCAATGGATTGGGCCACAACAAAATGAAATAGCGCAATATGCGGTTTGCTATGAAAAGAAGGTTACCAAAGCCCCAAATTTGTTTTCTGGCATCTTGGCCAGGATAACTGGTCTGAATTGATGTTAGGTAAAGACTATGTAAACTGCAACCACTTTTATCTCAGATGTATGCTTTTCAATGTAGAGAAAGACACTGGCATTACCAAGGCTGTTAGTATCGCTACTGGTATGTTGATTTATGTTATACCACCATATATATGAAGGTTACTCGACAAAGGGAATTAAGTATCTTGTGGAGGCTTCTAGTGATATTCTGAGAGTTAAAAGACATTGTGTAGATTTTATGTTCTTCTTGAGTGTTTTGATGTGTATCGACTCGTTGTAAAAGAAGGCGGTTCACCGTGTTGGGTTAAGGTTACCAGTATTGGCGATCAAGCATTATTCATCGATTTTTTTGGTTCCTTGATACTTAGAGCCAATGACTTTGCCATGATAAATAGGAACAGCATCTACTTCTTTGTGGAACATTTTCCAATATATGATAGACCTGAATATAGTGTCAAGAGGATAGATATAGCGACTGGTGCCGTGGAACACCTCGCACTCCAATGCTGTAGGGGAGAACCAGGATGCTGGTATGTCCCTAATTTCGACCATATCTTTGAGGTCAATAAGTGATGAGTGAAATCAAGATAGATAGATGGTAATAACTTATCTTCTGTTGTTTACGTTGAATTGCTTGATTCCTCAAATATTCATGGATGTATGTATTTCTACTTATTTTGAATAGCTTTTTGGCTATGGTGTATGGTCAGATGAAGTACACTTGACTTTATAATTTTCAGAATTTAACGCATGTCCTGATTTCTTACCATTCTTGAGACATTTAATGTTGACATTGTTCTACTGAATTATAACTATTGTTGTTTAAACAAACTTGAATGGTCATACAAATTTAGCTTCAATGACATTACTTCTTCAGTTGTTGAAATGAAATTGTATGGCAATTGGATTAACGCAAGTTCTGGGATCAATTTTTGTTGCATCAAGCAAACATGCATGAATAAACATAAACAAGGAAACGAGGATTAATACGTTTGTTTACCCATTGTGGCTATTAAATCTCTCAGTAAATCATACTTGTTAATTAGTAGAGAATAGAGAATTTAAAAGCAATCACAAGAAGAAAAGGTTTTACCTCTTTTGTTGAGTTATTAGTTCATCAAAGTGTCTAATTACAAGCCATCGAAGAAACTGGCCTGGAAGCCATCGTCTGTGTTATTTATTTATTCATTTATTTTGCTTAAGCTTCTTATTTTGGAAGAGAATTTAATGTTAATTCGCAGGCTTTCCTTTCTTTTTGTTTTTATTCAAACAATTAAATATTAAAAAAAAAACTCATACAGATGTACTCTTTAAAACTTGTGGCGTCTGTTGTTGTTGAACCAATTTGGTAAGGAACGTTTCCGAGCAGCTATCTTATAACCGTTCTGCTATTATTTTCAATTTGTATTGTAGGACTCGACTTCTTCACTTCGGATCATTATCTGAATCGGTGTATTAAAACATCAGCTGGAGAAATTTGATATGTTTCATATATATAAGATAACAACACGGACTGAAAAAAAAACGATCCTACATCTGTTAATTTTTCAAGCTGTTTGGATAGCTCCAATTAAGTCTCAGTAAACTTAAACTGTTATTTTTAATATGTGAACGGTTGTACAGTTTTAAATTCAGAAATAACTACACTGAAAAATTATTTTTTTATGTTATAGATTGGTTGTGTATTAAATTAGTGCAACTTGGTTAGACCACTCTTACCATTTGATATTGTCGTCATTATTTTCACTTCACAATTGTTTTCGACAAATAAATGAAATTAACAAAAGCAGGACAAACACTTGAGAGGATAATAAGCTTTCTCACTCATGTCTAAGCAATTTATATCATAAAGACGTTCATTTATATCAGAGTAAACACGTTTCTTCATAGAATCAAACAAATTCTTGCACATTCCAATTTACATCAAACAGTACGGCTGTACCATTAGGTTAAATTTAATATATTGCAATATACCCAAGTTGTTCGTTTAAAATCATTGGGCCAATTATCGTAGCAGGTAAAATTTTTATCAGACGAAGCTCAATTGAAATTTGAAAATGAGTGGCACAATTTTTTTGGGGGTCTATATGCCAAAAGATTACAACATAAGAGAAATTTTTTATTAATTACTAGTCAAGAAAGCATTGTTTTCTCCAATAGCTCCTGCAGTTCCCCACTCTTGTATGCTTCTGCAAAACAGACCCATAAGTATTAGATAAACAATTTTCATCTATGGAAAATTGAAATGCGTTTTGTCCTCTTTTAAGCTAGTAATGCTTAATCTTTCACTATATGAGCGAGTAGGGGTGTGAATGGCTAAATGGGTCTGGTTCGGGTCTATAGTTGTTGACCTGTCGTGGGTAGATTACTGGTATTGTCCTATCCCGTTTGATGTGAACCACTGAATCAATTACAGATGTCCTACTACCTAGCCACAATTTTGAAAAGTAAATCGGTCGACAATAAGCTTCATATTGAAGTGAGATGTGTTCTAACACTCGACACACTTCAGATGGCCAACATATAGATTAATAGTATCAGAGTAGATATTATCTAACAAGAATTTATCGTAAATATATAGTAGATCGATACTACCATGCTACGCCCTCTATTCAATTGTTTTGCTACTAGAGTGTATGTCTCTATAATTACTGTACTACTTTTATTTCATATTATCAGACTTGGGTTGTTTTTGCCATTGTTTTCTCTGTTTTATGTTTATGCTTTCCTACTCTGTATGGTGTTGCATGATATATAATCTTTCTTAAGTTTATTTGACAGGATTAAAATAAGAAGAACATTAAAGTACATGAAAACTATTAAACAAATGGCAGCTGAATCAGTCTTGTTATGTTGCTGAAATAAGCTGTGCAGACAGAAAGGGAAAGTGATATTCAAAATACTTGGTATCTATCTGCATACTACAGGGGTTGTATTAGGTTGGCCCTGTTCAGGTTTGGGTACAGGTCACACAATATTTCAACCGTTGCCCGGGATTGTCTGACCCGTATAAGAGAAGATGATCAAAATAATACCAGTCCAACCCGAACACGCTGAGATTTTCGCACCTCTATTTGAGAGCAAAAGCATCATTTTCCAGTAATCTCAATTTTTATTTTTTAATTTAACTCTTGAGCGTACCATTTCAATTAACAAGAAACAATAGTTTGCTGTATTCTGATTAATACCAAACATCTTTATAAGGTACAACTGTACAAGCAGTCTGGTTGGGTTGCATTTCTGACCTACCCTGATTTGTTTGGGACTTAAGTTTTTGTTGTACAATCAGATACATAATAACAATCATAACAAATGCTTGTTTGAGTAAAATGATATATACCCTGCAATTATATAAGTAAATATAGTTCGTTGGGGAAACTGAAACACTGTATTTTACTTGTCAAACAGTCAATATCATCTTTTTTTTTGTAATTATCACTCGCATTTTCCCAGTAACACAAGCATAATGGTTGGGAAAACATCATTTCAGAGTAACTTAAAAGTAAACAACTCACCAACAGTTATATCACAGCCCCCAAAAAACTCGCCATCAATGTACAACTGTGGAAAGGTAGGCCAGCTTGAGTACTCCTTCAAACCCTGACGAAGTGCTTCATTTGAGAGCACATCTAGGGTTTCAAATGGTACATTCAGGGACTTCAATATCTGTACTACTGTGTGAGAAAAGCCACACTGAGGGAAATCTTTAGTGCCTTTCATGAACAAGACTACTTTGCTGGAATTGACAACCTTGTCCAATGTTGATTTTAACTCTGGGTTTAATCCTGCATGGGTTGAGTATATATGTTACTAAAAAGATTTGATAAAACCGAGGAAAAGGTTGTCATATTTTATATATGGCAACACATGTTTTAAAATGTTTATTTTGTGGGTCAAATTGAAAGGTTGTCATATTTAAACTTGACCCAATTAGGCAATCTAAGTGGTTAGCTCTGATATAGCTGTGAGCAAGACAAGGTGACCTGAATCAAAGAAGTGACATGTTTTAATGAACTAACAGTTCATAATATACAACACAAATCGGAATTTTTCTTATATATGACAAAGTGACAATACATAGTCAATTTTGTAAGGACAATATCTTATTTTGAGTGATTATATATTGAAGTATGATTGTGCATCAAATTTTATAAGATATATATTACAATAGCCAAAATTAGATGGAGGAAACAAGAGTAATTGATATCAAACAAGAAATAGCTAGTATTATCTAGGTCAGGTTGGGTCTGGGATTAACACAATCTAGCTGTTGGAGTGATAGTTTTGCCTAGAGCAGCACAGCAAAATATTAGTACTTTAGTGGTAATTAATGAAGCATTTATATTAAGATACAAAAGGACAAGAATCTCGAATTGAAAGAAGATTCAATTGGTCCGTATATTTGATTCAGCTCAATCTAACTTATTATTTGATGAATAGATCCTATTCAAGGTTCTCTCCTATTAATTGGGTACTTTACTAGAGCAAGGAAAAGAGATAGAGAGGAAAGGGTTACCACTTACCAGAGTTGCACCGAACAGTGAGGTGGCGCGACCGTCGGTGCGCGTGCGAGAGAGGAACGAGGCACGTGCGCAGCGAAGGGAAGGTTGTAGAAGGGAGAGCACGAGCGGAGATGGCGAGAGAGGTTCTTCTAGAAGGAGGAGGAGAGCGGAGATGGAGAGGTCTCGGCGGCGCTGCAGCTGATGCTGTGGTTGAAGCCATCGGAGCAGGAGACAAAAGTGGATTAGTGGAGTCGTGGGGATTTCTTTCTTTTTTCTTTGTTTTTATGTCACAAATTGCTCGGGCCACATAAAATCTCGTGGCAAGTGATTTGAGCACCTCTTTAGTCTTTAATTAATTTAATAAACACCCCTAAAAACTTTTTTATGCTGAATTACTCTCTTTACTACTACTCTTGACCAGAATACCAGATTAATAAGCGTCGGTTCTCTTAATAATAGGATAAGGTTAGTGTATTTATATTTGGAAAATGAAGGACAAGTTAGGATTATTATGTATTTGGGCAAGCTTTTCGGTGACATTTTTTATTCAAATTATAAATTGTTTCGATGACCCAGCTGATTAAAATGCATTTAAAGATCGTTTCCAACATTTGATGAGCATTTTCAAGCTATTCTAAACGCATTTAAGATTCAATGATCACAAAAATCAACAATTACACTTCATTTATGATCCAAAATAACATTAAGGTCTTCTTTATTCGATCACTCGAAAGATAATATCTATTTTTGTGCATATAAAGTGCATTCTAAAAGTTATTCTGACCACCTAGTGAGATTTTTAAGCTATTTTAAACACATTTAAAATCATGTGATTACAAAAAATAACACTGTCTCAATATACAAAAAAAAAGTGACATTAAGTTCTTCTTATTGAAAGGTCTCTCTATTTTGTGCATATTAAGTGCATTTCAAGATAATTTCGAGGACATAATGAGCTTTTGAAGCTACTCCAAATACATTTTGAGTCACTGATAACGTTACACAACACAAGGTTGACTTTTGAGTGGGAATATATGCAAATTTTGGAAAAAGTTCTTTGGAGCATCATCGATTTGTTAATAAAATAGTTTTGTCCTTTCCGAGACCAAAATAACTGATAATATGGCATAAACATGAAACATATTTCCTTTCAAAAAATGATTCAAGAAAAGGAGCTATTGGTCCAGAACGAGTGACTGGAGAAAGGAGCCACATTGGGCCCAAATAGGAAAGAAAAAGGTCAAAAAAGAAAAAAATTGGAATGGCGAGAGTGGGATTTGAACCCACGCCCTTTCGGACCAGAACCTTAATCTGGCGCCTTAGACCAACTCGGCCATCTCACCATTTGTTGTTGGATGACTCTGAAATATATTTATTATAACACAAAAAATCAAAACCAAAATACTAATATTATGGTGTATTAAATGAAGGACAAAAATGTAACAAAATGAACGTGTACAATTTTTTATCGAATAAATAAAAAAATATAAATTTTTTAACCTGATTGAAATCTTTATTGTTCATTTAAAACTATGAATATATATGATTTATTAGGACTCAATTTCAGTTAAAAAAATTTAATTCACTACGAAATATCCAAATTATATAAACAGCTATTAAATATTGCTCAAAGTGTGGATAATAGCAAACACGAACCGTAAATAACTTTATGGTAAAGCTTCCTTCTTTTATTATTTTGCTTGGCCACGGAAAAGATAGAACTTAAGTTTGATAGATCTCGTCTTCTTATATAAAATACTTAACGAAGGATAACTTGATAAGTTGGCAAATTCGCCCGGACAGTCGACCGTGCGTCCACGCCACGTGCTTCCGATTTGAGCTTTCAACAGTAATCAGTTCATCATTGCATCTAAAAGTTCTAACCTGCTTTATTGCCAAGCCAAACAGCAAGTCAAAAGTCATACCATTGCATGTAATATTTATTATGTACTAAAACCGTGAAATGTCCAATCTAATAAATTTTACAAACTATATAGATCTGAGGGGGTAAAAGATCCGAAAATCATACAATAAAATTGATAAAATTTATACTAACAGTATTAATTAAGTGAACTACCTTTTTAAAAGTTAATTCATTTTTTGAAAATTACTTTGCTTTTAAGAAAAGTTATCCACACCAGACAAACAATAAATTTATGTGTTATAAATATTTAAATATACGTATATATTTTATTTTTACCTCATATATATCTGTATGTTACAAAAATGGATTTATATCTCACAGGCACAAAAAAAAAGGGAAAAAAAAACATCTTCCGAACACCATGCCTTGGTCTTCTAAATCAAGGCCTAAATATATTACAAAATAATTATAATATCAGCAATCAGCTAATTGCATAATATACTTATCTTTGTTGATTCTAAAATATATACACTAGTTTAGCTTGTCTTGATTTTATTATACCTGATATTTTGCTAGAATTCTATGAAGTTTATTTTATTTTATTATTTTTTTCTTTTTCTAATGACACGATATATGTTGATTAGCGGTGGCATTCATATGTAATAAATTTTACTGAGATAAAATTCACTAATTTATAAAGTAAGTTATTTTTAATTCCTCAAATAGTATTTGATTCTCTGCTGATTTGCGTTATTACGAATTATAGGTGACACATAACAATATATACCACATAGGATGTGAGTACTCCCATTCCGTTTTATTTTTTTTTAAAAAAAATTTCTGAAACATATATATTACACACACACACACATATATATATTGAAATTCCCTTTCCTTTTCTTTTATTTAAAGTTTTAGGTCATTCTGTTACGCGTTGCATCATCATATTGGTTAGAGTATGGTGATCAAAATCATGTCGACAGATTCGGACAGGGACCTTAGTACAACAGAGACAAAAAGAAAAGTTGCTGAATATTTTCATTTTTCAGTAACAAGTATTTCCCTTTTGCATTAGTTATGCGACACAAGATTCTGACCAAATACCACCCACATATCTCTTTCTTCATTACTTTCTCTTAATGAGATACTTGTGAAAAGGGGAAATTAAAGCAAAGCCTATAGTCCTATACCAGTTGCAATTAACAAGATAGATCGCTGAGATCTCTTCGCTTAATTTGAACTAAACTTTTTAAAAATTTTTAGACACAAAAAACCAATATTTACATTTACATTTTTTCTTTTAAAATTCTAACAAAAAAAATTAAGGAACCAATTCAAAAGTTTTTAAAAGTGCACATAGATTCAATACACGCTCTATATTTAAGTGAAGAAAAGCCTTTTTATGATGTTAATTTTTAGATTATGAAGAGAATTGGTCATGATTAATGTACAATAAATATGAGGTCTATATATATATATATTCATATTAATATAATCAGAGAGAAAAGCAACATGGAGTCAAAATTAAGCACAATTCCAAGTCAAAAAGAAAAAGAACAAAGGAAACTATGTTCATTGTGATTCACAGAATAAAATATAATATTTTCATTCGTAAAATTACGGCTCATCCTAATAAAAAAAAAATCAGATTTTTTTTTTAATATGCAAGTGTATATAGTGGAAACTAAAAAAAACGCGTATGTCATAATATTTGGAACTTGGTCATTGCCGACACGATAATTCAGCAAAGTTTAGATATGCAATATTAAATTTATATCCACCAATAGTTTGGCCCGGCCTTCTGCCCTTCTCCCTACTTGAAGTACACCTCATATGATATCAAGTATGTGTGTGTGGATGGAGGCAAAAGCTTCTTGGGTTAGGACTAAGAAGTAAGGACGCGCACAGTTAAGCACTAAAAGCAGTACGGGCCTAACACTAACAGCTAACTACCTCGTAAATTAGAAATTCATTCAATATGACAATATATATCTCAACGTCGCATTGGATTAGCCGATAGCCCAATAGCCCCCGCCCATCCCTACAGCCTACAGGAAACAACACACACATCCACCTTACACGCAAAAAGGACGTACGTTCTCCAAAAACACATTTTGGCACACGCGAGCTGATCATGAGCTACCAAATCTTACTCCATTTTAAATCGTGACTTAATTGTTCTTGTTGAAAGGAATGAATTATCTTACATATACGTATTTATCAGTGCATTCATAAAATTCTTGTTGTATTTGTGTAATTTTTTTTATTTGAGAATATCATGAGCTACCAACAAGAATATTATTTGAGAACATTGGTATATATGTAACAAGATAATTCAACTTTTACTATATGTATTTGTCAGTAAAAACAATAATTGAAAATTTGGAATCGCGCAATCATAATGGATGCAATAACAGTGATGGTTGCTGAGATCCAAGTTATTTATTATGACGTTGATGTTTAGAAGTTTACCCTCAAATTACGCATAACATCTGCCTACAGGTTTTGATTTGCCCAAAAAAAAAGGGCCTGATATCCACTTTTTGTGATTAGTTTTGATTTTTCCTAGTGCTGATTTTTTCAACATACATAACGCCAGAGATATATTTATTTGATACATGATTTTGTAAACTATGTCTAGGTACTCCATCGCATTTTGTCACTTGTGGTACATTTTAATTGTTGCCTAACCAGTGTATATATGTATATTTTTATAAAATCGTCGTTCTTGATTAGGAATACTCCGCTCATTCTCTTTATCCAAAAGACATACTAAATTAGCTCACTGTCTTAAATAAATAATAATATACACTATGAATAATTCTAAAGTCAAATGGGAATCGCAGTTATTGTATTGTTAGATTATCGGCATACTCCAGTACTCCACACTATGTACTATATTGTCTTGGTTTATGCAGAAAATAGCAAAACTCGTTGTAAAAGTTCCAAAAAGAAATGCTTCCACCCAAAAATAAAATGAAAGGCATAAGACATTTTTAATTTTATTGCAGAGCCGAAATTTCTGGTACGAACCAGGTCCCTGCTTATCATATTGGGCCCACATCTCTTCCCGTCCACAAATTCCATGTGGACTCCTTATTTGGGCTCCTCTAAAGCATTGCAAGTTATCTAGTGGTTCTCATGTCTAAATTGAATGATGAAATGTCTGTGTTCATGTTTTATATCTCATTATGATCATTCTTTTTTCTAAAATAATAATTATAATTAAATTTTTAAAATATAAGTACATATAATTGATTATGTTGTATTTCGATGGGATGCTCTAATGTCGATAATAATAATTATGGGTAATTTGAATGAAAGTTTATGTGATGGAACTATGAAACACAAAAACTAATGATGACAAATAATTGATTTCTTTTATTTCTTAGTTCTCCACAAAATAAACTTCAAAAAATTTATCATTTTTTAATGTTAACTCGTTACTTTTCAGTTTTCACTTAGAGATTTCAAAATCGGCAGTTATTCGCATACCTCTTTTTAATATTGCGAACATAAATGTAGCTCGTTCTGTTGATTTATAATTTACAGTTTAGAATTGTAAAATAAAAAAAATACAATTTTTTATGTATAACAACTCTGAAAGTGGCCTCGGTGGGAAGAGAGTAGTTTCTATGGTAAAAGAAAAGGAAAATGGATGTACTCTTGTCATAGTACCATCACCTCTATGCCATTTGCGGAACCAGTCCAAACACAGTTATACACTTCAAAATTTAAATAGGTTACCTTAAATGAATTTTTTTTTAACTAGTGAATGAGTAAAAAACTGTAAAAATGTATTCTTAGTTCGGTCGAATCGGTTTTACAACCCCTCCGCTCTTATTACTTTTCATCGTTTTGGTCGTTAAAAAGATTATTTTAGGTGAATTCTTAAAATTTTAAGTAAACATTTACTGTATTAAAACCGAATTCCATCAATGGATCTGCAAAAAATAAAAAATAAAAAATAACAATCTCTACTTCTCTATCTCTACTACTTATAAATGCACGTAACGTATATGAGTTACACTCTAGGTCTAAATAGTAAACATGAGTTTTTGCCTTTGGATCGATTTGATCTGTGGTTTGGATATCAATCGCCAGACGAAGCAACACTATTATTTGGTTTTCCATCTAATATAGAAACAAATTAAATAATAAATCTATTTGTATCGCTGGTAATTAAACAATATATTTTTATTGTCTAACATTATTTTGTTTTTTTATTTGCCCACATACGAGGGCATCTCAGGCTAGTACTAAATTAAAAAAAAAAAACGGCCATTCTAATATAATGTTTTTTGATGGCGACGGTTTTTGTGAACATTTCTCAAAATGCGATCTTGTCGCTGCAATTCACATAATGACAATAAATGGAAGTTAGATAGAAAATCTAAGTAATTAGCCTAATTTTAATTGTTTATGTATGTGTCGCGAGCTGCAAAACTCATTTTTATCAAAGCTTAAGAAACCACTTTATAGTTTATAGAAACCTAAAGACTTTGCCCTCAGTAAGTAACCTCATGATTAAAATCCATTGATTTCCCTGGCATGAGAAATAAAATATGTTCATCCGTCTCTCTCTAAAAAAAATAAAAAAAGAGAGAGAGATTGCGCACGCGTTTTATTTTTGTAACATTAGTGCAGGTATATTGGCCCTTTTCATAACTGTTACATCCAACTAATTCTTTTAATGAAAAACAGTGACAAATCAAGATCTCACAACAGTGATATATATTATGCATCTTTATATATATATATTTATTTATTTGAGAATAAGCTCAGGCTCTTGGTTGATGTATTGTACTAACATGTTTTTGTCTCAAGAAAACCTATTTATGGTGGTTATTTTTTCTTTATAATTTTTCTTTAAATAAAAGCAACTCAAGTAGGGTTGCCAGCTTTCATTTAGGTATGCTCCAGAATCACCATCGTAGAGGAAAGAAAAGGAAAGAAAGTAAGAAAGGGGCTATCCAATCTATTTACTTGCTCCACAACAAATAGAAAGGAAAGGAGAGGAAAGAGAGACAAAGTGAAATATATACAAATTTTACAAAGGGTTTATTTTCCATTTGTACCCTCCAATTTTAGAGGTAGCAACTTGGGCAACCTTTCCTTCCCCACACCTTTTTTTACTCTAATTGCTGGAGTACAGCCTTAAGCAGGCAAAAGTTTTACCGAAAAAAAAAAAACCCAACAAGTATCAACGGTACTAATGGTGCCTTATGCGCATGCATAAGGAAATCACCCGTTCTCTTCAAAAACACCATAGGCAAAACTTGGAAGCGCAACTACCAACTAAGTATAAAAAACTACCATCCGTCAATCAAGCAGTAAACAACTACCGGAACAAGTAAAACATCCAAACACAGAAATCACAAAAAGCATCAATTATGCGCAGAAGAAGTATCTTCTGTAGTGTGACCGTCTCTCAGACTATCTTCACTAGCTCTTGCTGCCGCTTGAAACCCTGCCAAAGTTCTGAAACTTCCTTCCATGTTATTGTTGGTTCATGTCCAGAAGTTAAACAAATTCAAAGCGTCAAGTATAACAGTTAAAAAGGAGTTTTGCTATTGTTATCATTAAAAATTCTTTTTAATTATTTGGCCAAAGATAAGAAGGGAAAAATAGTGTTTTTGTTCTTTACAATCAAATTGCCAACGTCAAAGAAGAAGTTGGATTTTCTTTTTTCACTCTGTTGATTGTGGGTTAATTCCGTCTCCGATTTTTGAAATTCATTGCAGTGTTTGATCTTAAATTAAACGAGGAATTATATATTTTTGTGCTTTTTAATATTTACTGCATTGATATATTTTAGATAAGGCATACATTGATTTTTTTTTTTGAAAAAAAATCACTATTTTTTGACAAAAAAAAAATATAAAATTTGCCGTCATTTTTAAAATGACAACAGAATATCCTCCTGTCTTCTACACTCGGCTAATAATGGCTCAACGCCACCATTTTCTGGATTGACTCCATCTTTAATTGCTCTTCCGTTATGTCTATTTTTAAATAAGTTTAAACCCAGCTAGTTATTGTCTAGTAGACTGTTCATTTTATAAACTCTCAAATATGGATACAATATAAAACTCAGAGAAACATAATTCGTATGGAACTCCAATCAAATATACTCTACGTGCACAGGCGACCATCCAAATTATCAATTATTAGTGCCCACGGGCTCATTACTCAAAAAAAAAAAAATCAATTATTAATTTTTTTGGGTAGAAAATTGTTCTCTGTTTACTAAATAAAATATTGCTGTAAAAATGAGAGATCCGCATTCAGACTAGCTAGACCATCTCGTATTCACCAACAAACAAAAACAAGCAACCTCTGTGCAAAATATGCAGCAATATGTATAAAACTTAAACTGTACAAAATCATATAAAGCGTACGTATACGTTTATTTACGATAATATATAGCTACTAACAATTATATATTTTTATTTAACAATCATATAATAATTGCTTAACTAATAAATAATTGAAATATTCGAAAACCAGCTCTTAGTCTAGTGGCAAAAAACAATGCATTTTTACTAGAGGTTGCATGTTCAAAATAGTGTTTACACAATTTATGTTTCGGAAAGATATCCACCTGTTGTATAGCTTGAAGATTCAATAAAATATTTTTTGTTGCCTAATATTATTTTATTTTTTTTTATTTACCCACCTACTGAGGTATCTTTTGTTAGTAATAATAAATAATTAAAATTTCCAGGTCTCCATGACCTGACTCCTTATTCCTAATGATAGTCAATCTTATTAATTCCACGAATTCAAAGTTACCTAAATCGGAATTTGAACGTTCTGAACTTAAATTAAATTGAATGTTAAATTAATTTCTATCTAACTAAATTAAATCTGTAATCTACTGATTTTCGTTGACACGACAATTAATTCGACCTTATTTTATTTTCTGATTATTAAAAAATTGAATGACTGGTCTTAAAAATTTATCAGTTCTAGTATATGTGGTAATTTGAAATGATCCGGGTCTGCATTCCGCAATAAGATAGATTAATACAAGTCCAGAAGTCCTGATTGTGTCGAATCAATCCAATAAATAAATAAGTATTAGCAATAAATGCGTGGAAATCGTTAGCGTATAATGTTTGATATACGGGGCATGAAAACATCTCACTTTTGTTGGCACCGGTGCAGATATCAATGTTAGCCATAAATACAATCTCTTCCTATTATAACTCTAGAAGGTCACAACATTACCTCTCCATTAATTCGAACTTTTCACTTTTTTTTTTTTTTTTTTTTTTTTTTTTTTTTTTTTTTTTTTTTTTTTTTCCCTTTCTAAAGCAACTCAACTCAGTTCAGATCCAACCGTTCTCTACCTATATGTACCTACGCGCCTTCTTCTCCTTCTTCTAGAAAACATAAAACCGAAGTAACAAACTAGAAACAGAGAGAGACAGAGAGAGGGAACTGAGGTGCAGGCGTGTTTGTGCACTGATGGGTTCTCTCAACATTGAAGCGATTGCAACCAAAGATCAAAGTGAAGAGTCGAAAAAGGTCGCGCAAATGAGAGCTCTAGTTGAAGCACAAGACCCTTCTGCCAAGGTTTCTATTCAATTTCACTTCATTTCATTATGAATTTTCGTTTAATTTAAAGAGAATATTTTATTTCCTTTTATGTATTTGGTTATACTCATTTTGTCAATTACTCAATTGCACTTTCTTTTTTTTTTTTTTAACATTTCATCTATTGTTTGAGGAAACCAAGCTCAAATTAGAGGAGTGCCATTACTAGCGAAATTTATATTTTTAATATAAAAATATAAGATCATAACGGGATAAAATAAATTGAATTAGTAAAGTATAATTAGGTTACAAATCTATATCATGAGATAGTGCAAGAAGACAAGATATTGCAAAAATGATAGGAGACTTTTGTTTCTTTTAGGCCAGCAAGGTGGGGTATAACAAGTAGGGTGCATATGATGCCTTTTCATAATTTCTTTTTGTTCTGATTAAGATTTTGTTCTTAATTTTTTTAAGCTTCAAGCTGTTCTATATTTAATGAATTGCAGATCGCCAGTGTATTTAACATGTTTCTCTTGAACGAGCTAGTTCCCAGATGGTGCTCTCCTGTAAATCTAAGTAATTCTTATAAAATTTTATTAAAAATTAAAGTTTTCAACGATAATAAACGCTAAAACCACTAAGATATGGTGATCAAATGGCGGATAGACTTAATTATCAAATAAAATCTTCGCCAGAAGAAGAAGGATACAAAAAAATTATAATTAAATAAAAAGAAGTACTCAGTTTATCAAACTTTGATTTAGTCAACAAAGTTCATCAGTCATCACTAAATCAAAGTTTCAAACTATGATTTTTTCTCGGGGAAAGAAAATACAGAAAAGGTTTTTGAATGGGATCATGTGAGAGTTGATATCTTTACTAGGTTTTTCTTGGTCAGTATCATATTATTCAATTCAGTTATCATTCCAAATTATAGGTTCAAAGTAGCTGGTTTCAACCCACCTACTTATGTATTAATTTAACTTAAAATAATGCTAACCCTAATTGATTAGTCCTTAATTTTATCGAGAAGAATCTCGGTGTGCAGTTCCAAATTCTTGTAAAATTATAACAGCGCACAGAGGTGCATATCATGACATCCATAATCAATGTGGACCATCATTATCATCACTAGTGAGTGCGACTATGCGGATCAACAAGGCCCATTTCAGCCGAAATAGATGAAACATTTTTGATATGTTTATGTTCCGTTCAGTACCAGAATTAATTACTACTTTTGTTATTGTTACCGGCCTTTTGTCATATTTCTCCTTTTTATTCTTTTGATTGTCTCATTTGGAACCTTGGCCAGTTTAAAGATAAATTAGATAAACAAGCATGTTATGCTCCATCCATAAATCAATTTTATTTGGGAAACAAAAACCGGAACTGAAGCGTGGTAAGGAAATGGACTATCTTGACCCACAAAAGAAACCCAATCTGGGGACCTAACATAAAATAAGGGACATTTGGTTGATTCATAGTCATAGATGTGTACATCACGATCATTACATTTCCATGTGGGGTTGTTCAAAAAGGCGGTACCGCTCACATACGGTTGGTAATTCAACCTGCTTCCTAAGAAATGTCAATAACATGGTAAAATCACTAGTACGACTTTTATTACAAGAAATTATATATGTGATAATGATTTGTCCGTAATTCTAAAATATATAATATTCTTATTAAACGAAAGAAGAAAAAAGTACATTTATAAAAATGGATAAGTTTTGCCAGCATAAGATTGTTCCTTATGGTGTTGTTTGGATGAGTTAGGAATAAGGTAGGAAGAAGGATTCCGGGCGGAAAAATTAGGAAGAGTGCATGGTATTCCAGGAAGAGTGGGAAGAATGGTATTCCGAGAAGAAGAAATGTTGTTTGGATGGTGAGTTAGGAATAAGGAAGGAATGAGTTGAATTAAATAATCATTTATCTTTTTATCTATTTGTAGTTTATTTATTAATAATGCTAACATTTTTAATATTAATTTAATTGCTTTATTATATATTATTATTTTAATTGTAATATTATAATAAAAATATATCCTCTTATAATAATTACATAATATTTTAATTGTAAATAAACAAATTACTAATTAAAAACAATTATTATGAAAATAATTCCTAGTATTAAAATATCCTCTTGTAATAATAAATAAATAATAAAAATAAATAAACTACTAATTATTATTAATAATAATAAAATAAATTTCCTCTTTTAATGTTTGATATTTTAAAATATAATAATAATAATATTATTATTATTTATTATTTATTACTAATATACTATTATTAATAATAATAAACTAATTATTAATAAGAAGAATATTTTAATAAATTTTAAAATTAATATTTAATATTATAATAATATAGTATAATAATAATATTATAATAAAATATTAATAATTACATTACAATAAAATAATAATATTATTATAATATACTCCAAGGAAAAGGAAAAAAAAGTAACAGTAAAAGGGAAAAAAATAACAAAAAGGACTGAAGTAGGATGCGCATGAATGGGAAAACAAAAAAATCATGGTCAGTGGAAAGGACAAAAAATAATGGCATTCCTAAGTCTTATATAGTATTATTTCTTGGGCCAAGTGCATGGGAGTGTATGGAAATTTATATTTTATTGAACATCCTTCTTCCCCAAATCTTATTCCAACTAAAAGTCGGAAGAAGTTCTTCCGAGAAGATCGGCTTCTTCCTGCCTTCTTCCTACTTGTTTGGATCAGTTTTAATTCCTAAAGAAGAACTAATTCCAGGAAGAAGCGTTCTTCCTGCCCATCCAAACAGACCCTATTATAAGTATATCAGTGCTTTCATTATTATTTTCTTTGGGAAATAAGCTTTAATTTCCATACTTCTCCTACAGTGGTTGTCAAAAATCTTGGTCTTTTGGTTTACAAATTGTTGAAATTTAATTTCCAAGCAGTTGACTAGCTGAGAAATCATGAAATATACATTATGACATGCAGGAGGTTGATGACAAGGCACTGAGGAGGTTTCTTCGAGCCCGTGACCATGACATTGACAAAGCCTCCGCCATGTTTTTGAAGTATCTCAAATGGAGGAGAAGTGCAATGCCTAATGGATATATCTTTGATGAAGAAGTAAAAAATGAACTTGCACAAGACAAGCTGTATATGCAGGGTTTCGACAAAACCGGGAGACCGTTGCTGGTTCTTTATGGCGGCAGACACTACTACTCAAAACGAGAGATGAATGAGTTTAAGCGTAAGATTGAAACTTATGTATTAAGCTTCCAATTTCTCTTCATATATTAAATAGTAACAACAAATAAACTGTGTTAAAAATGTTAAATTCTCTTCTTATCGTTATACCATTATCATCATCACATCACATCACATCACATCCACATCATCATCATTATTTCACAAAAGGGAGAAAACTTGCAGACACCGACAAATTGGAAAGAGGGTTGAAAACTTGAAATCTTTGACCAATTGGTTCCATGCTAGTATATCATTTTGTATTTGGCTATTTGCTCTTTGACCATTTTTCCCAATTATCTTCTATGAAGATTACAGTCCAATTGGAGCCGATTTTCTCTAATGTTATAATAATTAATTCCCTATAATAATGGACTAACCGTCACAGATCACCAAAACTATACTAAATTATTATATGAAAAGGAGCAAAATGCCCTTGTCTTTTACAAGGAAGCTGTGATCTGTGAAATACTCCGATTTTGGGGAAACAGAGATGGGGACTCAACAAAGACAATGATAAGGACATAATTGTAATTTTCCTACTATTCCCAAGTTTTTTCCAATCCAACTTGTAATGTCAAGTGAGGTCTTTTTTCCTTTCCAAAAAAATGAAATCACTTCTTTTTCTAAGATTGATCTTGGACGAGTCCACAGCAACCATGTAAGGTGTGTCAAAATCTGTTTGCTTTCTTCATCATATGATATTGACTTAACCTGAACCAACGGAGAACAGAAAATCGACAATAAATATCATCTAAGCTGCATTTCATATGACTAACTTCTAGAAACATAAACAGAAGACTATTGGAAAGAACAGTGATTAATTATCAATGACTTAACGATAAATTGTCTTTTATTTTGCACTTGGATTCTGATATAATTACTAAACAAAACTTTTCATTTCTTCAGGTTATGTCACCTATTGCCTGGAAAAAATATGTGCAAGGTATTTCTTCGTTAAATAGTTAGTCTAGTCTTGTCTGTTATAAATTACAATCATAAAGCTAGGTAGCAGACACCTAAACGCTGGTACCCTATATAGTGCACAGTACCATTGGCAATCATACAACTATAAAATTTAAACTAGACATGGATTGATTATATTGACATGTCCTCGATAGTCGTAATTAATAAGCACAACCCTTAGTAAAATCAAATGGTAAAGCTTAAGATATATTCTTCATGATTCTCAAAAACTGTGTATCAAGTTTAGTGCAACGTGGAAAAATATTGACCAATTAGAAATCCCTTCCATATTGGGAATTTGTTAATTCTCTATCCGAATTTTTTAAAACAATACCGTACAGTTTCAATACAAATCATGGAACTAGAAAATCATTTGACATTATTATGCCACCTAATTCTTGCAATTTGTCAACGGGTGCATACTCAACCAATACCGGGCCAGAACAGTGCCATATTGATACTTAGAAGGACCACAGAAAATAGTAGTTTTGAGGATATATATGGATAATAGAAATATAAGACTATATACATTCTCAACTTTATCCATTAAATTTCAGAAATAAGAATATTGAAACATGCAGGATGCCAGAAGGCCATGAGAAATTCATGTGCATTGGTGATTTGAAAGGATGGGGATATTCCAACTGTGACATTCGTGCATATCTGGCTGGTCTTGACATCTTACAGGTACAAGGATTCTTCTAATTAAAGCACACACAACTAAACAGAACTGTACCAGTAGCATTCAAATACCAGTTTATGACTTATCCTGATTGTTTTTTCATGATTATTATGAGTTTATGACTGATAAATAATTATATATTTGATTATTACAGAATTATTATCCTGAAAGGCTGGGAAAGGTTGTTCTGATCAATGTACCATCTATTTTCATGAAGGCATGGAAGATCGTATATCCATTTATCGACAAGCACACGAGGGAAAAGGTATCTTTCTTTATTTTTTCGTTTCTTTTCTCTTTTTCCTAACTGTCATTTGCTGTAAATATGTAGTTTTCAAAAAACAATTCTTTAGGAGAAAGACAATAGAAGATCAAAATTCAAATTGAATAAAAAAAAAAAGTCAAAACTACTAATAGATCTTGGGTTAAAAGTTCCAGTGGTACAATATGGTGAGAATCTTGTTAGCCTTCTCCCATTATATTATAACTATTGGAAACACTACAGAATCTGGAAACTTCTAATTTGCTCATTTAATCTGGACCTAACAAGTTGATAAGTTTGGACCAGGTTCACATGACATGCACCTTCACCTGCACCGGTACCTTGATGTCATTTTCATAAAAAAATATTTTAATTGTTGCAGATTGTTTTTGTGGATGATAAAGATTTGAAAACAGCGCTATTAAATGACATTGATGAGAGCCAGCTTCCAGATGTGTATGGTGGAAAGCTCCAGCTAGTCTCTATAGGCGACTAGAAAGACTTATTAACAGAGAGTAATAAAATTGTAGACATATTGAGGTGAACCTATTCAAGTTTCGGCATCTTAGCATGACAGTGCTTTAGGTCATCTGATCTAAATTGGAGTAAGTATTGTATGCCTGGAAAAATGGCTTTGTCAGTCGACATATGGCTTTTAAGGCAGTAAAAGGAAAGGCCTAATTATTTAGTCAATACATTTGGTAATTGGTATAGAGAATAAGTGAGTCAAGAGCTTAGCTGGGTATCTCACTACTTCCAGATTAGTTTGTCAAGGATTAGAAAAGAAAAAAAATTAGAAATATGTGGACAAAATATGTATAATCATTTCTTTTCTCTCTCTACTTTTACAGAAACTGATATTAATGTACCCAATTATAGAACTGTCAATTTTCGGCCTACTGTAATTTATTGTTATTTTTCAACCCATCATTTGATCAAATTGTCAAGAACCAATATTTTGATTGTAAAAGGGATAAACACAAACTCATAAAAGTCCTTTTAATATAAAAAAGTCTCAAGGACAAATTCATTACATCAGAGTGCTTCATCTCATCATAACAAGAAAGCCACATGTAACGAGATATAAGTCATGATGCTGGAGTACCAATTAGCAACGTATTCTCATTCAAAAAATCATATGGTGGCACTGCCAGGTTCAAGGGAGCCGGGCCCTTCCTCACCCGGCCCGAACTGTCATAGTGCGACCCATGACAAGGGCAAAAGAACCCATCAAATTCCCCTGCTTTTGGCAAAGGCACACATCCTAGATGGGTACACACTCCAACCAGAACAAGCCATTCGGGTTTCTTAACCCGCTCCGTGTCAGTCTGTGGATCCCGAAGCCCTGCCAGGTCAACACTATTTGCCAGCTTGATAAGCTCGTCTGTCCGGCGCCATATGAAAACGGGCTTTCCTTGCCATTTCACAGTCACAACAGCTCCGGGTTCAATGCCAGATAGGTCAACCTCAAGTGTGGACAGTGCTAGTACATCCTTTGAAGGTGACATACTAAGTATGAATTTTATCATCAACAGGCGGACTAATGATGCATACACAAAACGGCCTCCGGTCAGGACTAAGTATGCAAATGCTTTCTTGCTCGGGTCACCTGGAGGATACCTTTCATGGATACTTTCATCGTACTCAATTCTAGGGTTAGCATTTTTAATTGCTGAAGCTGTCGGAGTGAGGGTGGCCAGGCCAGTGTCACGATGAGTCGGTACAGGGGTTCTTGAGGCATAGCCTGAAATATTTAATTTAGAGATCTTTCATAAATAAACTAAATGTACCTGAAATCTTTGCGACTATTAATTATTGGATCATTTGCACACAAAAAAAAAAAATGACCAAAAGAAGAGAAATACTCAGTACTACATTTTCCCAAACAACAATAATAACAAAATCTTTTGTTCCTAACAAGTCGGCTAGGCTAGAAAGAAGACAGCAAAAGCGGCACCAAAAAAAGAAAAAAACTGCATCATAAAGAAAGTGTTTTTTTTTTTTTTTTTTTTTTTTTTTGCAATTCCTCAATTCCTTACGAACCTTGGATATCTGATTTGTCGAACTGAGTAAAACGATACGCCGATAAATATTGGTCCAAGATCCAATAGTGCTTTATAATAAAAAAAACGATCCATTCCAATATCAATTTAGGTGGAAACTATTAAAAAAAAAGGGTCCAATTTCGGCCCAAATTAACAATCTTTAAAGTACTCTAATCGTGCTATCAGTCTTCATCAATCGTCAAATGCATGCTCGAATTATTAATTTTTTTGATCAATTTTATTTCGCAATTATTGGGGGGGGGGGGGGGGGGGGGGGGACTAACAATTGAGAACACCAAGTTTTATCAGCGTAAATTAAGCTAATAGTTTTCGAAAAAAAAAATCATGAACCAAAATAAGGGGCAAGTGGGCAAATGACCTCTGTTGAACTCTGTGCCAAGAGTGGCACCTTTTCCTGGTAGTGATGCATTGAAAAGAAATGATTTGTCCGGTGAAGGCAGCGAGCCCCACCGCCGTGTTAGACAAGCTAAGCGTCTCCTAATTATCTGCCTGACCAGCATCTCTTTACCTTACAATAATCAAACTCTTGTACCCTTTCCTTTATCACTCGGCATATATTTACCTTTTCTTCCCTTTTATGGATCCCTTTTGAGTTGTCTACCACCCTCGACTTCGAGCAGCATCCAGGAGGTGGCAGTTGGCATTTTTGGATGACACGTGTCCCTTAATTCCGAAATTTTATTTGTCGTTATTTGCCTTGCATGAGACAAAAGTATGTAAGCCGTCTTAGCTCAGTCGGTAGAGCGCACGGCTTTTAACCGTGTGGTCGTGGGTTCGAATCCCACAGACGGCGCTTTTTTTGTCATTTATAATTATAATAACATGTACACTTTATTTTCTTTTAATTTTCTTTTTTGACAAACAACAAGTTACCCGTTGCCCGTGGGGGATTGTTGGAAACTTGGAATTGCAGTTATTTAACAGTTCGTCTTGTCACTTTTATCCGTCTTGTTATGGATTTTGAAAGAAAAAATAGAAAATCAAAATGCCTAAAACAAAAATCTATCTGATTTCGTCATGTATACTACATTCCTACAACATAATGTATGGATACTCAAAACTGCTATACAAAAGTAGAAATTCTATATGTGTTGTCTCATTCTTTTCCTATTACTATTAGTATTAATCTCTTTCTACTTATCGGCTCTTACGAATCAGAAATTGTTTAAATACAATGATCCATTCTTCTTTCTATCGTAACAATACCATCTATTCTAGCTTACGATCAAGTTTCTGAAGCAATTCCTTCTTTTCCTCTTCTGGTAGTGCATTGAACATGAATACTGATTTGTCACCGATATCATCCTTAAGGAACAAAACGAATAGAAGCAACCATATCAACGAAATATTAGAAATTAGAAAATGTGTCATTTGTTGGAAAGATATCCATATTTTGAAAATACGTAATGCAAAACGATACCTTGATTGGTTGCTGAAATTTTCTCGCAGCAAATACTACAAACAACGCCATCCAAACTCCTAAAAGACTCATTTTTGTTCCATCATCCATTAAACCAGACTGTACAAATCAATGATAATAATATAAAAAGTTATGGACTTATTTATAGCCAAGACTTTCAATTGAGGAGAAGAGGGAGAGGGAGGGAGAAAGAGGAATACCAAGTGGCCGAGAAGAAGACCTGGTATGATAAACGTCAAGATACCTGCCTCCAGTTTCCCATAGCACAGACCTGTTAATCAATACAAAATTGACCTAAAATGTCCAACTTCATCTAAAGGAGAAAAAGATGTTGAATCAAAGATTTATTGAACATACCTTCTTTGAAAACCAGGCCAGTTAAAGCTGCGAAGACTGGTCCCACAAACCACAATCCAACCGGGTGCCTGACCACATACTCAACTAAACCCTCATCAAGTGGTTGTGCCAGTGCGAAATAGGTACCAATAGACCCAATAACACCAAGGACCCATAACGCCTGTAGAAATCTTTTAATGGCGGTCACATAAATATGGATCAATACCAGGGATAAACCAAGACCACCTGCTCCAACTATGTAGATGATATCTAGTTGGTGTCGGATGATGTCAGTAATTGGGTTGTCTTCAGGGAGAAAAACTGATGTGGCACCTAGTACAAAGGATGTGGCGGCAGTTACTAGGCCTGATCTGTATAAAATGACCTGAAAGATTATATATTTTAATTTAAGCACAAACAGAGAGATGGAAAAATGTCACTAATATGATTTGGGACAATACATTGCTGTACCACCTGGATTGTACTGGTGGTTATCAGTACTATAGGTGAGACACCCAACCAAAGGTTGCAGCACAACTTGACCTAACATTTAGGTGTCGTGCTGATTGGTTTGTTTGGTTCCAGTCTAAGCTAAATTTGATTTCAGGCAATTCAATTTTTCATCAAATTGGGTCAGACCAAAATGCTGTCTGAAATTGTATAGTTATTTTGTGTTCCGTAAAAAATACTTGGGGAAAAAATAAAGAGGACGGAACCCTATGGGATCAGGGCTGGCAGCATTTTTTGTTTCTTTGGCTATGTCAGAATTACAGGCCGAAGGTAAAACAATACATAATAATAAAACTGAAAACTCCAGAAGTCCATGCTAAATAAAAAGTTGGAAGTGCCTCAGTCCTCAACCCAGATAGGTAGATACAACCAAAAAACATCCTATAAAGTATAAACCCATTACAAACAAAATAGAAAATTATCCGAAACCCCAAGTGTCCATATCCCTAGGGTCACCCCCAAATGCAGGAATGGGTACTCTTGAGATCCATGCTGTTGAATTTCATGCATAGTAAATATTTTAGGAGACAGTCAGACTTAAGATTTGTACTGAATGTTGGACCGCTGCCCATTCCAGTGAGAGTACTGTAGGGATGTGAAAACCAAACCCCAAAATTGACCCAAACTCAAAATATCATAAACAGGATGAGGCCTGAACAGATTCCATTAAGCAAAAGCTGAAGCCCAATTAACAGTAATTTCTGTGGCAACAGTTAATTGGCAGTGCATTTCTGGTAAGTTGATCAATCACTCATTCACTCTCTTAGGAAATGGAAGTTGGGAAGCAACGAGTGATTGGCACAGCAATCCAAACATTTAAAGAGGGGTCCATTGCAATTTGACATTTACTGAGGGGGTGCAGTGCAAAAGCAGTGAAATGAATAAATAAATAAATTAAAGACCTCGCGAACGTCTTCATCTTCGACGGTCCAGGGACCGTAGACGCCCTGATACACCGTCCGATCGGTCCCGAGAGCCCTGGCGCACCGTCCGATCAGCCTCCGCCTTGAAGAGGCGTGCGAGTAGTACAAGGGAGGAGGAGTAACGAAGTGGCGACTGGTCGGTGGTGAGTGGAGTCTAGAGGGAGGAAGCAGGAGTCGAATGGCAGAGGAGGCCAGAGAGAGAACCGCCATGAGATGAATATGAGATGCGTACAAGCTAACAACAAGCACGCTACGCAAAGCCAAGTTCAGTTCGGTTCCAAACTCGGAGTCGGAGGCGGAGCGCTTGATATTTTCTGCGCCTCTTATTTTTTTTGGGAAAATCAGTGATATAATCATAGCTTATTGGAATATCCCCTTGTAATTTTCATATTTGGAAATATCCCCCTCCAATCACACAGCCTATTGATATTTACCCTTTTATCACCTTTTCAATTATGAAAAATCATTTTTTTTTTAAAACTTGGACAAAATTACCCATCCCTGACGATTCATCTTCCTGTGTTCCCTCTTCTGTTTAATAGGAAAGATATATACTATAGCAAATCTTCTCCTTCCTCTTTAAATCATTTCCCTCCTC
This sequence comes from Rhynchospora tenuis, assembly GCA_027725995.1. Classification (NCBI taxonomy): domain Eukaryota; kingdom Viridiplantae; phylum Streptophyta; class Magnoliopsida; order Poales; family Cyperaceae; genus Rhynchospora; species Rhynchospora tenuis. The sequence goes on along the minus strand of CM050888.1, from coordinate 210,788,487 downwards.
AAATATTTAATTAGAAAGAAATATATATATTTTTCCCCAAATCATTTCTCCTTCGTTTGCATAGCTTTTCAAAAGGATAGACTCCTGTACTTTTTCCCCAAATATGTTCATATGGAATACACGACTAGGCTTGTCAAAATTCACTTTTTTTTTTTCTGAATAATTGTACGCAAGCAATATGTCGATTTGATATCTAGTTTTAAATGTCCTTGCTTATTAGACCAAATAAGGATTTTCAAGATATGCAATATGTTACCAGCAGATCCTAATTAGTTGATTAAATTGTCAAGATTAATTGTATCTAATCCAATGATAAAAGATGATGTAATAATGGTATAAGCATATGTTACATTCAAGTATTAAGCTTAATTAGATCCGTTGCTTATTATATAAAGGATCACTATAATCTTTTACTTGTTCAGTACAATACTACTATACTTCTTTTACCAGTATCATGACACGAGTGATCATAAACGATTTTGATTGCTTCCAAGAGTGTTTATTTTAGGGAGGTATAGAAGCAATCTTAGCAATTTCATGGAGAAATAAAGATTTCCTTATCACGGTGGTCTGAGAAGAGAAATGATTGAAAGAGGAAAGAGAAAATTTGCTATCGTCTATTTCTTTCATATTAAACAGAAGAAGCAAACAAGGAAGATGAATCGTCAGGGATGGGTATTTTCGTCCAATTTTTTAAAAAATGATTTTTCATAATTGAAAAGGTGATAAAAGGGTAAATATCAATAGGCTGTATGATTGGAGGGGATATTTCCAAATTTGAAAATTACAGGGATATTTCCAATAAGCTATGATTAGAGGGGTATACTACTGATTTTCCCTATTTTTTTTGGGTAATTTCAATTTCAAGTAATTGGGTTGGGGTCCAGAAGACGGGATTGTCTCCAATACCGAAGAATATTCTGCTATCCAAATCGATCGTGGCATCATGTTTCAGATCGGACGATTTGATGCCGAAAGTTCTCCCTCATATTTCACATTTGTTCAAATTTTATAATCCAATTTTTAAAATAATGCCCAATTTTAATTGTAATTGGGGTTGGGGTTGGGGACACACGTAAATTTCCATATATACTGTGCCTCTGCTCTGCATCCCGGATTTCAACATGGGTCGTTGCATGAGCTTGAGATGGCAACGGAGTATTTATACTATTGTGTTTGGATGCATGAGAATAAAGGGATGGATAGGAATAAGCCCCCTATTCCTTATTCCGGTGTCAAACCAAACATAAGAATAAGAAATTTGGGCTAATTCCGAGCCTTATTCCTATACCAACAAAACTAAAGAATAAGAATAAGGAATAGGGACAAGCACGAATTTCGAAATTTCTTATTCTTATTCTCTATTCCGGTGGTATCCAAACACAATTCATAGTAGTGTGTTTTGGTATTAGTTTAACATATGGCTTAGACTGTTGTTCTTTTCATTTTTTTCCCCGCCATTTTGCTTTCAATGTTGGCAGCTTCTGCTAGCCACTCCTAAAAATATGGCTCGGTCCATTTTGATTTTATGCTCGTGTGGTCACTTAATTAATTTGGTGATTAATTTGTCACAATATCTCAATTGAGTCATTCAAATTCATACTAAACGTCAGGTACTTTTTACGAAATGAACTTGGTTGGTTATTGAGGCACCTCTTTCAACTTTTCTCACATCCTCATATGTGCCGTTGGCCCGTTGAAGGTGGATTCACTAGGTGCTTTTAGCCGATGCCCGATGAAAGGTGTAGCAACAGAAAAGAAAAAAAATAAATTATAAACCACAAGCCTACAAGACAAGATATAATTTTAACAATGATTAAGCGCAATACTAACTGGAAACACAACAAAATTTATCATAAATCATTAACCAAACATCATGACTACATTATTAATTATTAAAACTGCCAAAACAAAAGGACCGGACCATGACAAAAAGCAGAGCAACACACGCGCGCAGTGCACAATAATTGAAGGAAAGAAACAAAGAAAATGCATGAAAGCTAGCACAGATTTGATGAGGCTAAGCAAGATGGAAGATCCATCGATCGATAGCCATCATTAATTCCCAGCTCAAGTCGGCTTTTGCATAGGAGTAAAGGTTGCAAGGATAGTAACCTCCATAATGTCTCCACCGGGCACGTCTTGCACCTTCTTCTTATATATGATGCCGTGTGCCTTGGAGAACTTGCCCGTCCCGCCAACAATGCCCCACTCACCATTGTTGACATCAACCCCCTTCACTTCAAGTGTCGAACCTTCGAAACTATTAAATTTGATATATTTTCAGTTAAAAGGCAGTCAATCAAATTCAAATATAACATATTAATATTAACTTGATTATTGTACAATGTAGACTCATTTAATTACCCCTCGTTCAGGAATACCAGGGTGAAGGTGTTGTACCAGCTTGACTTCACTGTACCAGCCTGGACATGCATGCCCTGCGCACGTGCAATGACCTTGCCATTCGGGTCAGGAGTTCCGGTCAAGGGCCAATCATTAATCACGACCGTACCAAAAGAATTATTTCCATTCGGATCGAGGACTGTTATTTGGTTTTTGTTCGGTCCAGAAGGTGTATGATGCAAATATAAGATGACTTGAAGTTGATTCTCAACATCACTGGTTTGGATAGTGCTGGAACTCATGGCTCAACTGGGGCGAGATAAACTATTATATGGTTTTGGCTTGAGATGATGTTATCCTTCGAGTCTCTACTATTTATAGGGGGGTTAGGGGACATGGAGGACTGTAATACAGGTGAGTACGTGACTGGGCGAGTGGGCTAGCTGACCCACTTTCGGTGAAGCATGAATCACGCGGCATTTGGATATGTAACTAGAGTATACATAATACCCATATTGGCTTGCTTATCGGAACCATAAAATATTGTTTCAATATTTGAACATAATGTCTTTAAAACAATATGGGAAGCACGAACTGTTTGCAGATCTTTGTTTCCTAGGTGATAAGCTTGAACTCTTACATACAAAAGAAAAGTAATGGCAGATCCATACGTAGACAAATACTGGTTACACAATTCAGATATTGTAAATGCATTATCAGCACGTCCTTTGTATAAATGGACTCTCAGTTTCATGTTCCATTTTATAAATTTGATTACTTAAATGAAGTGCTCAACTTATGTGACATTTAAACATTAGTTCATTCGTTTAAATAAACAAGTCACATTACGAAGTGAGTAATTAGCATTCAATTTATGAGCAAGGTTCCGGTGTCATCACTTGCCACAAGTTGCCACAACTTCTTATGTTATCAATATTTAAAATTTTTAAAATTCAAACGTTAAATTCAAACCGTTGATCTTGTTTAATTTAACGAGTGATGTGTTTCTATATAAGTTTTATAAATTTGGAGACAAGTTTGATACTTGATCTGATTAAATGATGAATGTATTAGAAATAACCTGTCCTACTTAACCAGATTCGTTCATATATTCATCATTTGATCGAGTATCAAACCGACTCTAAAATTATAAAACTTATACAGAAACGCATTGCTCGGTAAATTGAATGAGATCAATGGTTTGGATTCATCGTTTAAAATATTGATAAAATAATTAGAAGTTGTGGCAACTTGCAGCATCCAAAAATAGTTTGGAATTTTGCACTCAATTTATATATTCAATTTTATATTTTTGTAAATTTATGCTTACAATATGTGAACTTTTGTTGCCGCGTATAAATTTTCGAATTTAATTAAGTTTATCGATATTGATTCATTTGGATATTAATTATGCATTCATATTTGTATTGGATTTAATGTTCTCTTAAAATTTGTACTTTCATATGCACTTACGTATACAAACGGTTCCATTATACGTATATAAACAGTCCAATGGAAGTTATAAAATTCACATTGGAATAATTTAAACCTTAAAAAGTTATTTTTTAGTAACTTGGTTGTTATCAATTTTAACTTTTTTAATAGTAATTACCAATTCATTGAAAAGAAGTGCGTGATATATTTGTTACGTATCAAAATAAAGGTTTACATTAAATAATTATGATAGTCAATTTTAACAACTTTATTTATCATTATAGTTCATTAAATAAAGTTCTACATTATGTTCGGTACGTTATAATTAAGTTTTATATTTCATAAATTATGAATGTTATCAATTTGACTATCATTACATTTATTAAACAGGGAAGAGTGTATTGCATATGTAGGCGACTGGGATAGCAGACCCACTTTCAGTGAAGCATGAATCACGCGTCATTTGGATATGTAACTAGAGTACATATACCCATATCGATCGCCTTGCTTTTCTGAGCTAGAATTTTTCTTTTTTCTTTTTTTTTTTAATTATTGAACATATAGATATGTTTAAAACATGGGAAGCACGAGCAGCCTGCAGGTACCAAATTAAGCTCTGTTTCCTGTGTGATGAGTTTGAACTCTTAAATACAAGCAGAAATAGCAGATCTACATGCGGGAAGCAACAATTCTTATAAATTAGTGAAAAATATAATTGCAGATCCAAATCTAGACATAATTTGTATTGGCACTATATAATATAGATTTTTTTTTTTTTTTTTTTTTTTTTTTTATTTCACATAAAGCATTGACGCTGAAATGTAATATAAGGCAGATGTCTACCTAGACCTTCAATATGATGTACTTGCATGCGATTGGGAAGGATAAATACCTTAGGAAAATGTAAGTGTTTAAATGCAATTAATTTGGTAAACTTTTAAGAATTTTGGGTATTTTGGTCTTGTTGTACTAAACTACTCTCGATTTGTCTATTCCAAAATAATATCATTTGACATTTAACAATCTTCTTTGAGTTTTATATAGGAAGAAGATGGATTTCAAAGACTTGGATGAAAGATTTAAAGCAAGATCAAGATCAAGTCTTTAGAGAGCTTGTAGGCTAGCTTAGACTAGTATAGAAGGTATATTTTAGTCCTTATTTATCCTTGAAATGATCTAGATAGAAAAAAGCTCAAGAAACCAGCAAAAATCAGTTTTCAGGACCTTTGCGTGTTATAACGCAATATAGCGTCACACAACGCTAGGTGTTTTTCCAGCATTTTCTGAAAGTTGATTCTTGTGTCACAGAATGCAATGTCACGTTGTATAACGCAAGACCAGAGCGTTGTACAACGCCCTTGACCATTGTACAACGATAGTTATCCGATTGGGCATTCTGCCTTTGCGTTATACAACGTCTTGTACAGTGCGCCTTTGTAAACTCTCTGACTCGCTAGAACACTTTCTTGATTTTTGGCAAAATTAATCATGCGTTGTGTAACGTTCTACGGCATCATGTAACACTTCTGACATGTGTCAGTTACCGTTTGAATTTTGTCCCTTGTGTTGTACAACGGGCCATTGCGTTGTATAAAGCTCTGACACATGTAACGGCTAGTTTGTCCGTTTTGTCATTTGTTTAACGGATATATTCATGCGTTGTACAACGCTGTATTGCGTCATACAGCGCACCAGTATTTCAGACTGGTAAACAGCTCTTGACGAGCCCTATATATATCCAACCCTTGTTCTCTTTCGCTATATAGAGCTTTACCTTGCATAATTAGACCATATAGAGCCTTTGAGCACAGAGACATTCTCCCACTTGAGCTTTTCATAGCTAGATCACTTTAAGAGATATTGTAGCCACTTGAGTGCTCATCTCCCTTGTATAGTGAGGCCGTTGAGCCGTTTGAGCTAGGCCGAAGTGCCATTGGTTGTAGGTCGTTGTGCCATTCGAGTTAGGCCGATCCACCTCGAGTTTACGGAGCCTACCCATTTGGTGGTTGCGAAACTCCCGGAGACGTATGACTAAGGTTAGCTTTTCTCTAGCGAGTCGGAACTCCGTAATCACATCTTGTGTTCAATTCCTCTCTCTCTTTCTCTTTTTACTTTCTTGCATATTTGAATTGCTTGTGTGTGCTTGATTGTTTTGGGTACCAATTAACTTATGCTAGGTAGTTCATACCAAAACCGGTCTAAAACCAACTAATTGCTTCTGCTAAACCTTGAATTCGGTTAAGCCGCCTATCTTATTAGGAACAACAAAGTGGTATCAGAGCGAGAAACGCGATTAAGCTATTCTTAATCATTGGTTTTCGATCATGGCGGCAAACTATGTAGATAGACCAAATAAATTAGGCCAAAATTGTAAAAACTTCTCTTTATGGAAGAGATGTATGGTGAACTACCTTACTATCTTAGGATATTGGCATGTGGTACAAAAACAATATACCCCGAGTACAAGCCAAATTTTACCGATTTGACCAAGAAATCCCGAGATAACCAAAAGGGCAATGATTGTGCAGTTAATGCCATATTAGCCTCGGTCCATGACTCCATTGGTGTGACTCTTACTTCCTTTGATTTGGCACACGATCTGTAGATGGCTCTCCTCAAACGTTATGAGGACAATTCGCAAATTAGACACTCAAAATTGTATGAGTTATACTCTAAGGCTATGTTTGGTAGAGTGTGAACAAGGGGTACGAACAAGGAACAAGAACATGTGGGATGTAAGGCAGTTCTTATCCTTGTTCCCACTCTAGTTTGCCAAAAAGAAGGAACAGCGAACAAGGGGTTTGTTCCCTGTTCGTGAATTGTTGTTCCGCGTTTGGTTCGCGCGAACAACTCTTGTTCGCTGTTCGTGACTTGTTCTTCCGTGCCAAACACACCCTAAATTTGCGAAATTCCACATAAAGGATGGTGAATCCATAGGGATATATACATCCGTATTGTACAAATCAAAAATGAATTCACCAATGGAGGTGAGTCTCTAACAAATGGCAAGATTGTAGGGAAGATGTTGCGGGCTTTAAGTGGAAGGAGCGAATGGGATGCTCATGTCGACACGCTTGAGACCATGATTCAGATGGACCAAGAGTACACGCCGGATCAAATGTAAACCGATCTCCGATGTGTTGAGGAGAAGCTCAAGCAACTTGACAAACTAGGGTACACTCAAAGAACCCTAGCCATGACATCCACAAGCGATTACGACTCCACTTCCTCTTCTCATTCCTCTCATTGCCGACACTTACATTAATCACCGGTCAACCTCTATGAGCTCGATGAGACATAGCAAGAGGAGATGATTCAAAGGATGTTTCGTGGGCTTGTCAAGCATGAGAAAAAGTTCAACAAGGAGAGAGTAACAAATTATGAACGGGAGTTGTGCTTTGTGTGCAATAAAGAGGGAGACTCCATGCACAAATGCCTCAATCTTTCTCCTCATGTGCAAACCGACAAGCCAAAGCACAAGCACAATAGGAAAAGGGCCAATGCACATGCCTTTCATGCCGTGTGGGAAGCTGAATCCGAATTCGACACAAGATCATCCGACTCAGCAAGATCATCCGACTCAGATTCTCCCAATATCTATGCATTGATGACAAGCAAGGAAGAGATGGTTTTCTCAATGGATGATGTCCAAGATGATTTGGTGAAGGAGGTATTTGCCGAATTCAACAAAGGGACAAGATATGTTCATCCGCTCCTCCAAACGAGACAAGCAACTCCACCATCTTCCTCATCGGCATCACCAAAGCCGAGCTCTACTAAGGTATATTTTTCTCTCAATTCCTTAGTGATAATGATAGTGAGAGTGATGACGAACTCACTAGTTCAACCAAATGTGTTAATTGTGATAGGTTGAAATCCATTGTTGATAACACCCATAATGCCTTGGTTAGAAAAACCGACATGATTGAGACCCTTAAAAATCAAAGTAAATGAGTTTATTATAAAATTGGGTGAGTATGAGGCTAAAATCAAGGAGCTTGAAAAATAATTTGAAAAATCGGTTATATCTCAAGCCCCTAAAATGGATTTGAAAAATATTTTCAAGGGCCAAAAGCCTCGTGACAAGTCCGGTCTTGGTTACAAAATGTCATATCAAACCAAGAAAAACTTGTCACACAAAAATGAAAAAAGAAAAAAAATGCACAAAACACCTATTTCCAAAAACTTAAGAATTCTCATGGTCATGCACATATGTACCAAAGGAAACCTAGAGACACTAGAATACAAAACAAAAAGAATTTGCAAAATCAAGAGGAGATTTTTGTTCCAAAGACGTCCAATAAGATTTATTTTAGAGGACCCGATGGATGATTTTATAAATTTAAAGAGCAATACTTATCTCAAAATCACAATGCTCAATTCAATGAGCCAAAAAGAAATGTTTCCCAACATTTCAAAAAGGATCACAAAAAGAATTTCATAGCCTAATCCAATGATCCTAAGAAGAAGGCCGAATATCTTAGAGCCCACTACGAATCTCATTTTATCAAGGGTTCTACCATACTTAAGCCAACCAATGTTTTTATACTTATTGTTATCAAAAAGGACACATCTCTTTGGGTTGCAACCTTAGGAAACCAAATGGTGAAACCAAAAGTAATTGGGTTCCAAAAGTTAGTACCTTAAGTGGTACAACTATGGTATGGTAACAAAGGTGGCCTAAATATCAATTTTACTCCCGATCTTATAAGCCAAATGTTTAGGGGCAGTCTTTTTTTTATTATATTTTCTTGAGATTAAATTAGTCACACTACTTAGTGCGGTGTCCTAAATTGGTTCTCCAATTCCTTTTCTCATGAATTTAGGGGGAGTTTTTATAATTTTCACCTTTTGTCGATTTACAAAAAAGAGGAGAATTGTAACAAAGTTTATGAAATGTCAAAATTTAATCACTTTACTAATGATTTTGTTTTGCAAATCGTGAAAAGGAGAAGATTGTTGTACTAAATGACTCTTGGTTTGTCGATTACAAGATTATATCATTTGACATTTAACAAATTTTTTTGAGTATTATATAGGAAGAAGATAGAAATTTAAAGACTTGAGTAATAGCTTTAAGAAAGATCAAGATCAAGCTTTTGAAGAGTTTGTAAGCTAGTTTAGACTAGGATAGAAGATATATTTGAGTTCTTAATTATCATTGAAATGATTTAGATAGCAGAAAAGCTCATTAAACTAGCAACATCCAGTTTTTTGTGAACATGCATTATATTACATCTTAGCGTCACACAATACATCTCTTTTGGTTCCACTTTAATTGAAATATCAAAAGCTGTGGTTTTGCGATACACAATGCATCTTTCAGTTGTATAACACATGGTCATACGTTGTACAACATTTGCTTTGCATTGTGCAACATTTGACCAAGTCAACTGGCACGTTATCTGAACTACTATGTCTATGCGTTGTATAAAACTTTCTTAAGTTATGCAACAGATAAATTTTGTATTGTCGTATAACACTTCCCATGCGTTGTACAACGTCCACACTTTGGAGAAAAATGAATGCCACTGGCCATCATTGTGAAGACGCTCTATAGCATACAACATTTATAAAAAAGTCTAGTAAATAAAATCTATCTATAGTTCATCTTTCTTGCAGTGGTTCCTGGAAGCAACAAATTTAACTTAATTATTTATTAGTCATAAAGCAAACAACATGAGTACATCATTTTAATAATTTATGCGAAGAGTTCGCTACCGCACAACATATATAAAGACCATGACGAACATAAGAGCAACAAAACATAAAACAATTGAAGGACATAAATTAAGCCAAAAGAAAAAAAATAAAAAATAAAAGCAAGCACACAGATTTGAGGAGCCTAATTAAATTATTTAACTTAAGAGCTGACTCGATGGATCGGTAGCGACTATTTTCGATCGGCCTCAAGCAGAAGGATTGTAGGTTGCCTTGATGGTAATTTTCATAATGTCTCCAACACCGTTGTTGTTTTCCACTTTCTCCTTGGATATGGTGCCGCGTGCATTGGTGAACTCACCCGTCCCGCCAATAATGGCCCACAGACCTTCGGTTACATTAAGTCCGGCCGCGATGAGTGTCGAATTTTCCTTGAACCTATATAATATCATACATCGTTGGTGATAATCTATCAAATATTTAATATTAAATAAGACGTGTATGAAGCGCATATATATATATATATGTTGGAATCATAAAACTTATATATACATTTATACGTATTATCGGCCAGCGTTATTAATTAGTTATATTTGATTGATTGACTCACTAATAATAACTCTGAGTCCCTAAGAATTATCATTATTTACCTGTCACCTTGGAACGCTATGGCTAAGATATTGAACCAGCCTGATGGTTGCGAATTCCGATCAGCCAGGAAATGCATGCCTTGTGCACGTGCAATGACTTGCCCATTGGGGTCAAGGCTGCCGGTCAATTGCCAATCATTAACAGCGACCGCACCAAAAGAATTAGAGTCTCCGTCTTGAGCGCGCGCGACATCTACTTGGTTTTTGCCTGCCCCGCCGTAGGTATGATGCAAAAACAAGATGACTTGTACTTCATTCTCAGCTGGACTGGTTTCGATATTGCTGGAACTCATGGTGGCTGGGTAGCTGGGGACACGTACAGAAACTATTTAGTTCTAGTTTTGAGTTTGAGACTTTGAGTTGATGTACGTACTTTGCCTTCCAAATTCCCCCCTATTTATACAAAAGGGGTTCGGCCCTTGGGGGACAGGGAGGAGAATAATAAATGTATGTATGCATGTGATGTGACTAGCTAGCTAGGCGACTGGGCTAGCTGAACGTATACACTTTCGCCGAACCATGAATCGCTCGTCATGTTACACATGCATGTAACTAACTAGTTAGAGCATGTAGCCATGTTGCCTTCCCTCTCGATCTGAACTATCAATCAAATATTATTTATTCCCTTAATAATTGAGCATATTTATCTTTTTATTATTTTGCATGCAAACCGCGAGTAATCCCCAGCTGCATGCCTAGCTAGCTAGTCTGACTCTGTTTCCAATGTGTTTGGTTAATCAATTAATTAGAATTCTTAATTAATGTAAGATCCATGAGCAGATAGCAAATAAGTCAAACATTTCTAGATATTCAAAATGCACGAGAACCACGACCCTTTAATTTATCGCAGCAAGAACTACCAGATCCAATCTGGACATGATTATTGATATTAGTCCTGTATATATATAGTTCAGCATATATATTTAATTTATTTACACCATGCAGATCCAGATCTACAGAATTATATATATCGATTAACTCTTGGAGTCTGAATGTAATAAATGTAAGGCAGATCCATGATTAGACAGCTAATTTCACGCTAATGAAAATGGTCGATACTTTTATGTGTATCAAGAACTTGGATAAATTTATGAAATTGAGTGTATATAGTATAGGTATGTTATTAGGAAAACTTGTTATGGAACATTTTTTTCCCCTATTTAACATGACTCCATCATTTAAGGCTTAAGGGAAGTCATTTTTGTTGAACTTAAAAAACTCAAGCGTTACCATCAATATATTGCCCAATTATATATTATCATTAATTAATCCCCTTATGTTAAGAACACATAACCCCTTGTTTAATTTCTCTTTTTTAAGAAATTTATATAAAAATTTTGAACTTGTAATTGATTAATTAAATAAGTCTCGAGATCACAAAGTATTTGGAGCGTGCAGTATTTTCTATGGCCAAATTGATGGCCAATGAGTACAAGAGAAGTGTGGAATTTAAACTATGGCTCATAAGTTTCAACGAGAGCATGTGCCTTGTGCCCCTGTTGCCTTGTCAGTCTTAAGTCTTAACTATAAAATATCATCAACATATATATTTATTACATGCGAACCTCGAGTCACCAGCTCCCAAGTCGGACTCTGTTTCCAATTTGATAGGGTCATTAGAACTCTTAAATGCGAGGCACATGCATATCCGGACAGTTAATATTGGTTAAAGAAATTAAATTGTTTTTCATATATACGCGAAGCAGTACTTTAACAAATATATATATAAATATATAGAGAGAATATCTATTGTGAATCATGGTTCATAGAGGGTTCCGTGAACCATGATCGTTTGATCGGTGATTTTGTAAATTGACAAATCTAAATTAACTAATCCAATCTATATATATATATTGAAATCTCATAGCAAAAAAAAATTTGCAATTTTTTAAAATTTTTACTATTTTTTTTCGAATTTTTAAAGCTTGCCATTTTTGGCCGATAATTCACTAATTTGTACCAAAAAATGACAAGCTTTAAAAAAATCGAAAAATATTGTAAAAAAAATTTCGAAAATTGTAAAATTTTGTTTTCTATGAGATTTCAATATATAGATTGGATTGGTTAATTTAGATTTTTTTAATTTGCAAAATCACCAATCAAACGATCATGGTTCACGGAACCTCTATGAACCATGATTCACAAAATATTATATATTTGGTTCAGCGTACGTATTCTAATTTACCCTAGACAGATCCAGATGATCTAAAGGATTAAATTGATACTTAACTAATTCATGGAGTCTGAAATATAATAATTTAAAGGCCCATCCATAATTAGACAATTGATTTGATTAATTTCATGCTATTAGACAATTGATGAAAATTTAGCTGTTTCATCATGAACTTATTTTTGATAAATTTAAGATAGTTGGTGTATTTTTGTATGTTAGGAAAATTTGTATGGAACATATTACATAGCTCCATGACTTAAGTAAAAGAAGTATTATTTGTTGAACTAAACAACTTCAAGCGATTACCACTAAGTAATGCTCCAATTTCCATTGTTAATGAAGGCGCTTCCTGTAAAAAAACTAAACCCCTGCTATAATCTTCTCTTTTTTATTCAGAACTTCGGAAAACGTTTGAATTCGCATTTGATTAATTTTGTATAATTATGTCTCGAGATCTTAACTATTAAATATTGTTTCTGTAATTGAACATATATATGTGTGTGTATGTCGATGGCACAGATCTAGAGGGTCTATGCCATTCATTTTCTGAGCGTCGTATTGCATCGAGATAATAATTGTTGTTGATTGGTTTTATACCAGAAAAAGGATCTTAAAATTTTTAAAATGGGTACTGACTTGATAAGAAAGTCTAGGAATTCGTTAATAAGATACATTGGCCATGACACTACCACAAAAAAGGCTTTCTGTAACAAGCCATTTATAACGTTTTCTCTTAAACACGTTACAGACCAGTTGGCGGGAAAATCCTCATTTAATCTATAACGTTTTCCATATATTGCACGTTATAAAGATATCCCGTCATAAAAAAAAAAAACATGTCAGGCCTTCTGTGACGTCTTTTATAAAATAAACGTCACAGATCTGTGACGCCTTTTAATTAAAAGACGTCACAGAAGCTAACGGACCTTTTGTGACGCTTATTACATAAAAGGCGTCACAGATTCTTTCAGATATTTTTGGCCAAAAATATGGAATCAGATTATTTTTATATTATTAATGGCTTCTGTAACGCCTATTAGTTAAAAGGCGTCACAAATATGTGACTCCTTTTTCGTAATAAACGTCACGGAATGTGACAATATGTGACGTTTATTAGGAAAAAGGCGTCACAAATTCTCAGTAATTTAACACCCCGATCGACGTACTTCTTTCTCCCTCCTCCATTATTTTTTCTCTGCCGCCGCAACTAACCAATTAAAACCTTTGAAGAGATTTTCCATATTCAATTTCTCCAAAAAAATAGCCAAAAATATCGAAAAATTATTAAAACATAAGAATTAGAAAGAGAAAGAGAAGGAGAGCATATTGAAGGTATTAAATTTGAACAAATTTTCATATTTTCGTATTTTCTTGTTATTTTTATTTCGATTTGTATTTAAAAAATAGGAAAAAATTATGAAAAAATCTGAAAAAAATAAATTTGTAAAGAGAGATAGAAGGAGAACATAATAGTTAAGAGAAATTAAATTTATTTCGTTTTTTCTATTTTTTGTCTTATTTTATTTCGGTTTTCTCTTTATTTATGCTTTAAATATTAATGAATACTTGTTTTTGACATTAAATTTTCAGGTCTCATTCAAGAAGAAGAATTACATCACTAGTGTAGAAGAATTTCATCGTATTTAAGGTATTTTTCATTAACTTTTGGATTTTTTCCATTTTTTATTTCTAAATTTTGCATGCATTTAATAATTTGCATATGCATTTAATATTAATGGTATTGTCATATAGGACCAAAAAAATATCGGAACAAAAATACCGAATTTAGGTCGTTGCCCGTCTGAGATTAATCCATTAGGGATTAAATCTCGGATAGTCCCCATTTTTTGGGACTGCTCTTTGGATATTCTGTCTCATTTAGGATTAGCGAGTGGTACGCTAGATGTAATCTGTTGTTTGAGAAAAATTCGACGGCATTTCCCTTTATGTTCCCACGGATGCGTTCTCACGATCAATCGTGTGTTGGCGCATTCAGGGAACATTAGGGGAAATGCTGTGGAATTTTTCTCAAACAACAGGTTACATCTAGCGTACGCTCGCTAATGAGACAGAGTATCTAAAGAGTGGGTTAGGATGGTGACCGGCCCGAAAACATTAATTACTAAATTGACTCATACCCTGACATTTTGCATAAATTGTTTTCTTGTTTAGATGGATCGGACGTGGATGTACTCAAGTGATCGATCATCATTTCTAAAAGGTGTTGAAGAGTTTATGCTTTGTACTAAACAATATCTGAGAAAGATTGAAGATGAGAAAATTTGTTGTCCTTGTCGTTTTTGTCAGAATTTGTTGAAATCGTCTAATTTGGAAGAAGTAAGAGCTCATTTGATTAGAAATGAATTTCAACCGAATTATACTCGGTGGACACTTCATGGAGAGACTGGGATGGGACTTTTTAATGTTGGGATTTCAACCGAATTAATACAGAGCATCAACTAATTTTTGTGGATTGGTTTAAAGAAAAGGTAGAGTCCCAGTTGAAAGAAGGAATCGAGGTCAATGAAACAGTGAAATGGTTATCGAAAGGTCCTGATTCGGTTGTCGAAACCTACCAAGGGTATGACTTGAATGGATTTACCTGGTATACAAAGAACCAGGATGGTAAAAGCACCGTACAAAATAGTGGAGTGTCAGTTGTAGCTTTGTCTAATAATAATGAAAAATCTGCCACTTATTATGGGTGGATTGAGGAGATTTGGGAACTAGATTATATGAAATTCAAGATACCCTTATTGAAGTGTGCATGGATCAACAACCTTCACGGTGGAGTCAGAAAAGACAAAAATGGGTTCATACTTGTGGACTTCAAAAAAAGGGCTTATGGAGACGACCCTTTTATACTTGCAAATAAGCAAGCCATGCAAGTGTTCTACGTTGAAGATCCATCCGACAAGAGACGACATGTTGTCTTGTCAGGAAAGAGACGCATTGTTGGTGTTGGAGGTGTTGTGGACGAAGAAGCATACGACCACTTTGAGGAAACACCTCCATTTTCCACCGGTATCGATGATGCATCACAACTAGTATCGATCAGTCACAAGCGTGTAGACAACACGGAAGGCGTGTGGGTCAGTAAGCGAAAGAAAAAGAAGAAAGCAGATGCATAAGATATCCCATGTGAGTTACTATATATTTGATACTTACATTTTTCTATTATTTTTATAGTATTTGATACTTACATTTTTCTATTATTTTTACAGGTCGTTAATTGGTTCAAATTTTAATAATATGTATTTTTTTAGTTGTAATTTTAGTGGTATTTTTGGTAATATGTATTTTTTAATTTTTAGTAATATGTACTTTCATTTTTAGTTATATGTCTCAATGTAAGTATTTTCATTTTTATTTTTTATAAATTTTTAAATGGAAATAAAAACTAAAAGTAATTAAAAACTAAAAGTAATTATTGAAAATAAAAAGAAAAACCAAATGTAATAAAATTAAATAGAATTTAAATGGAAATAAATACTAAAAAGTAATTAAAAACTAAAAGTAATTATTGAAAAAAAAAAACCAAATGTAATAAAATTAAATGGAATTTATATGGAAATAAATACTAAAAAGTAATTAAAAACTAAAAGTAATTAAAATCTAAAAGTAATTAAAAACTAAAAGTAATTATTGAAAATAAAAAGAAAAACCAAATGTAATAAAATTAAATGCAAATAAATACTAAAAAGTAATTAAAAACTAAAAGTAAAATGAAAATCGCTTCGGGATGTAATAATGGAAGGTAAATGGAATTTAATTTATTGAAATTCGCTTCGCGCTTCGGGAATATAATCCGCCAAAACCAAAAAAATTTAAAACGTTTCTGTAACGCCTATTAGGAAATAGACGTTACAGATCTGTGACACCTATTTTCTAATAGGCGTTACAGAAGGTATTTTTTGATTTTTGGGCAGAAAAAAATAAAAGGGAAAGCCTTCTGTAACGCCTATTAGGAAATAGACGTTACAGATTTGTGACGTCTATTTTCTAATAGACGTTACAGAAGGGTTATAGAAATTCTAAAAAAAAGGAAAGCCGCCTCTATCTCTCTGTCGACATTCTCAAAATTTTTCTAAGTACCTCGAACTCTTTCACTCTCTCGACACCGACAGCAC
This sequence comes from Rhynchospora tenuis, assembly GCA_027725995.1. Classification (NCBI taxonomy): domain Eukaryota; kingdom Viridiplantae; phylum Streptophyta; class Magnoliopsida; order Poales; family Cyperaceae; genus Rhynchospora; species Rhynchospora tenuis. The sequence goes on along the minus strand of CM050888.1, from coordinate 210,772,093 downwards.
CCAAGCTCCGCCGCTACTCTCTCTCGATCCGCCGCTTCTCTCGACAGCGAGAGCACCCAAGGTTCTCTCGATCCGTCGCTTCTCTCGACTAGCTCCTTCCACTCCTCGACAGCCACTCCTCGACAGCGACTCAAGTCTTTGTCCTCGACAGCGACTCCTCGACAGCTACAGCCCTACTTCCTCGACAACGACAGCACCACCAGCACCCAAGGTTCGATCTCCCCCTTTATCTATTTTAATTTTAAAATTTAAAATATAGTAGGGGCTGTTATGCAAATTTTGTGGGACTGTTTGCAATTTCGTCTAAAAATTAGGGGCTGTTTTGCAAAATGTTATGAATTGAATTTGCTTGATAAATGTTATGGATTGAATTTGCTTGATAAATGTTATAGATTGAATTTGCTTGATAAATGTTATGGGATATAAATGGGGCTGTTTGCTTGATAAATGAATTTTGTGGGGCTGTTTGCTTGATTTATGGATTGAATTTGCTTGATAAATGTTATGGGGCTGTTATGGGATAGAAATGGGGCTGTTGTGGGATATAATGGCGCTGTTATGGGGCTGTTATGGGATAGAAATGGGGCTGTTGTGGGATATAATGGGGCTGTTATGGGGTTAAAATGGTAAAACTATATATATATATAGGGGAGGTTATGTCAAAATTTTATAAAAAAAATCTATATACGACCATTTTGATTGAAATTGAAATTGTTATTGGGTTTAGATGGAGAATGACAAGAAGATTGTTTCGGAGAAAGAGAAGGAGAATGTTAAGGAGGTTCAAAAGGAAGAGGAGTCGTACACTTATTTCGGCTGAAAAATAAAAACGCCTATTAAGAGAAGAAGTGTATCGGCTGTACGTCGTTTTCCAGTGGGATGTGGCAGGGAGACTAAGGCTGAGGTGGAGGAGGCACCGTATGAAGAGGCCCCAAGCGAGGAGGAAGAGGAGAAGGACGAGGATGGCTCTAGTAAGAGTAAGGAGGAGGAGGGGGGTGAGAAGAAGAAGTAGGATTTAGGGTTTAAATTTCTAGTTTGTTTCTTCTAGTGTTTATGAACTTATGTTTGTGCTTGTTTTAGGATGCGACTTGTGTTATTTGAACTTATGTTTGTGCTTATGTTTGAACTTATGTTTATGAATTTATGTGTGTGCTTATTTCAACTTGTGTTAACTGCTTGTGTCAATTGTTTATCTACTTATTTATCTATTTATTTGTGTCAATTGTTTATCTACTTAAATTAAATGAATTTAGAACTTGTTATCATTTGCAATTGTTATTTAATTACAATCATTTACTAGATGTCTTCTGGAGAAGAAAGAGGATATGATGAACATGATAACATGGAAGAAGAAGTGGACGAAGGGATCCATCATAATAAAAGAAGTAGGACCAACATGGAATGATTGGAACAAAGATCTTACCTTTGAGTACCGACTCTCTAAACATTGAATTTGTGCTACGGGTGGTATTGGAACTTCATACTCGATTTATACTTTGAGAAAAAAGGCTTCAAAGAAAATGCTAAAATTCCAACGACAACATTCATTGAAACAACTATGATAGAAAAGAGGAAGACCTCTTCATCGCCCGACCGATGGAAATAGAAAAAATAATTGAAAAGCTATATGCTTATAAGGCAATTTTGATTGCTAAGGAGACTCGTGAGATGTGGAAATTAAACTGTTGGAAAAGGGGAAATGAAGCCAAGGAAATGCACGGATCAGGGTTAGATCCTTCTGAGCTTCAGTTCATATCCACAAGGGAAAAACCATATCCCTCTTCCGACCACATCGAAGTTAGTCACGAGACATATATTGGATTTCATCAGCTTTTTTTAAGGCCCATTCTGTTTTACCCTTTCCCAGAGGAGAGGCTATCCCGCTGCTTCAAAGAATCAGTACTCGTGAAGTTGTTGACCACTGCCATTCACTTGGCAGCACATCCCTTTCCTCCGGCATATCCTTATTCTGCCCCAGGTCCAGGAAGAAGCAGAGTCGATTTTGACCAATATTACTCTAGTTAGGGTACCCATTAACACATTCCTACCCCGGGCGGAAGAGAATCACAGTAGGGAGTGGCACCATGCATACCTTCGCACTCAATAAAGTCAGTCTTCCGCTTCTTAAAGTCTTTCTTCAAAAAAATACTTGTTTTGTAGTTTGTGAAATCACTCGATCTGGCGCACACGCACTTCTATGAAAATCTCACTGGTCCAATCAAATAGCATACTGAGTCTGTCAAGCTTTATTACTTGAGCTAGTGAAAAAACTTATTCAAATCCCGTGAAGGAAGAGTCAAAAAACAAAGACTAGTTACGAGTCATTCCTTTGGCTTATATAAAATTCCTCATAGGTGGTGTGGCTAGCTAGAGAAAATATTCTGGTGAGGATTCCGCGATTGCAGTTCTTATGTAAACACATTGGCGGATCAACAACCTAACGTTTACCCGCTTCTTCGCGAGACCATGAATTCGATCTACGCTCTGGAGACAGAGTTTCTCTAGCTAAGCTACATGGTGAATAGGCTTCTTTCGCAGGTGAAAGTTAATCCACAGCTTAGGCATCTATCTTCAAGTGGGCATCTGTTCTCGGCCCGGGGAAAGCTCCTTCATTCGCTGCTTATACTAAATATTCTAATTGTCAAGCAATTTAGCATAAAACTATTAAGTTAGTTATTCTCTCGCCAGTACCTGCGATCAAATTGCATTTATGCCTCAAGTCAACTACCACTCACTATACGCATTTTACCTTCCAGTGATCAATCACTATATTAATTACGATCAAGGATTGGTTTGCGGGACCAGCACCAATACCATAGATAAAATAGAATAGATATCTTGCGGTGACATGGCTATGCAGTACTACTTCGGTGACACCAATCTATTGGTTTGATTTGAAAGGTGAATTTACGCGTTGGCTCGTGAATTATTAGTAAGATTATTGCTCGCTCCGAGTTTCTCACACCCAGCGGGGCTAAGTTCATACTGTGCATATCTCGCTAAGGTAAGAGTGTCAATTTTAGTTGACGATTGGAACAAAGACGTTTCAAAAGAACAGAGGAAGGGGACGAAAGAGATATGCACAGTATGATGGATCCCTTCGTCCACTTCTTCTTCCATGTTATCCTGTTCATCATATCCTCTTTCTTCTTCAGAAGACATCTATTAAATGATTGTAATTAAATAACAATTGCAAATGATAACAAGTTCTAAATTCATTTAATTTAAGTAGATAAACAATTGACACAAATAAATAGATAAATAAGTAGATAAACAATTGACACAAGCAGTTAACACAAGTTGAAATAAGCACACACATAAATTCATAAACATAAGTTCAAACATAAGCACAAACATAAGTTCAAATAACACAAGTCGCATCCTAAAACAAGCACAAACATAAGTTCATAAACACTAGAAGAAACAAACTAGAAATTTAAACCCTAAATCCTACTTCTTCTTCTCACCCCCCTCCTCCTCCTTACTCTTACTAGAGCCACCCTCGTCCTTCTCCTCTTCCTCCTCGCTTGGGGCCTCTTCATATGGTGCCTCCTCCACCTCAGCCTTAGTCTCCCTGCCACATCCCACTGGAAAACGACGTACAGCCGATACACTTCTTCTCTTAATAGGCGTTTTTATTTTTCGGCCGAAATAAGTGTACGACTCCTCTTCCTTTTGAACCTCCTTAACATTCTCCTTCTCTTTCTCCGAAACAATCTTCTTGTTATTCTCCATCTAAACCCAATAACAATTTCAATTTCAATCAAAATGGTCGTATATAGATTTTTTTTATAAAATTTTGACATAACCTCCCCTATATATATATAGTTTTACCATTTTAACCCCATAACAGCCCCATTATATCCCACAACAGCCCCATTTCTATCCCATAACAGCCCCATAACAGCGCCATTATATCCCACAACAGCCCCATTTCTATCCCATAACAGCCCTATAACATTTATCAAGCAAATTCAATCCATAAATCAAGCAAACAGCCCCACAAAATTCATTAATCAAGCAAACAGCCCCATTTATATCCCATAACATTTATCAAGCAAATTCAATCTATAACATTTATCAAGCAAATTCAATCCATAACATTTATCAAGCAAATTCAATTCATAACATTTTGCAAAACAGCCCCTAATTTTTAGACGAAATTGCAAACAGTCCCACAAAATTTGCATAACAGCCCCTACTATATTTTAAATTTTAAAATTAAAATAGATAAAGGGGGAGATCGAACCTTGGGTGCTGGTGGTGCTGTCGCTGTCGAGGAAGTAGGGCTGTCGCTGTCGAGGAGTCGCTGTCGAGGAGTGGCTGTCGAGGAGTGGAAGGAGCTAGTCGAGAGAAGCGGCGGATCGAGAGAACCTTGGGTGCTCTCGCTGTCGAGAGAAGCGGCGGATCGAGAGAGAGTAGCGCCGGAGCTTGGGTGCTGTCGGTGTCGAGAGAGTGAAAGAGTTCGAGGTACTTAGAAAAATTTTGAGAATGTGGACAGAGAGATAGAGGCGGCTTTCCTTTTTTTTAGAATTTCTATAACCCTTCTGTAACGTCTATTAGAAAATAGGCGTCACAGATCTGTAACGTCTATTTCCTAATAGGCGTTACAGAAGGCTTTCCCTTTTATTTTTTCTGCCCAAAAATCAAAAAATACCTTCTGTAACGCCTATTAGAAAATAGGCGTCACAGATTTGTAACGTCTATTTCCTAATAGGCGTTACAGAAACGTTTTAAATTTTTTTGGTTTTGGCGGATTATATTCCCGAAGCGCGAAGCGAATTTCAATAAATTAAATTCCGTTTACCTTCCATTATTACATCCCGAAGCGATTTTCATTTTACTTTTAGTTTTTAATTACTTTTTAGTATTTATTTCCATTTAATTTTATTACATTTGGTTTTTCTTTTTATTTTCAATAATTACTTTTAGTTTTTAATTACTTTTAGATTTTAATTACTTTTAGTTTTTAATTACTTTTTAGTATTTATTTCCATTTAAATTCTATTTAATTTTATTACATTTGGTTTTTCTTTTTATTTTCAATAATTACTTTTAGTTTTTAATTACTTTTTAGTATTTATTTCCATTTAAATTCCATTTAATTTTATTACATTTGGTTTTTCTTTTTATTTTCAATAATTACTTTTAGTTTTTATTTCCATTTAAAAATTTATAAAAAATAAAAATGAAAATACTTACATTGAGACGTATAACTAAAAATGAAAGTACATATTACTAAAAATTAAAAAATACATATTACCAAAAATACCACTAAAATTACAACTAAAAAAATACATATTATTAAAATTTGAACCAATTAATAGCCTGTAAAAATAATAGAAAAATGTAAGTATCAAATACTATATAAAAATAATAGAAAAATGTAAGTATCAAATATATAGTAACTCACATGGGATATCTTATGCATCTGCTTTCTTCTTTTTCTTTCGCTTACTGACCCACACACCTTCCGTGTTGTCTGCACGCTTGTGACTGATCGATACTGGTTGTGATGCATCATCGATACGGGTGGAAAATGGAGGTGTTTCCTCAAAGTGGTCGTATGCTTCTTCGTCCACAACACCTCCAACACCAACAATGCGTCTCTTTCCTGACAAGACAACATGTCGTCTCTTGTCGGATGGATCTTCAACGTAGAACACTTGCATGGCTTGCTTATTTGCAAGTATAAAAGGGTCGTCTCCATAAGCCCTTTTTTTGAAGTCCTCAAGTATGAACCCATTTTTGTCTTTTCTGACTCCACCGTGAAGGTTGTCGATCCATGCACACTTGAATAAGGGTATCTTGAATTTCATATAATCTAGTTCCCAAATCTCCTCAATCCACCCATAATAAGTGGCAGATTTTTCATTATTATTAGACAAAGCTACAACTGACACTCCACTATTTTGTACGGTGCTTTTACCATCCTGGTTCTTTGTGTACCAGGTAAATCCATTCAAGTCATTGTTGGAGTTATGTCCTAGAAGTCAATATTTAATGACTTATTTTCTTAATTTATGTTAATGATGATATTTGATCATTTGTTCCTAGAGTTTATTATTGACAGATCATTCAGGTTGAGGATCTGAATTGTAGATCTCTGTGGATCATTCATTAGAATGACAATAATAAATCTAAATCGTCCATAATCTTGATAATTAACAAGGAACATTAATTATCATAAAAGATTAGTATACAAGTTAAGTGATGATTAAGTTCTACAAATCATAGGTAAGGAGTTACCAACTTAATTGCATATGTGTATGTTATTGGAACATAGTACAGGACTTGACCCAATGAAATAAACATATGGATTGTGTTATGTGTCATTGTTTATTTCATATAAGTTTGATTCTAAGTTTGAGATGCTCACCTTTTCCACATGAGGATAGGTTCAATAAATATCGTCTAACGTTGATTCCTGATAAAGGCTGCTATAAGGACTTTATTTATGTTCTCTTGAATTGTGCGGGGAAAAGTTGTTCATCAAGAAAACCGTATGTCCCTCATTAATATACTTAATGAGTGATGATATCTGTTTGGGCCCCTTGATGGAGTTGGATTGGTTGGCCAACATGTACAATCAACTCTAGATCAAGAAATGTATAATCTGCAAGAATGACACATTCCTATCTTGGATTATACAAAGATATCATGTGGCATAAGAATCAGACAAAGAAATACTAATATTTCTTATGCAGGATTGACATATTGTAGCAGTACATTATTTATGCGAATTGGGAATCATAACGTATTGCTAGATACCGCTTATGATTATTGGAAATAAATAATGATTTATTCTCCATGGCCAACATAGCATGAATCCTCAATAGGGTCGCACAAATAGGACTTTGACCACACGTGCATTGTTTATTTGTATTGGAGAATACAAAACATGATAAGTTGATTAATTAGTTATATACCGTTATGAACCGTTATAATTAATTATATCAAATAGATCATGTTAGAAATAAATTAATGCATAAGCTAATCAAGGATTAATTATTAATAAGTTAATAATTAATTATGTTCAACACTTTAATTTATTTGAGCTACGTGGGCTTCTAAATTAATTGTTTATTTAAAGGCCCATTGTAAAGGATGAAAGAAAGAGCATTTATATGGATCATTAATTAATGAATTAATGGCCCATTTAGCACATGAGAAATTGGGCTTCATAGCCTATTAATTTCAGCTAGGGCAAGTGGCAAAGTTGTAAATAGTTACAACTTAGGATGAGGATTGGTTGGCTATAAAAGGGGTCTCTTTAGAGAGCCAACCCTAGCCTCCATCTACCCCTCTCCTGTTCCCTTCCCTTCTTGTGCGCCACCAAAAGAGAAGAGAGAAAATTCTCTCTTCTCCATAGCTCTTCCTTCTCCCTCCATTGCTCATGTGTTGAGCTCCTCCTTTCTTCTTCCTCCATTAAATAGTTAATAGAAATTAGAAGTTGGTAGAGAGGATTAGCTAGGAGCTTGAGAAGAGCTAGCACTCCTTCAAGCTTGTGGTCGGCTCCTTGGTGGGCGTGAGGTGGTTCGAGGTGGTGGAGAGGCGGTGCAAGCACACCACCGACTCCTACGCTTAGGATTCGAGCCTCATGAATGCGATTTCATGAGAGGTATAACTTTCTCCTACTTGTTCTCGTTGATTTGATGTGTGATTGCTTTAGCACTAGATCTATTGATTTGCTTGTTGTTAATGGTGATTAATTAGTTGTAATTAATCTAAAATTAAAATATGAGCATTTCCTAACAGTGGTATCAGAGCTATGGTCGTGCTTAAGGTTTTTCACACTTAATTAAGTGAGAATTCGTAATTAATTAAGTTAATTAGTGATGTGCATGCTTGCTGGCCCTGGAAAGGCTGTTTTCTGTCTTTTTGCTTGTTTTTCGTAGTGTAAAGCTCTCTGAAAATTTTTCCTTCTTATTGGAGGTTGTAGCTCTTTGAGTTGTGGTTATTTTTCCACTGGAATCATTGAAATTCGATGTAAAATGAATTTTTAGTGATTTAAACGGTAACGGTGCGCAGATCTGTTATTCTGCTGCACAGTTCTGTTGTTGTGGTTGGTAACAAATAAGTTTGTATACAAAGTACCTGTAACTTTTAGATAATCTAAACTTGATGCTCTTTCTGGATATGTAAATTTTGTTGCATATTTCGAATTTTATGTGGCCGTTCAAGGATGAAAAGTGATGAAGTTGTCAGATCTGTTTTTTCAAACAAACTGATTATTTTGAAAAACTGTACTTAATGAGAAACTTTTATGAAAAAATGTTGAAATGGAAATGTTCTCCTTTAAGTCTGGAATCTGTGAAAATTAATTTCATAGATTTTCATTGAGATTTGATACCTCAACCGAGTGAAACCTTTTTGGTCGACGGTCTGTTCCAGAACAGGATACCTTGCTTAAATGCTTGTTATCTCGTTGATCTTGAATATAACTTGTGGATTTTCTTTTCATGGAATGATAGCCTATTGTATGTAGTATTTTTCTATGTAAATTGTTTGCTGGAAAAATATCAAGGGGATGATCATACAGATCAAAAGGTTGAGACCCATAACAGAATTTTCTCTAACGGTGCTTCGCGCACAATCTGAGGATTTGTCTTTTTTGGTTCTCCTTGATGGTAATTGATCTCTTCTTGAGATTTTTACAGGTAATCACAATCTTTGTAAGGAGTTTTCTGGATTTATTTCAGATTTTTTGGAGACCGAATTATTTTGAATTTTTTCGGGTCCCGAATTTCGTATTTTAATTAGTTAAAATAGTTTCTAATTAATCAATTTGATGAAAGGTTAATTAGAAGACTCCTTAAATACCCTCCTTTCTGTTTTGATGGTTGGATTTAATTTAAAAGGGCTTAAACAATTAGTTGTTAAGGTTAAGCCTTCTTTGCATTCGAAAAACTTGAGCAACAAGTATGCACAAATATTCTAATTAATGAAATTTTATTAAGAACAAGTAAATCATGTATATTGTATATGTGCTAACTTTGTTTTGTAGAGGATGTGGGTTTGATATGGCTCAAGATGTCAATGCCTTGTGTGTTGTAAAATGTTGTGAATGCATGTGATTGCTTGTAATGTGGCCTAAGGTGCCTTGATAATTAATAATTGATTAATTCTTGATGTAACTTGTGAGGCTTGCATGCCCCTAAGGCCTAGGCAGGGTTTTAGGATTTTATCACATGTATTTATTTCCCTTAATTATTAGATAGGATCTTAGTAATTAGTGGGAGGGCTTGATTAGATTAGTTTCGTTACATGGAGATGCGACGAAGACTAATGCAAGCGGGAGCCATACAAACCCACAACAATGTTTGAGATGCTTATTATTATGTGATTGTTTGTGAATGCCTTGAATTGTCATAGGTAGGTATGGGTGTATGCTTACACGATCACCAAACAAAGTCACGTAATTGCTTATGTCCCAAATTAACTTGATTTAGCCAAATCGTCCTCCTTCTCTCTATCCCCTTCAATACAATTGATTGTCTATTGATGCATTCCTGCCGACGAGGACATCGTAGTCCATCATTGTAGTCGGGGTGTAAATCGGATTTACTAGGAGCAAATAGAGAGAAGTTGCTTTACAACGGACCCACTCGGATTGGACGTTGGGACGAAGTTTGTAGATATACTTATGATATCTCACAAACCAAGAATCATATGGACAAGATATGATTGGTTGGGAACCTACCTTATCTAGTTGTTTTAGGTGTCATGCCGACGCTGTCATGCCGACGCTGGCCCCTATTTCAACGAAAATGAGGATCTTGGAATCCATTACATTTAGGGACATTAATTAAATGTAGTGGGAGTTTTATTTATCATTCCATAAACAAAACATTGCATAAACTAAATGACCTTAAATTGAAATTGTTATAGATATTAAATATGTTAATTTCGTTGCGATCAATCTTTGGAAAACGACAAGCTCGTTTCTAAGGTATTTACTTGGAGAAGAAATACCGATTCCTAAGACATGTTCTTGGAAATGAGAAACTTGAGCAAGTTTAATCCCAAAAACGTTCCTCAACTTCCCGAAAATAGCTTCGCAATGATTGATTAGTTTTGACGAAAATTATTCAATAAAGCGAATGCTTATATCCTTTTAGAAGTTATAGACTTTTGAATTGGAGAATTTCATAAGGACTAGACTAGACTTCTATACTCTCATCCACTTACTCAAGAAGACGTTCTTAGAGAAAGTAAAAGATAGACTCAATCATTTATGATCGAGTAATGGAATGTGAGTTAACCAAGAGACTCTTCTTGTAAGAAGATAAATATTTCATTAGCTTGCGAACCGAAAGGTTTGAGAAACTAACTGACAACTAGAGATATTAAGATCTCCAATATCAAGGATTGTTGATATTGTCATACAATCTCTTTCTATGGATAAAGGATATATTGTTCGCACACTTGTTAGTGCTAAAAGTAATTGGTTAAGTATTAAAGGAATACTTTACCAAGATATGAGTTGAAACTTTGAGATCCTCACTAGTGACCGTGTGTCACATGAGATGTTTCATTTGCCATTTATGGGAGGCATTTGAAAGGTTGTCCGAAATACCATGATATTCTAAACCTTAAGATATTTGTCGTTCAAATTATCTCACTATCTCTAATTCACACTAGTAATTAGGTGCTAGTTCATGTGCTCGCATTTAACGAAATGTGTAGGCAATGATGAATAAGAGAAAGTTCGAGATAAGTAAAGTAAACTCCGTTTTGGAAATGGCTTATACGTCTAAGCCGCTACCATTGAATACGTAGAGTTATCTTTACTAAATAAAGAATTTGTTTAGGAATTTGAGGTTATATACCTTATTCCAAACATCTCATAAAACCTTATCTCCATTTCATATTTGATGATGGATGATCATGTTTTGTAATAGAGAAATGTCGTTCTCTTATTGTTATGAATTTGTGTATAAGATTTCACGCATCTTGATTGAATTTGCTTGAAATAGATAAACAAATTTCGAATGACAAATATGTAAGACTTCACATAAAGTATTTGACTTTTATGTAAAATAGTCGCTTAGTCGAATATAAACAAGAATCGCATTATGAGAGTCTACGTAACGTGGAGCTCGTAAATCAATTTGATTGCAAATCAATTGAAATTCATGCGAATCGTGTTTGTTAAATGACAAAAGCGCCTTTGAATTACGAAGGTTTAAAGGACAAGTAAATTTATTAAGACTTATACATATTGATGTATATAGACCTATAGGTACTTGTGCAATTGAAAGGTTGTTGAAACTTTACCACTTGACCAACAATCATTGTAGATATTAACGTATCTATTTGATATGGTATAAGTATGAATCTTTTGACAAGATCAAAAGGATTTCAAGAGTAAAGTTGAAAAACTATTCAATAAAAACAAAAGTCTTAAGATGGATCATGGTAAATAGTTAAGTTTGATATATTACCTAAAGAATATGAAATACGTTTCACTACTTGCTCCATGAGGAACATTGGAAAATGTATCCAAGGATGAAGGTATCGAACATAGTTTGATATAGTTCGATCGGTAATAAATCAAATTGACTTGTTCGACTCATGTAAGGGATTTGTGTTTGAGGACAATATTGTTTACACTGAATAAAAATTCCATCGAAGTCTATTGAGAAAGATATCTTACGAGATTCGATCTCTAGGTATATTGTATCTCAAGATTTGGTGTTGAGAAGCTTATTTCAAGGTTCGATTGATTGATAAGCTTGGACCCAAATAAGACGCTTATTATGATGTAGGATATCTTGAACTAACCGAAAGGTACTACTTCAACGAATATGATAAGAACAAAGTAGTTGTTGCTCATCATAACGTAACCTTGAAGAATGATATTCTCAAGAAGAAGTAGTGGGAGTAAAGTGAGCATTAAAGGAGTTTATGCGTCACTACAAGAAGTACCTTTATAGGAAACTTGTCACTCCATACATGGTGCTTAGTGGGAGTTGAGCGAAACTTTATTCACAAGTAGTTGTGAAAGGAAGAAGTTTATAAACACGCTCACTTCTAAAGAGTGCTCAAACATCTCACGAATGGATGATGTTCGAGAAACTCATGCAATATATTAGGATCAAGAACTTACTCTACAAGATGTTGTAGAAGTAATTTACTGACCTCAAGCACCAATCCTACAAAGATCAACGAGAGTGAATTGCCTAAACTGAAAGGTACATAGGCTTCACAACATCCTCGTACTTGATATATGAGGATCCGTTGATAAATAAAGAAGCGATGGAAAGACCCGATTCCACAAGTATGGTTTGAATCTATATGATCTTTAAGTGCAATCCACATATATAACAACAAGGTATAGACCTTGATTGATGTTCAAGAAGGAGCGATCCATCTAGAACATTTAGATCTTTAAAAAGAAAGATAGATATGGATAGCAAGTCGACTATGTACAAAGCACAATTTCATGATTGATGCTATGTCTAAGTCGATAACCAGTTGACCATGTACAAAACACGGCTTCTCGCTTGTAGCTGTGTCTAAGTCAATAAAGATCATTCTAACAATAATTATATTTCGTATATATAGATATATGGAAAAATACATCAAAACCGCCTTCTTCGATTGAATGAATGAAGTTGTTGTGTATTTGACACAAACCGAAGATTTTGTTGTATTGTTAGAAACGTATATATGCTTCAATGATCCATTAATGGATTGAAGCAAGTACTGTGGAAACTGGAATAAACTTTTTGATAAGTAAGTCAAGGAGTTGAACTTCGTCAAAAGTATCTTGTATAGACAAGATATTCAGTGGGAGCATTATTATGTTACATGTATTGTACAAGATACAAGACATTAATTGGGAATAAAATTAAAGAAAAGAATATTGTCAAGATCTCATTGGAGAATGTTTTTCTCAATAGAGAACTTGGAAAAATCACCTAAATCCAAGGAAACAAAATCTATGGAGATAGATTATGATGGATGTCAGGTTTGAGAAAATGTGCATATAATGACAAAGTGTTCTAGTAACACGAAAAGATAGACTCCTAGAAAGGATGTCTAACACGTTGTATGGCATACACTTGAGTTCTAATCGGTGTGTTGCAACTCAATTCGAGAAGAGTGCACGATATATTTCGAGCATTCTTCTGTTACGAGTTTCATAACGTACGCCATACTTATGCACATGCCCCTATGTGTTGTACCCAAGGAGTATGACAATCAGTTGTCAAATGGATACAAAGAAAAACACATTTGGACAATAATCAAGAATGTCCTCGAGTATCTTAAGAGAAAGAGTGATATGATTTTCATCTGGTAAGATAAAAGAAAGCTAATATAAATTGATATATTGATGCTAGTTTTCGAAAGATTGATATAAATACAATTGAGCTACATATTTTGTTTGAATGTGGTGTTGTAAATTTAGAAGGTGTTCTAAATGGGATATTACAACCGTTTCCGTCACCAAAACAAAATATATAGCAACTTGTAAAGCAATGAAAGAATGTAGTATGGATCGTGAAGTTCTCAGTCAAGCTAATATGGTTCTATGCATCTCGAACCATAGCTTAAACTTGAAGAATGCAATAATTAATTGGTGATCCAACTAAGATCTATGACGATGTCACTTGATCTCACATGATGATGATCAAGAACACATATATAGGAGTATATATGTATATAGGGTCAAACAAAATTGGATAGGTTCGCGGACACAGCGAACACTCTAACTTAACCTCTACCTTAAGCGGTATACGATATGCAGTTGTGCATCCATGCGTGATGGACGTTTGAGTAACTTGCTTTAAGTGTATCTTATTTCGAGGTTCGAGACATGTATATATATGGATATATGACATTGTTTTAAATTCTTCACTTGCTAGAAGTCACTATTGATTGACTCTAGGCCAAGTGGGAGATTATTGGAGTTATGTCCTAGAAGTCAATATTTAATGACTTATTTTCTTAGTTTATGTTAATGATGATATTTGATCATTTGTTCCTAGAGTTTATTATTGACAGATCATTCAGGTTGAGGATCTGAATTGTAGATCTCTGTGGATCATTCATTAGAATGACAATAATAAATCTAAATCGTCCATAATCTTGATAATTAACAAGGAACATTAATTATCATAAAAGATTAGTATACAAGTTAAGTGATGATTAAGTTCTACAAATCATAGGTAAGGAGTTACCAACTTAATTGCATATGTGTATGTTATTGGAACATAGTACAGGACTTGACCCAATGAAATAAATATATGGATTGTGTTATGTGTCATTGTTTATTTCATATAAGTTTGATTCTAAGTTTGAGATGCTCACCTTTTCCACATGAGGATAGGTTCAATAAATATCGTCTAACGTTGATTCCTGATAAAGGCTGCTATAAGGACTTTATTTATGTTCTCTTGAATTGTGCGGGGAAAAGTTGTTCATCAAGAAAACCGTATGTCCCTCATTAATATACTTAATGAGTGGTGATATCTGTTTGGGCCCCTTGATGGAGTTGGATTGGTTGGCCAACATGTACAATCAACTCTAGATCAAGAAATGTATAATATGCAAGAATGACACATTCCTATCTTGGATTATACAAAGATATCATGTGGCATAAGAATCAGACAAAGAAATACTAATATTTCTTATGCAGGATTGACATATTGTAGCAGTACATTATTTATGCGAATTGGGAATCATAACGTGTTGCTAGATACCGCTTATGATTATTGAAAATAAATAATGATTTATTCTCCATGGCCAACATAGCATGAATCCTCAATAGGGTCGCACAAATAGGACTTTGACCACACGTGCATTGTTTATTTGTATTGGAGAATACAAAACATGATAAGTTGATTAATTAGTTATATACCGTTATGAACCGTTATAATTAATTATATCAAATAGATCATGTTAGAAATAAATTAATGCATAAGCTAATCAAGGATTAATTATTAATAAGTTAATAATTAATTATGTTCAACACTTTAATTTATTTGAGCTACGTGGGCTTCTAAATTAATTGTTTATTTAAAGGCCCATTGTAAAGGATGAAAGAAAGAGCATTTATATGGATCATTAATTAATGAATTAATGGCCCATTTAGCACATGAGAAATTGGGCTTCATAGCCTATTAATTTCAGCTAGGGCAAGTGGCAAAGTTGTAAATAGTTACAACTTAGGATGAGGATTGGTTGGCTATAAAAGGGGTCTCTTTAGAGAGCCAACCCTAGCCTCCATCTACCCCTCTCCTCTTCCCTTCCCTTCTTGTGCGCCACCAAAAGAGAAGAGAGAAAATTCTCTCTTCTCCATAGCTCTTCCTTCTCCCTCCATTGCTCATGTGTTGAGCTCCTCCTTTCTTCTTCCTCCATTAAATAGTTAATAGAAATTAGAAGTTGGTAGAGAGGATTAGCTAGGAGCTTGAGAAGAGCTAGCACTCCTTCAAGCTTGTGGTCGGCTCCTTGGTGGGCGTGAGGTGGTTCGAGGTGGTGGAGAGGCGGTGCAAGCACGCCACCGACTCCTATGCTTAGGATTCGAGCCTCATGAATGCGATTTCATGAGAGGTATAACTTTCTCCTACTTGTTCTCATTGATTTGATGTGTGATTGTTTTAGCACTAGATCTATTGATTTGCTTGTTGTTAATGGTGATTAATTAGTTGTAATTAATCTAAAATTAAAATATGAGCATTTCCTAACAGTCATACCCTTGGTAGGTTTCGACAACCGAATCAGGACCTTTCGATAACCATTTCACTGTTTCATTGACCTCGATTCCTTCTTTCAACTGGTACTCTACCTTTTCTTTAAACCAATCCACAAAAATTAGTTGATGCTCTGTATTAATTCAGTTGAAATCCCAACATTAAAAAGTCCCATCCCAGTCTCTCCATGAAGTGTCCACCGAGTATAATTCGGTTGAAATCCATTTCTAATCAAATGAGCTCTCACTTCTTCCAAATTAGACGATTTCAACAAATTTTGACAAGAACGACAAGGACAACAAATTTTCTCATCTTCAATCTTTCTCAGATATTGTTTAGCACAAAGCATAAACTCTTCAACACCTTTTAGAAATGCTGATCGATCACTTGAGTACATCCACGTCCGATCCATCTAAACAAGAAAACAATTTATGCAAAATGTCAGGGTATGAGTCAATTTAGTAATTAATGTTTTCGGGCCGGTCACCATCCTAACCCACTCTTTAGATACTCTGTCTCATTAGCGAGCGTACGCTAGATGTAACCTGTTGTTTGAGAAAAATTCGGCAGCATTTCCCCTAATGTTCCCTGAATGCGCCAACACACGATTGATCGTGAGAACGCATCCGTGGGAACATAAAGGGAAATGCCGTCGAATTTTTCTCAAACAACAGATTACATCTAGCGTACCACTCGCTAATCCTAAATGAGACAGAATATCCAAAGAGCAGTCCTAAATAATGGGGACTATCCGAGATTTAATCCCTAATGGATTAATCTTAGACGGGCAACGACCTAAATTCGGTATTTTTGTTCTGATATTTTTTTGGTCCTATATGACAATACCATTAATATTAAATGCATATGCAAATTATTAAATGCATGCAAAATTTAGAAATAAAAAATAGAAAAAATCCAAAAGTTAATGAAAAATACCTTAAATACGATGAAATTCTTCTACCCTAGTGATGTAATTCTTCTTCTTGAATGAGACCTGAAAATTTAATGTCAAAAACAAGTATTCATTAATATTTAAAGCATAAATAAAGAGAAAACCGAAATAAAATAAGACAAAAAATAGAAAAAAAGAAATAAATTTAATTTCTCTTAACTATTATGTTCTCCTTCTATCTCTCTTTACAAATTTATTTTTTTCAGATTTTTTCATAATTTTTTCCTATTTTTTAAATACAAACCGAAATAAAAATAACAAGAAAATACGAAAATATGAAAATTTGTTCAAATTTAATTTTTTTACCTTCAATATGCTCTCCTTCTCTTTCTCTTTCTAATTCTTATTTTTTAATAATTTTTCGATATTTTTTGGCTATTTTTTTGGAGAAATTGAATATGAAAAATCTCTTCAAAGGTTTTAATTGCTTAGTTGCAGCGGCAGAGAAAAAATAATGGAGGAGGGAGAAAGAAGTACGTCGATCGGGGTGTTAAATTACTGAGAATTTGTGACGCCTTTTTCCTAATAAACGTCACATATTGTCACATTCCGTGACGTTTATTACGAAAAGGAGTCACATATTTGTGACGCCTTTTAACTAATAGGCGTTACAGAAGCCATTAATAATATAAAAATAATCTGATTCCATCTTTTTGGCAAAAAATATCTGAAATAATCTGTGACGCCTTTTATGTAATAAGCGTCACAAAAGGTCCGTTAGCTTCTGTGACGTCTTTTAATTAAAAGGCGTCACAGATCTGTGACGTTTATTTTATAAAAGACGTCACAGAAGGCCTGACATGTTTTTTTTTTTATGACGGGATATCTTTATAACGTGCAATATATGGAAAACGTTACAGATTAAATGAGGATTTTCCCGCCAACTGGTCTGTAACGTGTTTAAGAGAAAACGTTATAAATGGCTTGTTACAGAAAGCCTTTTTTGTGGTAGTGCTTGGTCATATTTACAAAAATTCCAAAGACAGTTCACATATATAGTGGTACTGTGCTTGTCATGGAAAGAACAGGTGATAAGGGTTTTACTAGACTGATCTGATTGTTTATTATTGACTTGCACAATATGATTTGCAAAACAGCAGATTGGTTTAATATAACTTCCTAATTTGTTTAGGAGCAGAACAAGTGGCATGAAATACCTCCATATTTAATCCATTTGAACAAAAGCCAGAAATTTCCTATCATTTCTGCATACGCATGATCTAAGCAAATGTTCGCAAGTAGGAAAGCTACCTTTGTAACAGTTGTAGAAGACTAATTAAAGAATTAAGATTATTGACAGCCCTACAAGTTGTGATCTTCATGCATTTAAGAATATTCAGAAAAATAACATTGGGATCCTTTCAAACCTGATTCACATTAAGTTTCATTATTTATTCATCAAAATCACAAGGAATCCCCTATAACCGATCAATAACTGATGCAGACTGGTACCAGTGGATTGAAATGCTTTCTAACTTGGTTTTATATTAAAATGTGATGCAATGCTTCATGGTATTAATGAAAGTCCATTCTAATTCAATTGCGAAACTCTAGTAAAATTAAAGCTGCAATTGTAGTTGGCTAATGTGCATTTAATTTTTCTCAAGAACTATATAGTAGAATAATGCATTGTCAAATAATGAATAATAGTAGTGCAAAAACTAGTGCATCAGTAGGTACTTTAAATCATAATTCTTCATAGAAATAGTCAGTAAGTGTTGGAATTATGTCCTAGAAGTCAGTATTTAATTACTTGATTTCTTAGTTTATGTTATTGATGATATTTGATCATTTGTTCCTAGAGTTTATTATTGACAAATCGTTCAGGTTGAGGATCTGAATTGTAGATCTTTATGGATCATTCATTAGAATGACAATAATAAATCTAAATCGTCCATAATCTTGATAATTAACAAGGAACATTAATTGTAATGAAAGATTAGTATGCAAGTTAAGTGATGATTAAGTTCTACAAATCATAGGTAAGGAGTTACCAACTTAATTGCAAATGTGTATGTTATTAGAACATAGTACAAGACATGACCCAATGAAATAAACATATGGATTGTGTTATGTGTCATTGTTTATTTCATATGAGTTTGATTCTAAGTATGAGATGTTCAACTTTTTCACATGAGGATAGGTTCTACAAATATCGTCTAACGTTGATTCCTGATAAAGGTTGCTATACGGACTTTATTTATGCTCTCTTGAATTGTGCGGGGAAAGATTGTTTATCAAGAAAACCATATGTCCTTCATTAGTATACCAAGTGAGTGATGATATCTGTTTGGGGTCCTTGATGGAGATGGATTAATTGTTTGCTAGTAACTTGTACAATCATCTCTAGATCAAGAAATGTATAATCTACAAGAATGACACATTCCTATCTTGGATTATACAAAGATATCATGTGACATAAGAATCAGACAAGGAAATAATTTTATTTCTTATGCAGGATTAAGATATTGCAGCAGTACATTATTTATGTGAATTGGAAGTCATAACGTGTTGCTAGATACCGCTTATGATTATTAGAAATAAATAGTGATGTATTATCCATGACCAACATAACATAAATCCTTAAAGGGTCACACAAGTAGGACTTTGACCACACAATGCATTATCTATTTATTCGCAACAGTAGGTATTGCGGAAATATGATAAGTTGATTAATTAATTATATACCGTTATGAACCGTTATAATTAAAAAACTCAAAGGGATCATATAGAAATAAATTAATACATTACCTAATTCCAAAATAATTTTAATGAGTTAATAATTAATTTTAGATCAACACTTAATATAAATGGTTATATTAATTAATTGGACCATTATTTAATAGGAAAATATATAGCACAATTAAAGAGCAAACTAATGGGACTTTAATTAGATGAATTAAATACCCAAATGAGTGTGAGAAGTAGCCCAACAAGGCCCATTTCGTGGACAGCCAAGGGAGTGGCAAGAGGTATAATTTTGGAAAAGTTTTCCCTAGGATTTGAGCTCTATAAAATGACCCCTTTGGAGGCTCCAAGAGCTAGCTCTTCTCTCTCCTCTCTCTCTCCCTGTTTGGAGGCGCCACCATCCTCTCCTTCTCTTCCTCTTTTTCTCATGGATTGAGTTCTCTTCTCCGCTTAAATAATATATTTAATTGCTAGAAGAGAGAAAGCTAAAGGGATTAGGCTTGTTATTGGGTGTACTAGCATATACCTTGAGAACGTGGTTAATCTTCTCGGTGGACTCGAGGCCGGAGACTCAACGGTGGTGGTGGCAGTGGAGAAGGCACGCCATCGACTCCTAAGCCATGGATTCGAGCCTCGTGAATGTAATTTCATGAGAGGTATTGTAGCGACTTTTTCGTCATTTCTCGAAGAAAGATTGGGTTTCCTCAAGAACGAGAATAAGTCTTAGATTCACCCCTCACGAGCTTAAATTCAAGTGCTAAATGCTTCTTAATCAACAAGAAACATTAACGAGAATCTATTCTCATGAGAGTTTATTAATTTTGTGGATCTTTTCCTTCCAATAGGCGCAAGCCCCTATTGTTAATTACCCCGTGACGAATCACGAGAACCTCTGATTAAGAGATTCAAGGAATTAAATATAATAGGCTAGAAAATCGTTATTTAAATGATTTTTGGTATTTAACGAGTAATTTATTTCTTTTGGTTTTGACAAGCTCAATTGATGGCACCAAACCTAATTTGACGTGGCACAATTGGGGGTACAAATGATTTATTTCTTTTGGGCTTAGACCGGATTCAATTGATGGCACCAGACCTAATTGACGGGGCCCAATTGAGAATGTCTAAAATGCATCTAAAACTAAGATTATCTAAAATTAAGAATATCTAAAACCAAAACTAAAGCTAAAGCTAAAACTATTCATTTGAAAGTTCTATATATTTTTTTTTACTAGGATGGTGATTTGATTTTACGATCCTTGGCCATTTGGGGCTCAGAGAATCGGTTCTCGGCCATTTGAGGGCTTGTGAGAACAAAGAGAGCTTGATTTTGCAATTTTCGGCCATTTTGGGGCTTGTGAGAATTGGTTCTCGGCCATTTGGGGGCTTGTGAGAACAAAGAAGATTTGATTTGATAATTCTCGGCCATTTGAGGGCTTGTGAGAATTGGTTCTCGGCCATTTGGGGGCTTGTGAGAACAAAGAATATTTGATTTGATAATTCTCGGCCATTTGAGGGCTTGTGAGAATTGGTTCTCGGCCATTTAGGGGCTTGTGAGAACAAGAGAGAACTTTGATTTCATAAATCTCGGCCATTTGAGGGCTTGTGAGAATTGGTTCTCGGCCATTTCGAGGCTTGTGAGAACAAGAGAGAACTTTGATTTCATTTGATTTGATTCAACTTGATTTGATTTATTTTGACTTTATTTGATTTATTTTGATTTGATTTAATTTCATTTAACTTAGCTTAATTTGGTTTGATTTGATTTAGATTGATTGACTTCATTTAAATTGAACTTGATTTGAGTTAAATTGATTTAGTCTCAATTAATGTAATTTATTTGATTATGTTCTCGGCCATTTGGGGGCTTGTGAGAATTGGTTCTCGGCCATTTGGAGGCTTGTGAGAACAAGAGAGAACTTTGATTTCATAATTCTCCGCCATTTGAGAGCTTGTGAGAATTGGTTCTCGGCCATTTGGGGGCTTGTGAGAACAAGAGAGAACTTTGATTTCATTTGATTTGATTCAACTTGATTTGATTTATTTTGACTTTATTTGATTTATTTTGATTTGATTTCATTTGATTTGATTAAACTTAACTTAATTTGGTTTGATTTGATTTAGATTGATTGACTTCATTTAAATTGAACTTGATTTGAGTTAAATTGATTTAGTCTCATTTAATGTAATTTATTTGATTATGTTTTATGTTATTTATTAATTAGTATATTTATTATCTATTTACTATTCATTTATTTATTTATTTATTTATTTGTTTATTGTTTATTATTTATTATTTATTATGTATTTATTGTTTATTTATTTATTATTTATTTTATGACTTATTTATTATTCATTTATAATTTATTTATTTATTTGATTATTATTTATTACTTAAAATTTATTTATTGATTTATGACTTAAAATTTATGATTTATGATTTATTATCTAATGATTTACTTGTGGTTTATTATGATTACCCTTTCTTTTTTTTTTAGAAATCTTATTAAGATAAAAGGAAACTTCTAAATATTGCCTAGTTTATTTTATTATTATTATTATTTTTAAATTTTTATTATGCTTGATAAGAAAGTGGTAAAATTACTTAGAAAATTTATTAAAGTATTTGACCATTTTTCTAAAATTTATAAAATTGGGTTTTCATAATAAAAATACCTCAAAAATAAGAAACTATTCATTTTAACAAAATAAATATGAAAATAATATTGGATCTGGTTTATTTAGATTTTTGGAAATTTTTAGATATTTTATTTGGATTTTTCTGAGATTCCTACTATTTTTGGCGAATTTTCAAAGTTTTGACAATTTATAAAATTCAATTTTAAAGAGAAATAATTTGAAAATACAAAAGGAGCAGATGAAGTCGGTGATCAGACTTGATGAAGTGGCAATGAAGGCTTGGATTTCAGGTGCTGGGCTCCTTCTTTTTTTTTTATTTCTCGGTTTGAGCCTATTTTCATTTTGGATTATAATCTTTCCATTATTCAATTTCCTTCAAATCCGGGCGGGTTTCGTATAGTGAGTAATTGACAGGCCACATGATTTATTTGCCACAGACAATCAAGAGTGTTTTAGGCGCTGAATAATGATCGAAGAAGACGGGTCTCATTATTTTGCTTGACGGGCTCGCACGATAACGGGTTTAGATCCGCTAACGGTTCTGACCATCGCAACTCACAAGAAGAGGCTCGTTAGCATCGTGACGCCGAGTAGAAGGTGGTGGTGACCTCGGTTTGCAGTGCGTCGGCTCTATTTGGTAGGGGAACCACTAGTTGGTAAGGTGAGGTAAAGGTTTGGTACCGTCATGGTTTAAAAGGATCAAGTCATACTAGAAATGGAGTTTTTGGCAAAGAAGAGAAGATATTTCATTGACTAATTTGTGATGTGTCCCATTGATTTGGTGGGAGCCGAGAGGTAGTACCGTGAGAAAAAAAGGCTTTGGTACTGATTGATATGATGGAGTGCTAAAACGGTTTTGAAGGGACTGACTTGGGTACAGAGTCTAAATCAAAGTCATATTACACAACAATTGGGTTCCCGTGGGTCAACTAAAAGCAATTCTATCCATTCTGCATATATTTCATGAATCTGAATCACGACCATACCTACACAGATTGGTTCTGATGGTATTAGGCAATACATGTTTGCAACCCTTGGTCAATTAATCATGGTTTAGGGTGTTCATATGGACAACATATACACTCAAGTTTATAAACTTTAACAAGTGACATGAAAGAAGTTAAATTATAGCAATCTGTATACAATTCCTATATTTCAGTTGTAGTCAGAGCTTTTTGAACAATAATCGCCAAGAAATATAAAGATGAAGGATTAAGTCATATGAGCATCATTATTAACTCAAGAAAGACTTTTGCTGCTTATGACACTTACATTTAAATCGGCCAGATATAAGGAACTTTTGCGTTTTTGTAAATGGAACCTTTATCTTCGGTATTGTTACAAAGAAAATTTCTTACAAGCAAACATCTTACTAGCACCGTAGATTAAAGTTATCCAAATAAATCACCCAATGACAGCACTTTTAATTATAACTATTCTTCTCAAGAATCATTTTTTTTTGTTTTATACGGCTAGAGTGTGAACTATACAGAAGCAATAATGAAAATTTTGTTTCCTAGCTAAGTCCCTGCATTTCTTTCAGATTACAGACCCTTTTACACATTTTTTTTTACTATTTGATCATGTAAGTATACAAGCATAATAAAGAACAATGTCTTATAAACCAGAATGGTATGTAAATCATGTCACGGTGCAACCTTTTCCTTTTTAAACAAGAGGCCTCACAGTTTTCAAGAACTACCTGTTTTTTTTTTTTTAACACAAACTGTGCTTGAAGAAAGAGAATAACATGACTTACCTTACAAGATCTGTTATTTAAACGGCATACTTGGTCTGAGCATATGGCAAGCATGATGAAACATGCTTGTAACATACTAAACCATAGTAGCCACTACTTGACCAAAGATTTCTGAGCTATGCTCAGAAAGTGTTTTTAGTCAAGTCATCCCAATTACATTTCTCAAGCGCTGAGCGCTATTGAAATGCAATCAGGGAAGAGAACAATCAACAAGTTATTAGTTAGATTTCTCAAGCGCAAGCGCTATTAAAATCCAAACTAATTCTCTGATATAGCATTCAATTGATTAAAGTTAATCTTATATGATAAGCCACGTTATTATCTCTCTAAAAAAAGAATGCTATTAATTATGTTTAGAACCAGATTAGAGTCATCAAGCACGAGAACTAAAATGAAACGAATTCAATCAAACTTTCAAAAGCACCTATCTTTTTACAAACTCAACTCAAATTCATACCTTTATACACAAATTACCTTTCTGGTTCACTAAAACTTCTTCCTAGCTCTCTTCTTACTCTCCATTTTTTATGCACAACATGTGTTTGATCTAATGCCTATCTTTTCCTTTCTTTTTCTGAAATGTGTGTATGCTCTCTGATCTGGGCAGAAGCCGCCACCCTCCTCTCTCTCCTTTCTTCTCTGATTTGAGGTCCTTTTATAGACAGAGATTAGGGCAACCATCCAAAGCCGTGGTATCATCCATGCCCTTTAATCTTGATCCAACTACTGCTATCAATCCAGTCCTCTGATGCCAGCGGGATTGAGCCAGAGATGGCACGCAGGGGGGGGGCATGGCCAAAGAGGAGGCCACGTCGATGGTTCCTGCCTTCTACCTCTTCTTTACCCGGCCTCCATGGTAAAAAATGGCAACATCTCTCTTCTGTTTCTTTTTTACCAATGGAGAAGAAGACCCTTACAGGCGGGCCCTCCCTGTAAGGTTTAATGTGAGAGAGTGAGATAGGTGCGTCTGGTTTTTTGTGTGCCAACTCAAACCCATTGAGTTTCTATGCATGGTGTACAGAGAATGGGTGCACCCAACATACACATGGAATAGTAAATTAAATGGCCAGCGCCTCCATCATTTTTCCATGGATCTGCTACAATGGATACACACGATCTAGGTTTTCGATTTTTCTGGGCATTTCTTCAATTTCCTTCATTTAATGTATATTTCCTTGATGCCAATCCAAAATAAATCATTTGAAGGCCTTCCTTGGGTATTTTTGGATGAAATTTTGTGGGTAAACTCAGAAAATTATGAGGAATTTAATGGTTAAAATATTTTTGTAAAATTCCTCATGGATTAATTTTGGTAATTTTATGGGTTTTATAGGTTTCTTTGAAAAATGCAGAGGTTCTGTCGATATTTTTGGCATTTTGAAATCATGATAATTTATCATAATTCAAAAGGGATTTTTGAGAATTTTTTTGGGAATTTTTGGAGTTTGTTTGGTATTTTTCGTCGATTTTTTTAGCTTTCTTGCATTTATTTGTCATAAAATGGGTTATTTATTTCATGCATTTTGGCATAATATTTTTGGGTCAAACAGGTATAAATCTCCTCCTTATTATCCTTTTTGATGTGTGTGAATGCTTATAGCACTAGTTCTCTTGTGTTTAATTATTAATTAAACTAAATGATACTTTAAAAATTTAAAATTTAAAATTAATCACTTTTTAACAGTGATATCAGAGCACAAGGTCGTGCTTAAACATTTTACACATTAATTAAGTGAGAAATGAGTAATTAGTGGACTAATGAAGGTGATGCTATTGTTTGCTGCCCTAATTCAATGATTAGTGGTCCTTTAGACCTTTCCACCAACCCTAAAGGAGACCACTCCTTCCATCCTTGCAATTTAGTGGGCTTAGAAGCCCATTAAGTTGGGTCTTTAATTCCTCTTGATTCTCTCTTTTAATTGCATTTGAAGTTGGCCCAAACCGACACATTAAATGATAGCCTAATTAATTGATAAAATGCACATAGTTGTATCAATTGAGTTGAACAAAAAATAAATATCAACTCCTTGATAATTATTATTCGATTAGACTTTAAATTAATTTACTTTCATATGATCCCTTTGAAATAATTCATCATAAAAGTTCATAATGTTTTATAATTAATTATTCAACTTATCATAATTTTATATTCTTCAATATAAATAAACTAAATATAATATACAATTGGTTAAGAGTTTTGTTACTATGTGACCCTCGGAGGAAGGATTTATGTCATATTAGCCATGAAAAATAAATCACAATTTATTTCCAATAATCATAAGCGGTATCTAGCAACAAGTTATGATTCCCAATTGACATAAATAATTACTATACTTTTACATTATTTCAATCCTGCATAACAAATAGATAATTTCCTTATTTTGATTCTTATGATAGGGTCATTAGAATTCTTAAATGCTAGGCATAAGCATATCCGGACAATTAATATTGGTTAAACAAATTAAATTATTTTTCATATATAGGCGGAAGAAGTACTTCCTAAATTATAATACAAGATATATAGGAATGTGTTATTTTTGTAGATCATACATTTCTTGATCTAGAGTTAATTGTATGAAGTTGCCTCTTTTTCATGATTCGAAGACCCCATGCAAGGGAGGATAAGACTCCCTGTCAGAAAAGGCACCGTGACACGATACAAGATTACATGAGATTTGTAGAAAAAGGAAATAAGTACCAGCTTAGACAAGAATGCACAGGACAAAATATTTCTTCCATATCTGGCGCATGCCATCAAGGGAGCAATCTCCATACAGATTTGTTTTTGATTGTATTACCAAATTGTAATATTTACTTTGATTCATAGCTAGATATGTTTCTTTTCTTTTCCTTGTAGCTATATAGGAGTAGTGCGTCTGTTTTCTTTATGAGAGTGTAATACTGATGTACAATTTTTTTCTTATGATCAATAAACAAAGGGAGGGAAGAGAGCTTTCAAGGAGTCTGTGCGTTTATCTTTTTTATTCTATACTCTGATTCTGACATGGTATCAGAGCAGTTCTGCTCTTTACAATACAACTTACAACTAGTTCAATCAATCACACGACTTCCTCAAGATGTCAGATCCAAATTCCTCTTTGAATCAAACAGGTGAGGCTATTGATCCAATGGCCTTACTAGAGAAACTCACACAATTAACACAAGCAATAACTCTGCAACAAACTCAGATGGTGGCGATTCAAAATGCCACTCTCACTGGTATACAACATATGCAAGGCGCCATAACAGAAGGATCGATATGTCCAAGTCCAATCGATGTAAAGATGGATGGTACTAACTACTCCTTCTAGTGTCAAGCAGTTGAGATGTATGTCAAAGGGAGAGAGCGAATGAGTCACCTCACAGGCGTTCCTGCACCTCCGAACAAGGGGCATGCAGATTACAACAGATGGGAAGTAGATGACGTGGTGGTCAAAGGATGGCTTATTAACTCACTCGAGCCACGGATGAGGAGCAAATACATCCGACACCCAACTGCGAGAGAAGTTTGGAAAGCACTGGCAACCACTTTCTATGATGGAAGTGATGAAGCGCAAGTATTTGAATTAAACCGGCGAGTTTCAGCCACAAAACAAGAAGAAAAAATCATAGAAGAGTTCTATGATGAACTCCACGGCTTATGGGAGGAAATTGACTTCCGCCAACCAAACCCCATGGTATGTGCTATTGATATTGAAGCATTTAACACTTGTATCCAAAAGTCCAGGGTATATACTTTCCTTGACGGTCTTAATGATCGACTCGACAATATTCGAGCACAAGTGCTGCAGATGACCCCCTTTCCATCTATTGAGCAAGCCTATGCTCGGGTTCGACGCGAATCGCATCGCCAGAATGTAATGATGAAAGGTGCTCAAGAAGGGTTGCCAAATTCAGTGGCCATGGCTGCCCGGGGTTTTAGACAACGAGAGGTAAATACCACCAATAATAAGTTTTCAAATTTTGATAAAACAAAGCTCAAGTGCAGCCATTGTGGAGGCTCAAGGCACCTTAAAGAGCAATGTTTTGAGTTGATTGGATATCCTGAGTGGTGGAAAAATAAGAAGAAACTACAAGGCACAGGAAATAAAGGGTGGGCAAACTTGGCACTAACTGAGGGCAGCAATGTTGATCCAGTACGCCAACTTGAACCTGGTGCTAGCGCTATACACGTGGAGTTGGACACATCTGGATATGCAAGAGGAGGGCTAACAGCTGCAACTTCACGTACTGGTGACCCCACAATGGGTGTAGGTGAGAAAAGTGATAATTCTGCTGAAGGTAAAAACTATACACTGCTCCTTAATAAATTTAAAGAGTCAAAGTTTGCTCATGCTTTTCATAATAAAACAAAAAAGGGATTCGTTGAACCTCAAAAAGATGTGGCTAGCAAATGTCAAGAATGGATTATTGATTTCGGAGCAAATGACCATATGACATATGAAGAAAGAGAATTAAGTAACAGTGAAACACCTCAAAAAAAAGGTATCATAAATGCAAATGGAAACATATACCCAGTGACTGGTGTAGGAGATGTCCATCTATCACCAACATTAACTCTCAAAAATACATTGTAGTACCATCACTTGCGACCAAGCTAATATCAATTGGGAAACTCACACATGATTTAAACTGTATCGCTCTTATGTATCCAACTCACTGTGAATTTCAGGATCTCCTCACGAAAAAGATAATTGGCCGTGGTTCTAAACGAGACGGATTGTATTACCTAGATAATGTGATGACTGGAATGACATGTCTCTCTGAAAGTGTGTCAGAAGAAAGGAGTAATAAGGTTATGTTATGGCATAAGAGATTGGGACACCCGTCGTTTGGGTATTTGAAGAGACTTTCTCCTAATTTGGTTTTGGGAATAAATGATAAAAATTTTGTTTGTAAGACTTGTGTTGAGGCCAAGAGTCATAGAACATCTTATTTTGATAGTTCAAATAAATGCATTGTTCCTTTTGATCTCATCCACACAGATGTTTGGGGCCCTGCTCCGGCCCCGTCAAAGTCAGGGTGCAGATGGTATGTTATTTTTATTGATGATTGCACTCGGATGACTTGACTTTATTTATTAAAAAATAAGAGTGAAGTGACAAAAACCTTTCAATGATACGTAGTGATAATGGAACCGAGTATGTGAATAAAGATATGTTACAGTTTTTTTGTGATAAAGGCATTTTACATGAGACCTCATGTGTAGGAACCCCACAACAAAATGGTGTAGCAGAACGGAAAAATAAACACCTACTAGAGATAACTCGCTCACTGCTACTTGAAAGTAAGGTACCATCGTATTTTTGGGAAAATGCGGTTACCTTTGCCACATATCTTTCAAATAGAATGCCAACAAAAATAAATGATTTTACAACTCCCTTAAGTTCACATCTTGAAATCTCACCGTACAAAACTAGATGCCACTGCAGAAAAATGTGTTTTTTTGGATTTTGATCCATATAAAAAGGGGTACAAATGTTTTAACCCGTCTACTCAAAAATTTTACATTACCATGGATGTTACATTTTTTGAAAGTGAGTATTTCTACGAGGAAAATAGATGTTTGGGTCAGGGGGAGAATATAGAGGACCAAAATCTGAGTTTCCTAAAATCGCAAGAAGTGGATTCATTATTTGAACCAGAGGTAGAAATAAGCAAAAATGATGGGCATCACATATTTACTTCTCATTGTTCTCAACATACGGAAGGCAACCAAAACTTGTTGGCAATAGAATCACAAGGAACATAACCTTATCTCATAGCTGAAAGAGATATAGGTGAAAATTGTGACCAGCCTGCTGATAGTTTTATAAGTGGGCCCGTTATAGGCCCAACATGTGAAATAAATTCAGAAGCAAGAAGCCAATCCAGCGCAGAGATTGAAAATGAACAAGATGAAGTAATACAGTCCTGTCAAATAGAACCAAGGCTAACATCTCGTGAGGAGGAATCTCAGGTACGTTTTTCTCAACCTAATTTTGAATTACCATACCGGGTGAATAGGGGAAAACTACCGAAGAGGTACATACCAGAAGATGGCTCAAGCAAGGAAATTAAATATCCAATTGTTAATTACACTAGTACTATCAATCTTGTAAAACCATTGAGAGCCTTTGCAAACCAATTGTCTTCGGTCAGTATCCCTGACAGACTAGAAGAAGCATTAAAGGATAAAAGGTGGGTTCAAGCAATGAAGTCTGAGATGGACGCCCTTGAAAAAAATTGTACTTGGGAATTAGTAGATTTACCTAATGGAAAAAATACTGTGGATTGTAAATGGGTCTACTCCATTAAGTATAATGAAAAGGGAGAAATTGAAAGGTATAAAGCTCGGTTAGTAGCCAAGGGGTATACACAAGTTTATGGAATTGACTTCCAAGAGACTTTTTCACCTGTAGTAAAACTAAATACTGTACGAGTATCTCTTGCAGCAAATTATGATTGGCCATTACACCAATTTGACTTGAAAAATGCCTTTTTACATGGTGATCTAGAAGAAGAAATTTATATGGATATGCCACCAGGTTATGTTACAAGTAAATCAAAACATTTAGTGTGTAAACTCAAGAAAGCACTATATGGTCTTAAACAATCACCCAGAGCTTGGTTTGGAAGATTTTGTGTCGTAATGAAGAGTTATGGCTACCGACAAGGAGAAACTGATCACACACTGTTTTTCAAAAGAACGAGAGGTAAGATTGCAATTTTGATCATCTATGTTGACGATATGATTATTACAGGAGATGACAATATTGAGATTAGAGACCTTGAAGAAAAATTGAACAAAGAATTTGAGATGAAGAACTTAGGAGGCTTAAAATATTTTTTGGGCATAGAAGTTTCTCGTAATAAAGCAGGCATCGTTCTATCTCAAGGGAAATATATTCTAGATCTTTTAGCTGAAGTCGGTATGCTTGATTGCAAACCCACAGATACTCCAATGGTCCAGAATGCAAAATTATGTGATGACTCTAATCAAGAACCTACAAACAAAGAGCGATATCAAAGATGAGGAAGGTTCCGCTACCAACATTTTGGTTGCCCCCAAATGCCAACATTTTGCTATTTAGTTATTTTTTCGAATTTTAAAATTCAAACGTTAAATTTAAACCGTTGATCTTATTTAGTTTAACGAGCGATGCGTTTTCATATAAGTTTTGTAAATTTTGGAGTTTATTTGATGCTCGATCGAGACATAGAAAAATAAACGAACCTGGTTAACTATGATAGATTCATTCTAATACGTTCATGTGTTAGCCTTTGATCGAGCATCAAATAAACTCCAAAATTTACAAAACTTATATGAAAACGCATCGCTCGTTAAACTAAATAAGATCAACGGTTTAAATTTAACGTTTGAATTTTAAAATTTGAAAAAATAACTAAATAGCAAAATGTTGGCATTTGGGGGCAACCAAAATGTTGGTAGCGGAACCTTCCTCATCAAAGATTGGTGGGAAAGTTAATTTACCTGTCACATATAAGACCAGATATTGCATATGCAGTTGGAGTTGTAAGTCAGTTCATGCATAATCCAAAAGAAGAACACATGGATGCAATATTGTGAATAATTCGGTACCTCAAGGGATGTCCAGGAAAAGGGATCACGTTTGAAAAGCATGGACACACTCAAATTGAGGGTTACACGGATGCAGATTGGGCTGGTAATATTGTTGATCGTAAGTTCGTAGATGGATATTTTACATTTGTTGGTGCAAATTTAGTAACTTGGAGGAGTAAAAAACAGAATGTGGTAGCACTATCAAGCGCTGAAGCAGAATTTCGGGGCAACACGACAGGACTAAACATATTGAGATTGATCGACACTTTATCAAAGAAAAACTTGACTCAAAAGTAATTTCTATGCCTTTTGTAAGATCACAGGAACAAGTTCCAGATATGCTCACCAAGGCTGTAGCGAGTAAAGAGTTCAACACTGCATTGGATAAACTGAAGATGAAAGATATCTACGTGTCATAGTGAGGGGGAGTGTCAGAAAAGGCACTGTGACACGATACAAGATTACATGAGATTTGTAGAGAAAGGAAATAATGTACCAGCTTAGACAAGAATGCACAGGACAAAATATTTCTTCCATATCTGGCTCATGCCATCAAGGGAGCAATCTCCATACAGATTTGTTTTTGATTGTATTACCAAATTGTAATATTTACTTTGATTCATAGCTAGATATGTTTCTTTTCTTTTCCCTGTAGCTATATAGGAGTAGTGCGTCTGTTTTCTTTATGAGAGTGTAATACTGATGTACAATTTTTTTCTTATGATCAATAAATAAAAGGAGGGAAGGGAGCTTTCAGGGAGTCTGTGTGTTTATCTTTGTTATTCTGTACTCTGATTCTGACACTCCCTCTCTCTTACAGATGTCTCTCTACGGTTCTGGACCTTTAGGCGCGAAACAAAAAGAAACAGAATCCTGAGATTATATAGGTCTGTAATCGACAGAATTGAAATAGCAGCGGTTCTAGTTTCGCAACCCAGCAGGTCGCTTGGACCCCTAGCGGGCCGCTAGCCAAAACTTTCTCATCAAAAACTAACTGTAATAATAGCACTATAGCAGTGAATGAGCAGCTAGCTTCACTGTTTTTCTTTTACCATTGAAAATTTGTTGCAAAACATTATTCAATTAATTTTTTCGGTTCTTATTTTTTTATTTATTATTTTTTGCATGATGTTTATTTATACGAAGAAATAATGTTTTGAAACCAGGACTTCCTATTGCTAGATATATTGGTTGTTGGTGGTTCGATTCGACCGACCTATTAGACCAATTTCAGAACCATGTAACGTCATATGAAAAATTTTAAAGTTGAATTCTTAGAATTTGATTATTAATATTTTATTAGGTATGTCATTCTTTCAATAATTTTGTGTTGGATTAATTACAAGTTGATATGTAATTGATTTGGTTGGCTGGATAGATATTTATTCGAAGAAGGAAAGAAGAAATTAAGGCCAGAAGGCAAATGATTTCATGTCATCACCTGGAGGTGATTCGATCCTACTTCAAATTAGAATAGAGTTAAATATGTTTAGCTATGTGGTGCACATGTCTATACTTATCATACATATTAACAAGACTAATAACATAACAAACGATAAGTCGACGAGACATGATCTAATTCTCACAAGATCGATCACAATCGTACGTAACTGGAAAGCAACAAAATTTAACTTAATTATTTATTCATCATAAAGCAAACAACATGAATACATCATTTTAATAATTTATGCAAAGAGTTCGCTACCGCACAACATATATAAAGACCATGACGAACATAAGAGCAACAAAACATAAAACAATTGAAGGACATAAATTAAGCCAAAAGGAAAAAAATAAAAAATAAAAGCAAGCACACAGATTTGAGGAGCCTAATTAAATTATTTAACTTAAGAGCTGACTCGATGGATCGGTAGCGACTATTTTCGATCGGCCTCAAGCAGAAGGATTGTAGGTTGCCTTGATGGTAATTTTCATAATGTCTCCAACACCGTTGTTGTTTTCCACTTTCTCCTTGGATATGGTGCCGCGTGCATTGGTGAACTCACCCGTCCCGCCAATAATGGCCCACAGACCTTCGGTTACATTAAGTCCGGCCGCGATGAGTGTCGAATTTTCCTTGAACCTATATAATATCATACATCGTTGGTGATAATCTATCAAATATTTAATATTAAATAAGACGTGTATGAAGCGCATATATATATATATATATATATATATATATATATATATGTTGGAATCATAAAACTTATATATACATTTATACGTATTATCGGCCAGCGTTATTAATTAGTTATATTTGATTGATTGACTCACTAATAATAACTCTGAGTCCCTAAGAATTATCATTATTTACCTGTCACCTTGGAACGCTATGGCTAAGATATTGAACCAGCCTGATGGTTGCGAATTCCGATCAGCCAGGAAATGCATGCCTTGTGCACGTGCAATGACTTGCCCATTGGGGTCAAGGCTGCCGGTCAATTGCCAATCATTAACAGCGACCGCACCAAAAGAATTAGAGTCTCCGTCTTGAGCGCGCGCGACATCTACTTGGTTTTTGCCTGCCCCGCCGTAGGTATGATGCAAAAACAAGATGACTTGTACTTCATTCTCAGCTGGACTGGTTTCGATATTGCTGGAACTCATGGTGGCTGGGTAGCTGGGGACACGTACAGAAACTATTTAGTTCTAGTTTTGAGTTTGAGACTTTGAGTTGATGTACGTACTTTGCCTTCCAAATTCCCCCCTATTTATACAAAAGGGGTTCGGCCCTTGGGGGACAGGGAGGAGAATAATAAATGTATGTATGCATGTGATGTGACTAGCTAGCTAGGCGACTGGGCTAGCTGAACGTATACACTTTCGCCGAACCATGAATCGCTCGTCATGTTACACATGCATGTAACTAACTAGTTAGAGCATGTAGCCATGTTGCCTTCCCTCTCGATCTGAACTATCAATCAAATATTATTTATTCCCTTAATAATTGAGCATATTTATCTTTTTATTATTTTGCATGCAAACCGCGAGTAATCCCCAGCTGCATGCCTAGCTAGCTAGTCTGACTCTGTTTCCAATGTGTTTGGTTAATCAATTAATTAGAATTCTTAATTAATGTAAGATCCATGAGCAGATAGCAAATAAGTCAAACATTTCTAGATATTCAAAATGCACGAGAACCACGACCCTTTAATTTATCGCAGCAAGAACTACCAGATCCAATCTGGACATGATTATTGATATTAGTCCTGTATATATATAGTTCAGCATATATATTTAATTTATTTACACCATGCAGATCCAGATCTACAGAATTATATATATCGATTAACTCTTGGAGTCTGAATGTAATAAATGTAAGGCAGATCCATGATTAGACAGCTAATTTCACGCTAATGAAAATGGTCGATACTTTTATGTGTATCAAGAACTTGGATAAATTTATGAAATTGAGTGTATATAGTATAGGTATGTTATTAGGAAAACTTGTTATGGAACATTTTTTTCCCCTATTTAACATGACTCCATCATTTAAGGCTTAAGGGAAGTCATTTTTGTTGAACTTAAAAAACTCAAGCGTTACCATCAATATATTGCCCAATTATATATTATCATTAATTAATCCCCTTATGTTAAGAACACATAACCCCTTGTTTAATTTCTCTTTTTTAAGAAATTTATATAAAAATTTTGAACTTGTAATTGATTAATTAAATAAGTCTCGAGATCACAAAGTATTTGGAGCGTGCAGTATTTTCTATGGCCAAATTGATGGCCAATGAGTACAAGAGAAGTGTGGAATTTAAACTATGGCTCATAAGTTTCAACGAGAGCATGTGCCTTGTGCCCCTGTTGCCTTGTCAGTCTTAAGTCTTAACTATAAAATATCATCAACATATATATTTATTACATGCGAACCTCGAGTCACCAGCTCCCAAGTCGGACTCTGTTTCCAATTTGATAGGGTCATTAGAACTCTTAAATGCGAGGCACATGCATATCCGGACAGTTAATATTGGTTAAAGAAATTAAATTGTTTTTCATATATACGCGAAGCAGTACTTTAACAAATATATATATAAATATATAGAGAGAGAATATCTTTTGTGAATCATGGTTCATAGAGGGTTCCGTGAACCATGATCGTTTGATCGGTGATTTTGTAAATTGACAAATCTAAATTAACTAATCCAATCTATATATATATATTGAAATCTCATAGCAAAAAAAAATTTGCAATTTTTTAAAATTTTTACTATTTTTTTTCGAATTTTTAAAGCTTGCCATTTTTGGCCGATAATTCACTAATTTGTACCAAAAAATGACAAGCTTTAAAAAAATCGAAAAATATTGTAAAAAAAATTTTAAAAATTGTAAAATTTTGTTTTCTATGAGATTTCAATATATAGATTGGATTGGTTAATTTAGATTTTTTTAATTTGCAAAATCACCAATCAAACGATCATGGTTCACGGAACCCTCTATGAACCATGATTCACAAAATATTATATATTTGGTTCAGCGTACGTATTCTAATTTACCCTAGACAGATCCAGATGATCTAAAGGATTAAATTGATACTTAACTAATTCATGGAGTCTGAAATATAATAATTTAAAGGCCCATCCATAATTAGACAATTGATTTGATTAATTTCATGCTATTAGACAATTGATGAAAATTTAGCTGTTTCATCATGAACTTATTTTTGATAAATTTAAGATAGTTGGTGTATTTTTGTATGTTAGGAAAATTTGTATGGAACATATTACATAGCTCCATGACTTAAGTAAAAGAAGTATTATTTGTTGAACTAAACAACTTCAAGCGATTACCACTAAGTAATGCTCCAATTTCCATTGTTAATGAAGGCGCTTCCTGTAAAAAAACTAAACCCCTGCTATAATCTTCTCTTTTTTATTCAGAACTTCGGAAAACGTTTGAATTCGCATTTGATTAATTTTGTATAATTATGTCTCGAGATCTTAACTATTAAATATTGTTTCTGTAATTGAACATATATATGTGTGTATGTCGATGGCACAGATCTAGAGGGTCTATGCCATTCATTTTCTGAGCGTCGTATTGCATCGAGATAATAATTGTTGTTGATTGGTTTTATACCAGAAAAAGGATCTTAAAATTTTTAAAATGGGTACTGACTTGATAAGAAAGTCTAGGAATTCGTTAATAAGATACATTGGCCATGACACTACCACAAAAAAGGCTTTCTGTAACAAGCCATTTATAACGTTTTCTCTTAAACACGTTACAGACCAGTTGGCGGGAAAATCCTCATTTAATCTGTAACGTTTTCCATATATTGCACGTTATAAAGATATCCCGTCATAAAAAAAAAAACATGTCAGGCCTTCTGTGACGTCTTTTATAAAATAAACGTCACAGATCTGTGACGCCTTTTAATTAAAAGACGTCACAGAAGCTAACGGACCTTTTGTGACGCTTATTACATAAAAGGCGTCACAGATTCTTTCAGATATTTTTGGCCAAAAATATGGAATCAGATTATTTTTATATTATTAATGGCTTCTGTAACGCCTATTAGTTAAAAGGCGTCACAAATATGTGACTCCTTTTTCGTAATAAACGTCACGGAATGTGACAATATGTGACGTTTATTAGGAAAAAGGCGTCACAAATTCTCAGTAATTTAACACCCCGATCGACGTACTTCTTTCTCCCTCCTCCATTATTTTTTTTCTGCCGCCGCAACTAACCAATTAAAACCTTTGAAGAGATTTTCCATATTCAATTTCTCCAAAAAAATAGCCAAAAATATCGAAAAATTATTAAAACATAAGAATTAGAAAGAGAAAGAGAAGGAGAGCATATTGAAGGTAAAAAAAATTAAATTTGAACAAATTTTCATATTTTCGTATTTTCTTGTTATTTTTATTTCGGTTTGTATTTAAAAAATAGGAAAAAATTATGAAAAAATCTGAAAAAAATAAATTTGTAAAGAGAGATAGAAGGAAAACATAATAGTTAAGAGAAATTAAATTTATTTCTTTTTTTCTATTTTTTGTCTTATTTTATTTCGGTTTTCTCTTTATTTATGCTTTAAATATTAATGAATACTTGTTTTTGACATTAAATTTTCAGGTCTCATTCAAGAAGAAGAATTACATCACTAGTGTAGAAGAATTTCATCGTATTTAAGGTATTTTTCATTAACTTTTGGATTTTTTCCATTTTTTATTTCTAAATTTTGCATGCATTTAATAATTTGCATATGCATTTAATATTAATGGTATTGTCATATAGGACCAAAAAAATATCGGAACAAAAATACCGAATTTAGGTCGTTGCCCGTCTGAGATTAATCCATTAGGGATTAAATCTCGGATAGTCCCCATTTTTTGGGACCGCTCTTTGGATATTCTGTCTCATTTAGGATTAGCGAGTGGTACGCTAGATGTAATCTGTTGTTTGAGAAAAATTTGACGGCATTTCCCTTTATGTTCCCACGGATGCGTTCTCACGATCAATCGTGTGTTGGCGCATTCAGGGAACATTAGGGGAAATGCTGTCGAATTTTTCTCAAACAACAGGTTACATCTAGCGTACGCTCGCTAATGAGACAGAGTATCTAAAGAGTGGGTTAGGATGGTGACCGGCCCGAAAACATTAATTACTAAATTGACTCATACCCTGACATTTTGCATAAATTATTTTCTTGTTTAGATGGATCGGACGTGGATGTACTCAAGTGATCGATCATCATTTCTAAAAGGTGTTGAAGAGTTTATGCTTTGTACTAAACAATATCTGAGAAAGATTGAAGATGAGAAAATTTGTTGTCCTTGTCGTTTTTGTCAGAATTTGTTGAAATCGTCTAATTTGGAAGAAGTGAGAGCTCATTTGATTAGAAATGAATTTCAACCGAATTATACTCGGTGGACACTTCATGGAGAGACTGGGATGGGACTTTTTAATGTTGGGATTTCAACCGAATTAATACAGAGCATCAACTAATTTTTGTGGATTGGTTTAACGAAAAGGTAGAGTCTCAGTTGAAAGAAGGAATCGAAGTCAATGAAACAGTGAAATGGTTATCGAAAGGTCTTGATTCGGTTGTCGAAACCTACCAAGGGTATGACTTGAATGGATTTACCTGGTATACAAAGAACCAGGATGGTAAAAGCACCGTACAAAATAGTGGAGTGTCAGTTGTAGCTTTGTCTAATAATAATGAAAAATCTGCCACTTATTATGGGTGGATTGAGGAGATTTGGGAACTAGATTATATGAAATTCAAGATACCCTTATTGAAGTGTGCATGGATCAACAACCTTCACGGTGGAGTCAGAAAAGACAAAAATGGGTTCATACTTGTGGACTTCAAAAAAAGGGCTTATGGAGACGACTCTTTTATACTTGCAAATAAGCAAGCCATGCAAGTGTTCTACGTTGAAGATCCATCCGACAAGAGACGACATGTTGTCTTGTCAGGAAAGAGACGCATTGTTGGTGTTGGAGGTGTTGTGGACGAAGAAGCATACGACCACTTTGAGGAAACACCTCCATTTTCCACCGGTATCGATGATGCATCACAACCAGTATCGATCAGTCACAAGCGTGCAGACAACACGGAAGGCGTGTGGGTCAGTAAGCGAAAGAAAAAGAAGAAAGCAGATGCATAAGATATCCCATGTGAGTTACTATATATTTGATACTTACATTTTTCTATTATTTTTATAGTATTTGATACTTACATTTTTCTATTATTTTTACAGGTCGTTAATTGGTTCAAATTTTAATAATATGTATTTTTTTAGTTGTAATTTTAGTGGTATTTTTGGTAATATGTATTTTTTAATTTTTAGTAATATGTACTTTCATTTTTAGTTATATGTCTCAATGTAAGTATTTTCATTTTTATTTTTTATAAATTTTTAAATGGAAATAAAAACTAAAAGTAATTAAAAACTAAAAGTAATTATTGAAAATAAAAAGAAAAACCAAATGTAATAAAATTAAATGGAATTTAAATGGAAATAAATACTAAAAAGTAATTAAAAACTAAAAGTAATTATTGAAAATAAAAAGAAAAACCAAATGTAATAAAATTAAATGGAATTTATATGGAAATAAATACTAAAAAGTAATTAAAAACTAAAAGTAATTAAAATCTAAAAGTAATTAAAAACTAAAAGTAATTATTGAAAATAAAAAGAAAAACCAAATGTAATAAAATTAAATGCAAATAAATACTAAAAAGTAATTAAAAACTAAAAGTAAAATGAAAATCGCTTCGGGATGTAATAATGGAAGGTAAATGGAATTTAATTTATTGAAATTCGCTTCGCGCTTCGGGAATATAATCCGCCAAAACCAAAAAAATTTAAAACGTTTCTGTAACGCCTATTAGGAAATAGACGTTACAGATCTGTGACACCTATTTTCTAATAGGCGTTACAGAAGGTATTTTTTGATTTTTGGGCAGAAAAAAATAAAAGGGAAAGCCTTCTGTAACGCCTATTAGGAAATAGACGTTACAGATTTGTGACGTCTATTTTCTAATAGACGTTACAGAAGGGTTATAGAAATTCTAAAAAAAAGGAAAGCCGCCTCTATCTCTCTGTCGACATTCTCAAAATTTTTCTAAGTACCTCGAACTCTTTCACTCTCTCGACACCGACAGCACCCAAGCTCCGCCGCTACTCTCTCTCGATCCGCCGCTTCTCTCGACAGCGAGAGCACCCAAGGTTCTCTCGATCCGCCGCTTCTCTCGACTAGCTCCTTCCACTCCTCGACAGCCACTCCTCGACAGCGACTCAAGTCTTTGTCCTCGACAGCGACTCCTCGACAGCTACAGCCCTACTTCCTCGACAACGACAGCACCACCAGCACCCAAGGTTCGATCTCCCCCTTTATCTATTTTAATTTTAAAATTTAAAATATAGTAGGGGTTGTTATGCAAATTTTGTGGGACTGTTTGCAATTTCGTCTAAAAATTAGGGGCTGTTTTGCAAAATGTTATGAATTGAATTTGCTTGATAAATGTTATGGATTGAATTTGCTTGATAAATGTTATAGATTGAATTTGCTTGATAAATGTTATGGGATATAAATGGGGCTGTTTGCTTGATAAATGAATTTTGTGGGGCTGTTTGCTTGATTTATGGATTGAATTTGCTTGATAAATGTTATGGGGCTGTTATGGGATAGAAATGGGGCTGTTGTGGGATATAATGGGGCTGTTATGGGGCTGTTATGGGATAGAAATGGGGCTGTTGTGGGATATAATGGGGCTGTTATGGGGTTAAAATGGTAAAACTATATATATATATAGGGGAGGTTATGTCAAAATTTTATAAAAAAAATCTATATACGACCATTTTGATTGAAATTGAAATTGTTATTGGGTTTAGATGGAGAATGACAAGAAGATTGTTTCGGAGAAAGAGAAGGAGAATGTTAAGGAGGTTCAAAAGGAAGAGGAGTCGTACACTTATTTCGGCTGAAAAATAAAAACGCCTATTAAGAGAAGAAGTGTATCGGCTGTACGTCGTTTTCCAGTGGGATGTGGCAGGGAGACTAAGGCTGAGGTGGAGGAGGCACCGTATGAAGAGGCCCCAAGCGAGGAGGAAGAGGAGAAGGACGAGGGTGGCTCTAGTAAGAGTAAGGAGGAGGAGGGGGGTGAGAAGAAGAAGTAGGATTTAGGGTTTAAATTTCTAGTTTGTTTCTTCTAGTGTTTATGAACTTATGTTTGTGCTTGTTTTAGGATGCGACTTGTGTTATTTGAACTTATGTTTGTGCTTATGTTTGAACTTATGTTTATGAATTTATGTGTGTGCTTATTTCAACTTGTGTTAACTGCTTGTGTCAATTGTTTATCTACTTATTTATCTATTTATTTGTGTCAATTGTTTATCTACTTAAATTAAATGAATTTAGAACTTGTTATCATTTGCAATTGTTATTTAATTACAATCATTTACTAGATGTCTTCTGGAGAAGAAAGAGGATATGATGAACATGATAACATGGAAGAAGAAGTGGACGAAGGGATCCATCATAATAAAAGAAGTAGGACCAACATGGAATGATTGGAACAAAGATCTTACCTTTGAGTACCGACTCTCTAAACATTGAATTTGTGCTACGGGTGGTATTGGAACTTCATACTCGATTTATACTTTGAGAAAAAAGGCTTCAAAGAAAATGCTAAAATTCCAACGACAACATTCATTGAAACAACTGTGATAGAAAAGAGGAAGACCTCTTCATCGCCCGACCGATGGAAATAGAAAAAATAATTGAAAAGCTATATGCTTATAAGGCAATTTTGATTGCTAAGGAGACTCGTGAGATGTGGAAATTAAACTGTTGGAAAAGGGGAAATGAAGCCAAGGAAATGCACGGATCAGGGTTAGATCCTTCTGAGCTTCAGTTCATATCCACAAGGGAAAAACCATATCCCTCTTCCGACCACATCGAAGTTAGTCACGAGACATATATTGGATTTCATCAGCTTTTTTTAAGGCCCATTCTGTTTTACCCTTTCCCAGAGGAGAGGCTATCCCGCTGCTTCAAAGAATCAGTACTCGTGAAGTTGTTGACCACTGCCATTCACTTGGCAGCACATCCCTTTCCTCCGGCATAT
This sequence comes from Rhynchospora tenuis, assembly GCA_027725995.1. Taxonomy (NCBI): domain Eukaryota; kingdom Viridiplantae; phylum Streptophyta; class Magnoliopsida; order Poales; family Cyperaceae; genus Rhynchospora; species Rhynchospora tenuis. The sequence goes on along the minus strand of CM050888.1, from coordinate 210,730,195 downwards.
CCTTATTCTGCCCCAGGTCCAGGAAGAAGCAGAGTCGATTTTGACCAATATTACTCTAGTTAGGGTACCCATTAACACATTCCTACCCCGGGCGGAAGAGAATCACAGTAGGGAGTGGCACCATGCATACCTTCGCACTCAATAAAGTCAGTCTTCCGCTTCTTAAAGTCTTTCTTCAAAAAAATACTTGTTTTGTAGTTTGTGAAATCACTCGATCTGGCGCACACGCACTTCTATGAAAATCTCACTGGTCCAATCAAATAGCATACTGAGTCTGTCAAGCTTTATTACTTGAGCTAGTGAAAAAACTTATTCAAATCCCGTGAAGGAAGAGTCAAAAAACAAAGACTAGTTACGAGTCATTCCTTTGGCTTATATAAAATTCCTCATAGGTGGTGTGGCTAGCTAGAGAAAATATTCTGGTGAGGATTCCGCGATTGCAGTTCTTATGTAAACACATTGGCGGATCAACAACCTAACGTTTACCCGCTTCTTCGCGAGACCATGAATTCGATCTACGCTCTGGAGACAGAGTTTCTCTGGCTAAGCTACATGGTGAATAGGCTTCTTTCGCAGGTGAAAGTTAATCCACAGCTTAGGCATCTATCTTCAAGTGGGCATCTGTTCTCGGCCCGGGGAAAGCTCCTTCATTCGCTGCTTATACTAAATATTCTAATTGTCAAGCAATTTAGCATAAAACTATTAAGTTAGTTATTCTCTCGCCAGTACCTGCGATCAAATTGCATTTATGCCTCAAGTCAACTACCACTCACTATACGCATTTTACCTTCCAGTGATCAATCACTATATTAATTACGATCAAGGATTGGTTTGCGGGACCAGCACCAATACCATAGATAAAATAGAATAGATATCTTGCGGTGACATGGCTATGCAGTACTACTTCGGTGACACCAATCTATTGGTTTGATTTGAAAGGTGAATTTACGCGTTGGCTCGTGAATTATTAGTAAGATTATTGCTCGCTCCGAGTTTCTCACACCCAGCGGGGCTAAGTTCATACTGTGCATATCTCGCTAAGGTAAGAGTGTCAATTTTAGTTGACGATTGGAACAAAGACGTTTCAAAAGAACAGAGGAAGGGGAGGAAAGAGATATGCACAGTATGATGGATCCCTTCGTCCACTTCTTCTTCCATGTTATCCTGTTCATCATATCCTCTTTCTTCTTCAGAAGACATCTATTAAATGATTGTAATTAAATAACAATTGCAAATGATAACAAGTTCTAAATTCATTTAATTTAAGTAGATAAACAATTGACACAAATAAATAGATAAATAAGTAGATAAACAATTGACACAAGCAGTTAACAGAAGTTGAAATAAGCACACACATAAATTCATAAACATAAGTTCAAACATAAGCACAAACATAAGTTCAAATAACACAAGTCGCATCCTAAAACAAGCACAAACATAAGTTCATAAACACTAGAAGAAACAAACTAGAAATTTAAACCCTAAATCCTACTTCTTCTTCTCACCCCCCTCCTCCTCCTTACTCTTACCAGAGCCACCCTCGTCCTTCTCCTCTTCCTCCTCGCTTGGGGCCTCTTCATATGGTGCCTCCTCCACCTCCGCCTTAGTCTCCCTGCCACATCCCACTGGAAAACGACGTACAGCCGATACACTTCTTCTCTTAATAGGCGTTTTTATTTTTCGGCCGAAATAAGTGTACGACTCCTCTTCCTTTTGAACCTCCTTAACATTCTCCTTCTCTTTCTCCGAAACAATCTTCTTGTCATTCTCCATCTAAACCCAATAACAATTTCAATTTCAATCAAAATGGTCGTATATAGATTTTTTTTATAAAATTTTGACATAACCTCCCCTATATATATATAGTTTTACCATTTTAACCCCATAACAGCCCCATTATATCCCACAACAGCCCCATTTCTATCCCATAACAGCCCCATAACAGCGCCATTATATCCCACAACAGCCCCATTTCTATCCCATAACAGCCCTATAACATTTATCAAGCAAATTCAATCCATAAATCAAGCAAACAGCCCCACAAAATTCATTTATCAAGCAAACAGCCCCATTTATATCCCATAACATTTATCAAGCAAATTCAATCTATAACATTTATCAAGCAAATTCAATCCATAACATTTATCAAGCAAATTCAATTCATAACATTTTGCAAAACAGCCCCTAATTTTTAGACGAAATTGCAAACAGTCCCACAAAATTTGCATAACAGCCCCTAATATATTTTAAATTTTAAAATTAAAATAGATAAAGGGGGAGATCGAACCTTGGGTGCTGGTGGTGCTGTCGCTGTCGAGGAAGTAGGGCTGTCGCTGTCGAGGAGTCGCTGTCGAGGACAAAGACTTGAGTCGCTGTCGAGGAGTGGCTGTCGAGGAGTGGAAGGAGCTAGTCGAGAGAAGCGGCGGATCGAGAGAACCTTGGGTGCTCTCGCTGTCGAGAGAAGCGGCGGATCGATAGAGAGTAGCGGCGGAGCTTGGGTGCTGTCGGTGTCGAGAGAGTGAAAGAGTTCGAGGTACTTAGAAAAATTTTGAGAATGTGGACAGAGAGATAGAGGCGGCTTTCCTTTTTTTTAGAATTTCTATAACCCTTCTGTAACGTCTATTAGAAAATAGGCGTCACAGATCTGTAACGTCTATTTCCTAATAGGCGTTACAGAAGGCTTTCCCTTTTATTTTTTCTGCCCAAAAATCAAAAAATACCTTCTGTAACGCCTATTAGAAAATAGGCGTCACAGATCTGTAACGTCTATTTCCTAATAGGCGTTACAGAAACGTTTTAAATTTTTTTGGTTTTGGCGGATTATATTCCCGAAGCGCGAAGCGAATTTCAATAAATTAAATTCCGTTTACCTTCCATTATTACATCCCGAAGCGATTTTCATTTTACTTTTAGTTTTTAATTACTTTTTAGTATTTATTTCCATTTAATTTTATTACATTTGGTTTTTCTTTTTATTTTCAATAATTACATTTAGTTTTTAATTACTTTTAGATTTTAATTACTTTTAGTTTTTAATTATTTTTTAGTATTTATTTCCATTTAAATTCCATTTAATTTTATTACATTTGGTTTTTCTTTTTATTTTCAATAATTACTTTTAGTTTTTAATTACTTTTTAGTATTTATTTCCATTTAAATTCCATTTAGTTTTATTACATTTGGTTTTTCTTTTTATTTTCAATAATTACTTTTAGTTTTTAATTACTTTTAGTTTTTATTTCCATTTAAAAATTTATAAAAAATAAAAATGAAAATACTTACATTGAGACATATAACTAAAAATGAAAGTACATATTACTAAAAATTAAAAAATACATATTACCAAAAATACCACTAAAATTACAACTAAAAAAATACATATTATTAAAATTTGAACCAATTAATAGCCTGTAAAAATAATAGAAAAATGTAAGTATCAAATACTATATAAAAATAATAGAAAAATGTAAGTATCAAATATATAGTAACTCACATGGGATATCTTATGCATCTGCTTTCTTCTTTTTCTTTCGCTTACTGACCCACACGCCTTCCGTGTTGTCTGCACGTTTGTGACTGATCGATACTGGTTGTGATGCATCATCGATACCGGTGGAAAATGGAGGTGTTTCCTCAAAGTGGTCGTATGCTTCTTCGTCCACAACACCTCCAACACCAACAATGCGTCTCTTTCCTGACAAGACAACATGTCGTCTCTTGTCGGATGGATCTTCAACGTAGAACACTTGCATGGCTTGCTTATTTGCAAGTATAAAAGGGTCGTCTCCATAAGCCCTTTTTTTGAAGTCCACAAGTATGAACCCATTTTTGTCTTTTCTGACTCCACCGTGAAGGTTGTCGATCCATGCACACTTGAATAAGGGTATCTTGAATTTCATATAATCTAGTTCCCAAATCTCCTCAATCCACCCATAATAAGTAGCAGATTTTTCATTATTATTAGACAAAGCTACAACTGACACTCCACTATTTTGTACGGTGCTTTTACCATCCTGGTTCTTTGTGTACCAGGTAAATCCATTCAAGTCATTGTTGGAGTTATGTCCTAGAAGTCAATATTTAATGACTTATTTTCTTAATTTATGTTAATGATGATATTTGATCATTTGTTCCTAGAGTTTATTATTGACAGATCATTCAGGTTGAGGATCTGAATTGTAGATCTCTGTGGATCATTCATTAGAATGACAATAATAAATCTAAATCGTCCATAATCTTGATAATTAACAAGGAACATTAATTATCATAAAAGATTAGTATACAAGTTAAGTGATGATTAAGTTCTACAAATCATAGGTAAGGAGTTACCAACTTAATTGCATATGTGTATGTTATTGGAACATAGTACAGGACTTGACCCAATGAAATAAACATATGGATTGTGTTATGTGTCATTGTTTATTTCATATAAGTTTGATTCTAAGTTTGAGATGCTCACCTTTTCCACATGAGGATAGGTTCAATAAATATCGTCTAACGTTGGTTCCTGATAAAGGCTGCTATAAGGACTTTATTTATGTTCTCTTGAATTGTGCGGGGAAAAGTTGTTCATCAAGAAAATCGTATGTCCCTCATTAATATACTTAATGAGTGATGATATCTGTTTGGGCCCCTTGATGGAGTTGGATTGGTTGACCAACATGTACAATCAACTCTAGATCAAGAAATGTATAATCTGCAAGAATGACACATTCCTATCTTGGATTATACAAAGATATCATGTGGCATAAGAATCAGACAAAGAAATACTAATATTTCTTATGCAGGATTGACATATTGTAGCAGTACATTATTTATGCGAATTGGGAATCATAACGTATTGCTAGATACCGCTTATGATTATTGAAAATAAATAATGATTTATTCTCCATGGCCAACATAGCATGAATCCTCAATAGGGTCGCACAAATAGGACTTTGACCACACGTGCATTGTTTATTTGTATTGGAGAATACAAAACATGATAAGTTGATTAATTAGTTATATACCGTTATGAACCGTTATAATTAATTATATCAAATAGATCATGTTAGAAATAAATTAATGCATAAGCTAATCAAGAATTAATTATTAATAAGTTAATAATTAATTATGTTCAACACTTTAATTTATTTGAGCTATGTGGGCTTCTAAATTAATTGTTTATTTAAAGGCCCATTGTAAAGGATGAAAGAAAGAGCATTTATATGGATCATTAATTAATGAATTAATGGCCCATTTAGCACATGAGAAATTGGGCTTCATAGCCTATTAATTTCAGCTAGGGCAAGTGGCAAAGTTGTAAATAGTTACAACTTAGGATGAGGATTGGTTGGCTATAAAAGGGGGTCTCTTTAGAGAACCAACCCTAGCCTCCATCTACCCCTCTCCTCTTCCCTTCCCTTCTTGTGCGCCACCAAAAGAGAAGAGAGAAAATTCTCTCTTCTCCATAGCTCTTCCTTCTCCCTCCATTGCTCATGTGTTGAGCTCCTCCTTTCTTCTTCCTCCATTAAATAGTTAATAGAAATTAGAAGTTGGTAGAGAGGATTAGCTAGGAGCTTGAGAAGAGCTAGCACTCCTTCAAGCTTGTGGTCGGCTCCTTGGTGGGCGTGAGGTGGTTCGAGGTGGTGGAGAGGCGGTGCAAGCACACCACCGACTCCTACGCTTAGGATTCGAGCCTCATGAATGCGATTTCATGAGAGGTATAACTTTCTCCTACTTGTTCTCATTGATTTGATGTGTGATTGCTTTAGCACTAGATCTATTGATTTGCTTGTTGTTAATGGTGATTAATTAGTTGTAATTAATCTAAAATTAAAATATGAGCATTTCCTAACAGTGGTATCAGAGCTATGGTCGTGCTTAAGGTTTTTCACACTTAATTAAGTGAGAATTCGTAATTAATTAAGTTAATTAGTGATGTGCATGCTTGCTGGCCCTGGAAAGGCTGTTTTCTGTCTTTTTGCTTGTTTTTCGTAGTGTAAAGCTCTCTGAAAATTTTTCCTTCTTATTGGAGGTTGTAGCTCTTTGATTTGTGGTTATTTTTCCACTGGAATCATTGAAATTCGATGTAAAATGAATTTTTAGTGATTTAAAAGGTAACGGTGCGCAGATCTGTTATTCTGCTGCACAGTTCTGTTGTTGTGGTTGGTAACAAATAAGTTTGTATACAAAGTACCTGTAACTTTTAGATAATCTAAACTTGATGCTCTTTCTGGATATGTAAATTTTGTTGCATATTTCGAATTTTATGTGGCCGTTCAAGGATGAAAAGTGATGAAGTTGTCAGATCTGTTTTTTCAAACAAACTGATTATTTTGAAAAACTGTACTTATTGAGAAACTTTTATGGAAAAGTGTTGAAATGGAAATGTTCTCCTTTAAGTCTGGAATCTGTGAAAATTAATTTCATAGATTTTCATTGAGATTTGATACCTCAACCGAGTGAAACCTTTTTGGTCGACGGTATGTTCCAGAACAGGATACCTTGCTTAAATGCTTGTTATCTCGTTGATCTTGAATATAACTTGTGGATTTTCTTTTCATAGAATGATAGCCTATTGTATGTAGTATTTTTCTATGTAAATTGTTTGCTGGAAAAATATCAAGGGGATGATCATACAGATCAAAAGGTTGAGACCCATAACAGAATTTTCTCTAACGGTGCTTCGCGCACAATCTGAGGATTTGTCTTTTTTGGTTCTCCCTGATGGTAATTGATCTCTTCTTGAGATTTTTACAGGTAATCACAATCTTTGTAAGGAGTTTTCTGGATTTATTTCAGATTTTTTGGAGACCGAATTATTTTGAATTTTTTCGGGTCCCGAATTTCGTATTTTAATTAGTTAAAATAGTTTCTAATTAATCAATTTGATGAAAGGTTAATTAGAAGACTCCTTAAATACCCTCATTTCTGTTTTGATGGTTGGATTTAATTTAAAAGGGCTTAAACAATTAGTTGTTAAGGTTAAGCCTTCTTTGCATTTGAAAAACTTGAGCAACAAGTATGCACAAAGATTCTAATTAATGAAATTAATTAAGAACAAGTAAATCATGTATATTGTATATGTGCTAACTTTGTTTTGTAGGAGGATGTGGGTTTGATATGGCTCAAGATGTCAATGCCTTGTGTGTTGTAAAATGTTGTGAATGCATGTGATTGCTTGTAATGTGGCCTAAGGTGCCTTGATAATTAATAATTGATTAATTCTTGATGTAACTTGTGAGGCTTGCATGCCCCTAAGGCCTAGGCAGGGTTTTAGGATTTTATCACATGTATTTATTTCCCTTAATTATTAGATAGGATCTTAGTAATTAGTGGGAGGGCTTGATTAGATTAGTTTCGTTACATGGAGATGCGACGAAGACTAATGCAAGCGGGAGCCATACAAACCCACAACAATGTTTGAGATGCTTATTATTATGTGATTGTTTGTGAATGCCTTGAATTGTCATAGGTAGGTATGGGTGTATGCTTACACGACCACCAAACAAAGTCACGTAATTGCTTATGTCCCAAATTAACTTGATTTAGCCAAATCGTCCTCCTTCTCTCTATCCCCTTCAATACAATTGATTGTCTATTGATGCATTCCTGCCGACGAGGACATCGTAGTCCATCATTGTAGTCGGGGTGTAAATCGGATTTACTAGGAGCAAATAGAGAGAAGTTGCTTTACAACGGACCCACTCGGATTGGACGTTGGGACGAAGTTTGTAGATATACTTATGATATCTCACAAACCAAGAATCATATGGACAAGATATGATTGGTTGGGAACCTACCTTATCTAGTTGTTTTAGGTGTCATGCCGACGCTGTCATGCCGACGCTGGCCCCTATTTCAACGAAAATGAGGATCTTGGAATCCATTACATTTAGGGACATTAATTAAATGTAGTGGGAGTTTTATTTATCATTCCATAAACAAAACATTGCATAAACTAAATGACCTTAAATTGAAATTGTTATAGATATTAAATATGTTAATTTCGTTGCGATCAATCTTTGGAAAACGACAAGCTCGTTTCTAAGGTATTTACTTGGAGAAGAAATACCGATTCCTAAGACATGTTCTTGGAAATGAGAAACTTGAGCAAGTTTAATCCCAAAAACGCTCCTCAACTTCCCGAAAATAGCTTCGCAATGATTGATTAGTTTTGACGAAAATTATTCAATAAAGCGAATGCTTATATCCTTTTAGAAGTTATAGACTTTTGAATTGGAGAATTCATAAGGACTAGACTAGACTTCTATACTCTCATCCACTTACTCAAGAAGACGTTCTTAGAGAAAGTAAAAGATAGACTCAATCATTTATGATCGAGTAATGGAATGTGAGTTAACCAAGAGACTCTTCTTGTAAGAAGATAAATATTTCATTAGCTTGCGAACCGAAAGGTTTGAGAAACTAACTGACAACTAGAGATATTAAGATCTCCAATATCAAGGATTGTTGATATTGTCATACAATCTCTTTCTATGGATAAAGGATATATTGTTCGCACACTTGTTAGTGCTAAAAGTAATTGGTTAAGTATTAAAGGAATACTTTACCAAGATATGAGTTGAAAATTTGAGATCCTCACTAGTGACCGTGTGTCACATGAGATGTTTCATTTGCCATTTATGGGAGGCATTTGAAAGGTTGTCCGAAATACCATGATATTCTAAACCTTAAGATATTTGTCGTTCAAATTATCTCACTATCTCTAATTCACACTAGTAATTAGGTGCTAGTTCATGTGCTCGCATTTAACGAAATGTGTAGGCAATGATGAATAAGAGAAAGTTCGAGATAAGTAAAGTAAACTCCGTTTTGGAAATGGCTTATACGTCTAAGCCGCTACCATTGAATACGTAGAGTTATCTTTACTAAATAAAGAATTTGTTTAGGAATTTGAGGTTATATACCTTATTCCAAACATCTCATAAAACCTTATCTCCATTTCATATTTGATGATGGATGATCATGTTTTGTAATAGAGAAATGTCGTTCTCTTATTGTTATGAATTTGTGTATAAGATTTCACGCATCTTGATTGAATTTGCTTGAAATAGATAAACAAATTTCGAATGACAAATATGTAAGACTTCACATAAAGTATTTGACTTTTATGTAAAATAGTCGCTTAGTCGAATATAAACAAGAATCGCATTATGAGAGTCTACGTAACGTGGAGCTCGTAAATCAATTTGATTGCAAATCAATTGAAATTCATGCGAATCGTGTTTGTTAAATGACAAAAGCGCCTTTGAATTACGAAGGTTTAAAGGACAAGTAAATTTATTAAGACATACATATTGATGTATATAGACCTATAGGTACTTGTGCAATTGAAAGGTTGTTGAAACTTTACCACTTGACCAACAATCATTGTAGATATTAACGTATCTATTTGATATGGTATAAGTATGAATCTTTTGACAAGATCAAAAGGATTTCAAGAGTAAAGTTGAAAAACTATTCAATAAAAACAAAAGTCTTAAGATGGATCATGGTAAATAGTTAAGTTTGATATATTACCTAAAGAATATGAAATACGTTTCACTACTTGCTCCATGAGGAACATTGAAAAATGTATCCAAGGATGAAGGTATCGAACATAGTTTGATATAGTTCGATCGGTAATAAATCAAATTGACTTGTTCGACTCATGTAAGGGATTTGTGTTTGAGGACAATATTGTTTACACTGAATAAAAATTCCATCGAAGTCTATTGAGAAAGATATCTTACGAGATTCGATCTCTAGGTATATTGTATCTCAAGATTTGGTGTTGAGAAGCTTATTTCAAGGTTCGATTGATTGATAAGCTTGGACCCAAATAAGACGCTTATTATGATGTAGGATATCTTGAACTAACCGAAAGGTACTACTTCAACGAATATGATAAGAACAAAGTAGTTGTTGCTCATCATAACGTAACCTTGAAGAATGATATTCTCAAGAAGAAGTAGTGGGAGTAAAGTGAGCATTAAAGGAGTTTATGCGTCACTACAAGAAGTACCTTTATAGGAAACTTGTCACTCCATACATGGTGCTTAGTGGGAGTTGAGCGAAACTTTATTCACAAGTAGTTGTGAAAGGAAGAAGTTTATAAACACGCTCACTTCTAAAGAGTGCTCAAACATCTCACGAATGGATGATGTTCGAGAAACTCATGCAATATATTAGGATCAAGAACTTACTCTACAAGATGTTGTAGAAGTAATTTACTGACCTCAAGCACCAATCCTACAAAGATCAACGAGAGTGAATTGCCTAAACTGAAAGGTACATAGGCTTCACAACATCCTCGTACTTGATATATGAGGATCCGTTGATAAATAAAGAAGCGATGGAAAGACCCGATTCCACAAGTATGGTTTGAATCTATATGATCTTTAAGTGCAATCCACATATATAACAACAAGGTATAGACCTTGATTGATGTTCAAGAAGGAGCGATCCATCTAGAACATTTAGATCTTTAAAAAGAAAGATAGATATGGATAGCAAGTCGACTATGTACAAAGCACAATTTCATGATTGATGCTATGTCTAAGTCGATAACCAGTTGACCATGTACAAAACACGGCTTCTCGCTTGTAGCTGTGTCTAAGTCAATAAAGATCATTCTAACAATAATTATATTTCGTATATATAGATATATGGAAAAATACATCAAAACCGCCTACTTCGATTGAATGAAGGAAGTTGTTGTGTATTTGACACAAACCGAAGATTTTGTTGTATTGTTAGAAACGTATATATGCTTCAATGATCCATTAATGGATTGAAGCAAGTACTGTGGAAACTGGAATAAACTTTTTGATAAGTAAGTCAAGGAGTTGAACTTCGTCAAAAGTATCTTGTATAGACAAGATATTCAGTGGGAGCATTATTATGTTACATGTATTGTACAAGATACAAGACATTAATTGGGAATAAAATTAAAGAAAAGAATATTGTCAAGATCTCATTGGAGAATGTTTTTCTCAATAGAGAACTTGGAAAAATCACCTAAATCCAAGGAAACAAAATCTATGGAGATAGATTATGATGGATGTCAGGTTTGAGAAAATGTGCATATAATGACAAAGTGTTCTAGTAACACGAAAAGATAGACTCCTAGAAAGGATGTCTAACACGTTGTATGGCATACACTTGAGTTCTAATCGGTGTGTTGCAACTCAATTCGAGAAGAGTGCACGATATATTTCGAGCATTCTTCTGTTACGAGTTTCATAACGTACGCCATACTTATGCACATGCCCCTATGTGTTGTACCCAAGGAGTATGACAATCAGTTGTCAAATGGATACAAAGAAAAACACATTTGGACAATAATCAAGAATGTCCTCGAGTATCTTAAGAGAAAGAGTGATATGATTTTCATCTGGTAAGATAAAAGAAAGCTAATATAAATTGATATATTGATGCTAGTTTTCGAAAGATTGATATAAATACAATTGAGCTACATATTTTGTTTGAATGTGGTGTTGTAAATTTAGAAGGTGTTCTAAATGGGATATTACAACCGTTTCCGTCAACAAAACAAAATATATAGCAACTTGTAAAGCAATGAAAGAATGTAGTATGGATCGTGAAGTTCTCAGTCAAGCTAATATGGTTCTATGCATCTCGAACCATAGCTTAAACTTGAAGAACCCAATAATTAATTGGTGATCCAACTAAGATCTATGACGATGTCACTTGATCTCACATGATGATGATCAAGAACACATATATAGGAGTATATATGTATATAGGGTCAAACAAAATTGGATAGGTTCGCGGACACAGCGAAAACTCTAACTTAACCTCTACCTTAAGCGGTATACGATATGCAGTTGTGCATCCATGCGTGATGGACGTTTGAGTAACTTGCTTTAAGTGTATCTTATTTCGAGGTTCGAGACATGTATATATATGGATATATGACATTGTTTTAAATTCTTCACTTGCTAGAAGTCACTATTGATTGACTCTAGGCCAAGTGGGAGATTATTGGAGTTATGTCCTAGAAGTCAATATTTAATGATTTATTTTCTTAGTTTATGTTAATGATGATATTTGATCATTTGTTCCTAGAGTTTATTATTGACAGATCATTCAGGTTGAGGATCTGAATTGTAGATCTCTGTGGATCATTCATTAGAATGACAATAATAAATCTAAATCGTCCATAATCTTGATAATTAACAAGGAACATTAATTATCATAAAAGATTAGTATACAAGTTAAGTGATGATTAAGTTCTACAAATCATAGGTAAGGAGTTACCAACTTAATTGCATATGTGTATGTTATTGGAACATAGTACAGGACTTGACCCAATGAAATAAACATATGGATTGTGTTATGTGTCATTGTTTATTTCATATAAGTTTGATTCTAAGTTTGAGATGCTCACCTTTTCCACATGAGGATAGGTTCAATAAATATCGTCTAACGTTGATTCCTGATAAAGGCTGCTATAAGGACTTTATTTATGTTCTCTTGAATTGTGCGGGGAAAAGTTGTTCATCAAGAAAACCGTATGTCCCTCATTAATATACTTAATGAGTGATGATATCTGTTTGGGCCCCTTGATGGAGTTGGATTGGTTGGCCAACATGTACAATCAACTCTAGATCAAGAAATGTATAATCTGCAAGAATGACACATTCCTATCTTGGATTATACAAAGATATCATGTGGCATAAGAATCAGACAAAGAAGTACTAATATTTCTTATGCAGGATTGACATATTGTAGCAGTACATTATTTATGCGAATTGGGAATCATAACGTGTTGCTAGATACCGCTTATGATTATTGGAAATAAATAATGATTTATTCTCCATGGCCAACATAGCATGAATCCTCAATAGGGTCGCACAAATAGGACTTTGACCACACGTGCATTGTTTATTTGTATTGGAGAATACAAAACATGATAAGTTGATTAATTAGTTATATACCGTTATGAACCGTTATAATTAATTATATCAAATAGATCATGTTAGAAATAAATTAATGCATAAGCTAATCAAGGATTAATTATTAATAAGTTAATAATTAATTATGTTCAACACTTTAATTTATTTGAGCTATGTGGGCTTCTAAATTAATTGTTTATTTAAAGGCCCATTGTAAAGGATGAAAGAAAGAGCATTTATATGGATCATTAATTAATGAATTAATGGCCCATTTAGCACATGAGAAATTGGGCTTCATAGCCTATTAATTTCAGCTAGGACAAGTGGCAAAGTTGTAAATAGTTACAACTTAGGATGAGGATTGGTTGGCTATAAAAGGGGGTCTCTTTAGAGAGCCAACCCTAGCCTCCATCTACCCCTCTCCTCTTCCCTTCCCTTCTTGTGCACCACCAAAAGAGAAGAGAGAAAATTCTCTCTTCTCCATAGCTCTTCCTTCTCCCTCCATTGCTCATGTGTTGAGCTCCTCCTTTCTTCTTCCTCCATTAAATAGTTAATAGAAATTAGAAGTTGGTAGAGAGGATTAGCTAGGAGCTTGAGAAGAGCTAGCACTCCTTCAAGCTTGTGGTCGGCTCCTTGGTGGGCGTGAGGTGGTTCGAGGTGGTGGAGAGGATGTGCAAGCACGCCACCGACTCCTACGCTTAGGATTCGAGCCTCATGAATGCGATTTCATGAGAGGTATAACTTTCTCCTACTTGTTCTCATTGATTTGATGTGTGATTGCTTTAGCACTAGATCTATTGATTTGCTTGTTGTTAATGGTGATTAATTAGTTGTAATTAATCTAAAATTAAAATATGAGCATTTCCTAACAGTCATACCCTTGGTAGGTTTCGACAACCGAATCAGGACCTTTCGATAACCATTTCACTGTTTCATTGACCTCGATTCCTTCTTTCAACTGGTACTCTACCTTTTCTTTAAACCAATCCACAAAAATTAGTTGATGCTCTGTATTAATTCGGTTGAAATCCCAACATTAAAAAGTCCCATCCCAGTCTCTCCATGAAGTGTCCACCGAGTATAATTCGGTTGAAATCCATTTCTAATCAAATGAGCTCTCACTTCTTCCAAATTAGACGATTTCAACAAATTTTGACAAGAACGACAAGGACAACAAATTTTCTCATCTTCAATCTTTCTCAGATATTGTTTAGCACAAAGCATAAACTCTTCAACACCTTTTAGAAATGCTGATCGATCACTTGAGTACATCCACGTCCGATCCATCTAAACAAGAAAACAATTTATGCAAAATGTCAGGGTATGAGTCAATTTAGTAATTAATGTTTTCGGGCCGGTCACCATCCTAACCCACTCTTTAGATACTCTGTCTCATTAGCGAGTGTACGCTAGATGTAACCTGTTGTTTGAGAAAAATTCGGCAGCATTTCCCCTAATGTTCCCTGAATGCGCCAACACACGATTGATCGTGAGAACGCATCCGTGGGAACATAAAGGGAAATGCCGTCGAATTTTTCTCAAACAACAGATTACATCTAGCGTACCACTCGCTAATCCTAAATGAGACAGAATATCCAAAGAGCAGTCCTAAAAAATGGGGACTATCCGAGATTTAATCCCTAATGGATTAATCTCAGACGGGCAATGACCTAAATTCGGTATTTTTGTTCCGATATTTTTTTGGTCCTATATGACAATACCATTAATATTAAATGCATATGCAAATTATTAAATGCATGCAAAATTTAGAAATAAAAAATAGAAAAAATCCAAAAGTTAATGAAAAATACCTTAAATACGATGAAATTCTTCTACCCTAGTGATGTAATTCTTCTTCTTGAATGAGACCTGAAAATTTAATGTCAAAAACAAGTATTCATTAATATTTAAAGCATAAATAAAGAGAAAACCGAAATAAAATAAGACAAAAAATAGAAAAAAAGAAATAAATTTAATTTCTCTTAACTATTATGTTCTCCTTCTATCTCTCTTTACAAATTTATTTTTTTCAGATTTTTTCATAATTTTTTCCTATTTTTTAAATACAAACCGAAATAAAAATAACAAGAAAATACGAAAATATGAAAATTTGTTCAAATTTAATTTTTTTACCTTCAATATGCTCTCCTTCTCTTTCTCTTTCTAATTCTTATTTTTTAATAATTTTTCGATATTTTTGGCTATTTTTTTGGAGAAATTGAATATGGAAAATCTCTTCAAAGGTTTTAATTGCTTAGTTGCAGCGGCAGAGAAAAAATAATGGAGGAGGGAGAAAGAAGTACGTCGATCGGGGTGTTAAATTACTGAGAATTTGTGACGTCTTTTTCCTAATAAACGTCACATATTGTCACATTCCGTGACGTTTATTACGAAAAGGAGTCACATATTTGTGACGCCTTTTAACTAATAGGCGTTACAGAAGCCATTAATAATATAAAAATAATCTGATTCCATCTTTTTGGCAAAAAATATCTGAAATAATCTGTGACGCCTTTTATGTAATAAGCGTCACAAAAGGTCCGTTAGCTTCTGTGACGTCTTTTAATTAAAAGGCGTCACAGATCTGTGACGTTTATTTTATAAAAGACGTCACAGAAGGCCTGACATGTTTTTTTTTTTTATGACGGGATATCTTTATAACGTGCAATATATGGAAAACGTTACAGATTAAATGAGGATTTTCCCGCCAACTGGTCTGTAACGTGTTTAAGAGAAAACGTTATAAATGGCTTGTTATAGAAAGCCTTTTTTGTGGTAGTGCTTGGTCATATTTACAAAAATTCCAAAGACAGTTCACATATACAGTGGTACTGTGCTTGTCATGGAAAGAACAGGTGATAAGGGTTTTACTAGACTGATCTGATTGTTTATTATTGACTTGCACAATATGATTTGCAAAACAGCAGATTGGTTTAATATAACTTCCTAATTTGTTTAGGAGCAGAACAAGTGGCATGAAATACCTCCATATTTAATCCATTTGAACAAAAGCCAGAAATTTCCTATCATTTCTGCATACGCATGATCTAAGCAAATGTTCGCAAGTAGGAAAGCTACCTTTGTAACAGTTTTAGAAGACTAATTAAAGAATTAAGATTATTGACAGCCCTACAAGTTGTGATCTTCATGCATTTAAGAATATTCAGAAAAATAACATTGGGATCCTTTCAAACCTGATTCACATTAAGTTTCATTATTTATTCATCAAAATCACAAGGAATCCCCTATAACCGATCAATAACTGATGCAGACTGGTACCAGTGGATTGAAATGCTTTCTAACTTGGTTTTATATTAAAATGTGATGCAATGCTTCATGGTATTAATGAAAGTCTATTCTAATTCAATTGCGAAACTCTAGTAAAATTAAAGCTGCAATTGTAGTTGGCTAATGTGCATTTAATTTTTCTCAAGAACTATATAGTAGAATAATGCATTGTCAAATAATGAATAATAGTAGTGCAAAAACTAGTGCATCAGTAGGTACTTTAAATCATAATTCTTCATAGAAATAGTCAGTAAGTGTTGGAATTATGTCCTAGAAGTCAGTATTTAATTACTTGATTTCTTAGTTTATGTTATTGATGATATTTGATCATTTGTTCCTAGAGTTTATTATTGACAAATCGTTCAGGTTGAGGATCTGAATTGTAGATCTTTATGGATCATTCATTAGAATGACAATAATAAATCTAAATCGTCCATAATCTTGATAATTAACAAGGAACATTAATTGTAATGAAAGATTAGTATGCAAGTTAAGTGATGATTAAGTTCTACAAATCATAGGTAAGGAGTTACCAACTTAATTGCAAATGTGTATGTTATTAGAACATAGTACAAGACATGACCCAATGAAATAAACATATGGATTGTGTTATGTGTCATTGTTTATTTCATATGAGTTTGATTCTAAGTATGAGATGTTCAACTTTTTCACATGAGGATAGGTTCTACAAATATCGTCTAACGTTGATTCCTGATAAAGGTTGCTATACGGACTTTATTTATGCTCTCTTGAATTGTGCGGGGAAAGATTGTTTATCAAGAAAACCATATGTCCTTCATTAGTATACCAAGTGAGTGATGATATCTGTTTGGGGTCCTTGATGGAGATGGATTAATTGTTTGCTAGCAACTTGTACAATCATCTCTAGATCAAGAAATGTATAATCTACAAGAATGACACATTCCTATCTTGGATTATACAAAGATATCATGTGACATAAGAATCAGACAAGGAAATAATTTTATTTCTTATGCAGGATTAAGATATTGCAGCAGTACATTATTTATGTGAATTGGAAGTCATAACGTGTTGCTAGATACCGCTTATGATTATTAGAAATAAATAGTGATGTATTATCCATGACCAACATAACATAAATCCTTAAAGGGTCACACAAGTAGGACTTTGACCACACAATGCATTATCTATTTATTCGCAACAGTAGGTATTGCGGAAATATGATAAGTTGATTCATTAATTATATACCGTTATGAACCGTTATAATTAAAAAACTCAAAGGGATCATATAGAAATAAATTAATACATTACCTAATTCCAAAATAATTTTAATGAGTTAATAATTAATTTTAGATCAACACTTAATATAAATGGTTATATTAATTAATTGGACCATTATTTAATAGGAAAATATATAGCACAATTAAAGAGCAAACTAATGGGACTTTAATTAGATGAATTAAATACCCAAATGAGTGTGAGAAGTAGCCCAACAAGGCCCATTTCGTGGACAGCCAAGGGAGTGGCAAGAGGTATAATTTTGGAAAAGTTTTCCCTAGGATTTGAGCTCTATAAAATGACCCCTTTGGAGGCTCCAAGAGCTAGCTCTTCTCTCTCCTCTCTCTCTCCCTGTTTGGAGGCGCCACCATCCTCTCCTTCTCTTCCTCTTTTTCTCATGGATTGAGTTCTCTTCTCCGCTTAAATAATATATTTAATTGCTAGAAGAGAGAAAGCTAAAGGGATTAGGCTTGTTATTGGGTGTACTAGCATATACCTTGAGAACGTGGTTAATCTTCTCGGTGGACTCGAGGCCGGAGACTCAACGGTGGTGGTGGCAGTGGCGAAGGCACGCCATCGACTCCTAAGCCATGGATTCGAGCCTCGTGAATGTAATTTCATGAGAGGTATTGTAGCGACTTTTTCGTCATTTCTCGAAGAAAGATTGGGTTTCCTCAAGAACGAGAATAAGTCTTAGATTCACCCCTCACGAGCTTAAATTCAAGTGCTAAATGCTTCTTAATCAACAAGAAACATTAACGAGAATCTATTCTCATGAGAGTTTATTAATTTTGTGGATCTTTTCCTTCCAATAGGCGCAAGCCCCTATTGTTAATTACCCCGTGACGAATCACGAGAACCTCTGATTAAGAGATTCAAGGAATTAAATATAATAGGCTAGAAAATCGTTATTTAAATGATTTTTGGTATTTAACGAGTAATTTATTTCTTTTGGTTTTGACAAGCTCAATTGATGGCACCAAACCTAATTTGACGTGGCACAATTGGGGGAACAAATGATTTATTTCTTTTGGGCTTAGACCGGATTCAATTGATGGCACCAGACCTAATTGACGGGGCCCAATTGAGAATGTCTAAAATGCATCTAAAACTAAGATTATCTAAAATTAAGAATATCTAAAACCAAAACTAAAGCTAAAGCTAAAACTATTCATTTGAAAGTTCTATATATTTTTTTTTACTAGGATGGTGATTTGATTTTACGATCCTTGGCCATTTGGGGCTCAGAGAATCGGTTCTCGGCCATTTGAGGGCTTGTGAGAACAAAGAGAGCTTGATTTTGCAATTTTCGGCCATTTTGGGGCTTGTGAGAATTGGTTCTCGGCCATTTGGGGGCTTGTGAGAACAAAGAAGATTTGATTTGATAATTCTCGGCCATTTGAGGGCTTGTGAGAATTGGTTCTCGGCCATTTGGGGGCTTGTGAGAACAAAGAATATTTGATTTGATAATTCTCGGCCATTTGAGGGCTTGTGAGAATTGGTTCTCGGCCATTTAGGGGCTTGTGAGAACAAGAGAGAACTTTGATTTCATAATTCTCGGCCATTTGAGGGCTTGTGAGAATTGGTTCTCGGCCATTTCGAGGCTTGTGAGAACAAGAGAGAACTTTGATTTCATTTGATTTGATTCAACTTGATTTGATTTATTTTGACTTTATTTGATTTATTTTGATTTGATTTAATTTCATTTAACTTAGCTTAATTTGGTTTGATTTGATTTAGATTGATTGACTTCATTTAAATTGAACTTGATTTGAGTTAAATTGATTTAGTCTCAATTAATGTAATTTATTTGATTATGTTCTCGGCCATTTGGGGGCTTGTGAGAATTGGTTCTCGGCCATTTGGAGGCTTGTGAGAACAAGAGAGAACTTTGATTTCATAATTCTCCGCCATTTGAGAGCTTGTGAGAATTGGTTCTCGGCCATTTGGGGGCTTGTGAGAACAAGAGAGAACTTTGATTTCATTTGATTTGATTCAACTTGATTTGATTTATTTTGACTTTATTTGATTTATTTTGATTTGATTTCATTTGATTTGATTAAACTTAACTTAATTTGGTTTGATTTGATTTAGATTGATTGACTTCATTTAAATTGAACTTGATTTGAGTTAAATTGATTTAGTCTCATTTAATGTAATTTATTTGATTATGTTTTATGTTATTTATTAATTAGTATATTTATTATCTATTTACTATTCATTTATTTATTTATTTATTTGTTTATTGTTTATTATTTATTATTTATTATGTATTTATTGTTTATTTATTTATTATTTATTTTATGACTTATTTATTATTCATTTATAATTTATTTATTTATTTGATTATTATTTATTACTTAAAATTTATTTATTGATTTATGACTTAAAATTTATGATTTATGATTTATTATCTAATGATTTACTTGTGGTTTATTATGATTACCCTTTCTTTTTTTTTTAGAAATCTTATTAAGATAAAAGGAAACTTCTAAATATTGCCTAGTTTATTTTATTATTATTATTATTTTTAAATTTTTATTATGCTTGATAAGAAAGTGGTAAAATTACTTAGAAAATTTATTAAAGTATTTGACCATTTTTCTAAAACTTATAAAATTGGGTTTTCATAATAAAAATACCTCAAAAATAAGAAACTATTCAATTTAACAAAATAAATATGAAAATAATATTGGATCTGGTTTATTTAGATTTTTGGAAATTTTTAGATATTTTATTTGGATTTTTCTGAGATTCCTACTATTTTTGGCGAATTTTCAAAGTTTTGACAATTTATAAAATTCAATTTTAAAGAGAAATAATTTGAAAATACAAAAGGAGCAGATGAAGTCGGTGATCAGACTTGATGAAGTGGCAATGAAGGCTTGGATTTCAGGTGCTGGGCTCCTTCTTTTTTTTTTTATTTCTCGGTTTGAGCCTATTTTCATTTTGGATTATAATCTTTCCATTATTCAATTTCCTTCAAATCCGGGCGGGTTTCGTATAGTGAGTAATTGACAGGCCACATGATTTATTTGCCACAGACAATCAAGAGTGTTTTAGGCGCTGAATAATGATCGAAGAAGACGGGTCTCATTATTTTGCTTGACGGGCTCGCACGATAACGGGTTTAGATCCGCTAACGGTTCTGACCATCGCAACTCACAAGAAGAGGCTCGTTAGCATCGTGACGCCGAGTAGAAGGTGGTGGTGACCTCGGTTTGCAGTGCGTCGGCTCTATTTGGTAGGGGAACCACTAGTTGGTAAGGTGAGGTAAAGGTTTGGTACCGTCATGGTTTAAAAGGATCAAGTCATACTAGAAATGGAGTTTTTGGCAAAGAAGAGAAGATATTTCATTGACTAATTTGTGATGTGTCCCATTGATTTGGTGGGAGCCGAGAGGTAGTACCGTGAGAAAAAAAGGCTTTGGTACTGATTGATATGATGGAGTGCTAAAACGGTTTTGAAGGGACTGACTTGGGTACAGAGTCTAAATCAAAGTCATATTACACAACAATTGGGTTCCCGTGGGTCAACTAAAAGCAATTCTATCCATTCTGCATATATTTCATGAATCTGAATCACGACCATACCTACACAGATTGGTTCTGATGGTATTAGGCAATACATGTTTGCAACCCTTGGTCAATTAATCATGGTTTAGGGTGTTCATATGGACAACATATACACTCAAGTTTATAAACTTTAACAAGTGACATGAAAGAAGTTAAATTATAGCAATCTGTATACAATTCCTATATTTCAGTTGTAGTCAGAGCTTTTTGAACAATAATCGCCAAGAAATATAAAGATGAAGGATTAAGTCATATGAGCATCATTATTAACTCAAGAAAGACTTTTGCTGCTTATGACACTTACATTTAAATCGGCCAGATATAAGGAACTTTTGCGTTTTTGTAAATGGAACCTTTATCTTCGGTATTGTTACAAAGAAAATTTCTTACAAGCAAACATCTTACTAGCACCGTAGATTAAAGTTATCCAAATAAATCACCCAATGACAGCACTTTTAATTATAACTATTCTTCTCAAGAATCATTTTTTTTTTGTTTTATACGGCTAGAGTGTGAACTATACAGAAGCAATAATGAAAATTTTGTTTCCTAGCTAAGTCCCTGCATTTCTTTCAGATTACAGACCCTTTTACACATTTTTTTTTACTATTTGATCATGTAAGTATACAAGCATAATAAAGAACAATGTCTTATAAACCAGAATAGTATGTAAATCATGTCACGGTGCAACCTTTTCCTTTTTAAACAAGAGGCCTCACAGTTTTCAAGAACTACCTGTTTTTTTTTTTTTTAACACAAACTGTGCTTGAAGAAAGAGAATAACATGACTTACCTTACAAGATCTGTTATTTAAACGGCATACTTGGTCTGAGCATATGGCAAGCATGATGAAACATGCTTGTAACATACTAAACCATAGTAGCCACTACTTGACCAAAGATTTTTGAGCTATGCTCAGAAAGTGTTTTTAGTCAAGTCATCCCAATTACATTTCTCAAGCGCTGAGCGCTATTGAAATGCAATCAGGGAAGAGAACAATCAACAAGTTATTAGTTAGATTTCTCAAGCGCAAGCGCTATTAAAATCCAAACTTATTCTTTGATATAGCATTCAATTGATTAAAGTTAATCTTATATGATAAGCCACGTTATTATCTCTCTAAAAAAAAGAATGCTATTAATTATGTTTAGAACCAGATTAGAGTCATCAAGCACGAGAACTAAAATGAAACGAATTCAATCAAACTTTCAAAAGCACCTATCTTTTTACAAACTCAACTCAAATTCATACCTTTATACACAAATTACCTTTCTGGTTCACTAAAACTTCTTCCTAGCTCTCTTCTTACTCTCCATTTTTTATGCACAACATGTGTTTGATCTAATGCCTATCTTTTCCTTTCTTTTTCTGAAATGTGTGTATGCTCTCTGATCTGGGCAGAAGCCGCCACCCTCCTCTCTCTCCTTTCTTCTCTGATTTGAGGTCCTTTTATAGACAGAGATTAGGGCAACCATCCAAAGCCGTGGTATCATCCATGCCCTTTAATCTTGATCCAACTACTGCTATCAATCCAGTCCTCTGATGCCAGCGGGATTGAGCCAGAGATGGCACGCAGGGGGGGGGGGGGCATGGCCAAAGAGGAGGCCACGTCGATGGTTCCTGCCTTCTACCTCTTCTTTACCCGGCCTCCATGGTAAAAAATGGCAACATCTCTCTTCTGTTTCTTTTTTACCAATGGAGAAGAAGACCCTTACAGGCGGGCCCTCCCTGTAAGGTTTAATGTGAGAGAGTGAGATAGGTGCGTCTGGTTTTTTGTGTGCCAACTCAAACCCATTGAGTTTCTATGCATGGTGTACAGAGAATGGGTGCACCCAACATACACATGGAATAGTAAATTAAATGGCCAGCGCCTCCATCATTTTTCCATGGATCTGCTACAATGGATACACACGATCTAGGTTTTCGATTTTTCTGGGCATTTCTTCAATTTCCTTCATTTAATGTATATTTCCTTGATGCCAATCCAAAATAAATCATTTGAAGGCCTTCCTTGGGTATTTTTGGATGAAATTTTGTGGGTAAACTCAGAAAATTATGAGGAATTTAATGGTTAAAATATTTTTGTAAAATTCCTCATGGATTAATTTTGGTAATTTTATGGGTTTTATAGGTTTCTTTGAAAAATGCAGAGGTTCTGTCGATATTTTTGGCATTTTGAAATCATGATAATTTATCATAATTCAAAAGGGATTTTTGAGAATTTTTTTGGGAATTTTTGGAGTTTGTTTGGTATTTTTCGTCGATTTTTTTAGCTTTCTTGCATTTATTTGTCATAAAATGGGTTATTTATTTCATGCATTTTGGCATAATATTTTTGGGTCAAACAGGTATAAATCTCCTCCTTATTATCCTTTTTGATGTGTGTGAATGCTTATAGCACTAGTTCATCTTGTGTTTAATTATTAATTAAACTAAATGATACTTTAAAAATTTAAAATTTAAAATTAATCACTTTTTAACAGTGATATCAGAGCACAAGGTCGTGCTTAAACATTTTACACATTAATTAAGTGAGAAATGAGTAATTAGTGGACTAATGAAGGTGATGCTATTGTTTGCTGTCCTAATTCAATGATTAGTGGTCCTTTAGACCTTTCCACCAACCCTAAAGGAGACCACTCCTTCCATCCTTGCAATTTAGTGGGCTTAGAAGCCCATTAAGTTGGGTCTTTAATTCCTCTTGATTCTCTCTTTTAATTGCATTTGAAGTTGGCCCAAACCGACACATTAAATGATAGCCTAATTAATTGATAAAATGCACATAGTTGTATCAATTGAGTTGAACAAAAAATAAATATCAACTCCTTGATAATTATTATTCGATTAGACTTTAAATTAATTTACTTTCATATGATCCCTTTGAAATAATTCATCATAAAAGTTCATAATGTTTTATAATTAATTATTCAACTTATCATAATTTTATATTCTTCAATATAAATAAACTAAATATAATATACAATTGGTTAAGAGTTTTGTTACTATGTGACCCTCGGAGGAAGGATTTATGTCATATTAGCCATGAAAAATAAATCACAATTTATTTTCAATAATCATAAGCGGTATCTAGCAACAAGTTATGATTCCCAATTGACATAAATAATTACTATACTTTTACATTATTTCAATCCTGCATAACAAATAGATAATTTCCTTATTTTGATTCTTATGATAGGGTCATTAGAATTCTTAAATGCTAGGCATAAGCATATCCGGACAATTAATATTGGTTAAACAAATTAAATTATTTTTCATATATAGGCGGAAGAAGTACTTCCTAAATTATAATACAAGATATATAGGAATGTGTTATTTTTGTAGATCATACATTTCTTGATCTAGAGTTAATTGTATGAAGTTGCCTCTTTTTCATGATTCGAAGACCCCATGCAAGGGAGGATAAGACTCCCTGTCAGAAAAGGCACCGTGACACGATACAAGATTACATGAGATTTGTAGAAAAAGGAAATAAGTACCAGCTTAGACAAGAATGCACAGGACAAAATATTTCTTCCATATCTGGCGCATGCCATCAAGGGAGCAATCTCCATACAGATTTGTTTTTGATTGTATTACCAAATTGTAATATTTACTTTGATTCATAGCTAGATATGTTTCTTTTCTTTTCCTTGTAGCTATATAGGAGTAGTGCGTCTGTTTTCTTTATGAGAGTGTAATACTGATGTACAATTTTTTTCTTATGATCAATAAACAAAGGGAGGGAAGAGAGCTTTCAAGGAGTCTGTGCGTTTATCTTTGTTATTCTATACTCTGATTCTGACATGGTATCAGAGCAGTTCTGCTCTTTACAATACAACTTACAACTAGTTCAATCAATCACACGACTTCCTCAAGATGTCAGATCCAAATTCCTCTTTGAATCAAACAGGTGAGGCTATTGATCCAATGGCCTTACTAGAGAAACTCACACAATTAACACAAGCAATAACTCTGCAACAAACTCAAATGGTGGCGATTCAAAATGCCACTCTCACTGGTATACAACATATGCAAGGCGCCATAACAGAAGGATCGATATGTCCAAGTCCAATCGATGTAAAGATGGATGGTACTAACTACTCCTTCTAGTGTCAAGCAGTTGAGATGTATGTCAAAGGGAGAGAGCGAATGAGTCACCTCACAGGCGTTCCTGCACCTCCGAACAAGGGGCATGCAGATTACAACAGATGGGAAGTAGATGACGTGGTGGTCAAAGGATGGCTTATTAACTCACTCGAGCCACGGATGAGGAGCAAATACATCCGACACCCAACTGCGAGAGAAGTTTGGAAAGCACTGGCAACCACTTTCTATGATGGAAGTGATGAAGCGCAAGTATTTGAATTAAACCGGCGAGTTTCAGCCACAAAACAAGAAGAGAAAATCATAGAAGAGTTCTATGATGAACTCCACGGCTTATGGGAGGAAATTGACTTCCGCCAACCAAACCCCATGGTATGTGCTATTGATATTGAAGCATTTAACACTTGTATCCAAAAGTCCAGGGTATATACTTTCCTTGACGGTCTTAATGATCGACTCGACAATATTCGAGCACAAGTGCTGCAGATGACCCCCTTTCCATCTATTGAGCAAGCCTATGCTCGGGTTCGACGCGAATCGCATCGCCAGAATGTAATGATGAAAGGTGCTCAAGAAGGGTTGCCAAATTCAGTGGCCATGGCTGCCCAGGGTTTTAGACAACGAGAGGTAAATACCACCAATAATAAGTTTTCAAATTTTGATAAAACAAAGCTCAAGTGCAGCCATTGTGGAGGCTCAAGGCACTTTAAAGAGCAATGTTTTGAGTTGATTGGATATCCTGAGTGGTGGAAAAATAAGAAGAAACTACAAGGCACAGGAAATAAAGGGTGGGCAAACTTGGCACTAACTGAGGGCAGCAATGTTGATCCAGTACGCCAACTTGAACCTGGTGCTAGCGCTATACACGTGGAGTTGGACACATCTGGATATGCAAGAGGAGGGCTAACAGCTGCAACTTCACGTACTGGTGACCCCACAATGGGTGTAGGTGAGAAAAGTGATAATTCTGCTGAAGGTAAAAACTATACACTGCTCCTTAATAAATTTAAAGAGTCAAAGTTTGCTCATGCTTTTCATAATAAAACAAAAAAGGGATTCGTTGAACCTCAAAAAGATGTGGCTAGCAAATGTCAAGAATGGATTATTGATTTCGGAGCAAATGACCATATGACATATGAAGAAAGAGAATTAAGTAACAGTGAAACACCTCAAAAAAAAGGTATCATAAATGCAAATGGAAACATATACCCAGTGACTGGTGTAGGAGATGTCCATCTATCACCAACATTAACTCTCAAAAATACATTGTAGTACCATCACTTGCGACCAAGCTAATATCAATTGGGAAACTCACACATGATTTAAACTGTATCGCTCTTATGTATCCAACTCACTGTGAATTTCAGGATCTCCTCACGAAAAAGATAATTGGCCGTGGTTCTAAACGAGACGGATTGTATTACCTAGATAATGTGATGACTGGAATGACATGTCTCTCTGAAAGTGTGTCAGAAGAAAGGAGTAATAAGGTTATGTTATGGCATAAGAGATTGGGACACCTGTCGTTTGGGTATTTGAAGAGACTTTCTCCTAATTTGGTTTTGGGAATAAATGATAAAAATTTTGTTTGTAAGACTTGTGTTGAGGCCAAGAGTCATAGAACATCTTATTTTGATAGTTCAAATAAATGCATTGTTCCTTTTGATCTCATCCACACAGATGTTTGGGGCCCTGCTCCGGCCCCGTCAAAGTCAGGGTGCAGATGGTATGTTATTTTTATTGATGATTGCACTCGGATGACTTGACTTTATTTATTAAAAAATAAGAGTGAAGTGACAAAAACCTTTCAATACTTCTACAGGATGGTCGAAACTCAGTTTGAAAAAGGAATTAAAATGATACGTAGTGATAATGGAACCGAGTATGTGAATAAAGATATGTTACAGTTTTTTTGTGATAAAGGCATTTTACATGAGACCTCATGTGTAGGAACCCCACAACAAAATGGTGTAGCAGAACGGAAAAATAAACACCTACTAGAGATAACTCGCTCACTGCTACTTGAAAGTAAGGTACCATCGTATTTTTGGGAAAATGCGGTTACCTTTGCCACATATCTTTCAAATAGAATGCCAACAAAAATAAATGATTTTACAACTCCCTTAAGTTCACATCTTGAAATCTCACCATACAAAACTAGATGCCACTGCAAAAAAATGTGTTTTTTTGGATTTTGATCCATATAAAAAGGGGTACAAATGTTTTAACCCGTCTACTCAAAAATTTTACATTACCATGGATGTTACATTTTTTGAAAGTGAGTATTTCTACGAGGAAAATAGATGTTTGGGTCAGGGGGAGAATATAGAGGACCAAAATCTGAGTTTCCTAAAATCGCAAGAAGTGGATTCATTATTTGAACCAGAGGTAGAAATAAGCAAAAATGATGGGCATCACATATTTACTTCTCATTGTTCTCAACATACGGAAGGCAACCAAAACTTGTTGGCAATAGAATCACAAGGAACATAACCTTATCTCATAGCTGAAAGAGATATAGGTGAAAATTGTGACCAGCCTGCTGATAGTTTTATAAGTGGGCCCGTTATAGGCCCAACATGTGAAATAAATTCAGAAGCAAGAAGCCAATCCAGCGCAGAGATTGAAAATGAACAAGATGAAGTAATACAGTCCTGTCAAATAGAACCAAGGCTAACATCTCGTGAGGAGGAATCTCAGGTACGTTTTTCTCAACCTAATTTTGAATTACCATACCGGGTGAATAGGGGAAAACTACCGAAGAGGTACATACCAGAAGATGGCTCAAGCAAGGAAATTAAATATCCAATTGTTAATTACACTAGTACTATCAATCTTGTAAAACCATTGAGAGCCTTTGCAAACCAATTGTCTTCGGTCAGTATCCCTGACAGACTAGAAGAAGCATTAAAGGATAAAAGGTGGGTTCAAGCAATGAAGTCTGAGATGGACGCCCTTGAAAAAAATTGTACTTGGGAATTAGTAGATTTACCTAATGGAAAAAATACTGTGGATTGTAAATGGGTCTACTCCATTAAGTATAATGAAAAGGGAGAAATTGAAAGGTATAAAGCTCGGTTAGTAGCCAAGGGGTATACACAAGTTTATGGAATTGACTTCCAAGAGACTTTTTCACCTGTAGTAAAACTAAATACTGTACGAGTATCTCTTGCAGCAAATTATGATTGGCCATTACACCAATTTGACTTGAAAAATGCCTTTTTACATGGTGATCTAGAAGAAGAAATTTATATGGATATGCCACCAGGTTATGTTACAAGTAAATCAAAACATTTAGTGTGTAAACTCAAGAAAGCACTATATGGTCTTAACCAATCACCCAGAGCTTGGTTTGGAAGATTTTGTGTCGTAATGAAGAGTTATGGCTACCGACAAGGAGAAACTGATCACACACTGTTTTTCAAAAGAACGAGAGGTAAGATTGCAATTTTGATCATCTATGTTGACGATATGATTATTACAGGAGATGACAATATTGAGATTAGAGACCTTGAAGAAAAATTGAACAAAGAATTTGAGATGAAGAACTTAGGAGGCTTAAAATATTTTTTGGGCATAGAAGTTTCTCGTAATAAAGCAGGCATCGTTCTATCTCAAAGGAAATATATTCTAGATCTTTTAGCTGAAGTCGGTATGCTTCATTGCAAACCCACAGATACTCCAATGGTCCAGAATGCAAAATTATGTGATGACTCTAATCAAGAACCTACAAACAAAGAGCGATATCAAAGATTGGTGGGAAAGTTAATTTACCTGTCACATATAAGACCAGATATTGCATATGCAGTTGGAGTTGTAAGTCAGTTCATGCATAATCCAAAAGAAGAACACATGGATGCAATATTGTGAATAATTCGGTACCTCAAGGGATGTCCAGGAAAAGGGATCACGTTTGAAAAGCATGGACACACTCAAATTGAGGGTTACACGGATGCAGATTGGGCTGGTAATATTGTTGATCGTAAGTTCGTAGCTGGATATTTTACATTTGTTGGTGCAAATTTAGTAACTTGGAGGAGTAAAAAACAGAATGTGGTAGCACTATCAAGCGCTGAAGCAGAATTTCGGGGCATGGTAAAAGGGATATGTGAGCTTCTGTGGTTAAAAAAACTAGTTAGAGAACTCGGTTTTAAACTAGAAGAGCCTATGAAATTGTTTTGTGATAACAAAGCTGCAATTGACATTTCTCACAATCCGGTGCAACACGACAGGACTAAACATATTGAGATTGATCGACACTTTATCAAAGAAAAACTTGACTCAAAAGTAATTTCTATGCCTTTTGTAAGATCACAGGAACAAGTTCCAGATATGCTCACCAAGGCTGTAGCGAGTAAAGAGTTCAACACTGCATTGGATAAACTGAAGATGAAAGATATCTACGTGTCATAGTGAGGGGGAGTGTCAGAAAAGGCACTGTGACACGATACAAGATTACATGAGATTTGTAGAGAAAGGAAATAATGTACCAGCTTAGACAAGAATGCACAGGACAAAATATTTCTTCCATATCTGGCTCATGCCATCAAGGGAGCAATCTCCATACAGATTTGTTTTTGATTGTATTACCAAATTGTAATATTTACTTTGATTCATAGCTAGATATGTTTCTTTTCTTTTCCCTGTAGCTATATAGGAGTAGTGCGTCTGTTTTCTTTATGAGAGTGTAATACTGATGTACAATTTTTTTCTTATGATCAATAAATAAAAGGAGGGAAGGGAGCTTTCAGGGAGTCTGTGTGTATATCTTTGTTATTATGTACTCTGATTCTGACACTCCCTCTCTCTTACAGATGTCTCTCTACGGTTCTGGACCTTTAGGCGCGAAACAAAAAGAAACAGAATCCTGAGATTATATAGGTCTGTAATCGACAGATTTGAAATAGCAGCGGTGCTAGTTTCGCAACCCAGCAGGTCGCTTGGACCCCTAGCGGGCCGCTAGCCAAAACTTTCTCATCAAAAACTAACTGTAATAATAGCACGATAGCAGTGAATGAGCAGCTAGCTTCACTGTTTTTCTTTTACCATTGAAAATTTGTTGCAAAACATTATTCAATTAATTTTTTCGGTTCTTATTTTTTTATTTATTATTTTTTGCATGATGTTTATTTATACGAAGAAATAATGTTTTGAAACCAGGACTTCCTATTGCTAGATATATTGGTTGTTGGTGGTTCGATTCGACCGACCTATTAGACCAATTTCAGAACCATGTAACGTCATATGAAAAATTTTAAAGTTGAATTCTTAGAATTTGATTATTAATATTTTATTAGGTATGTCATTCTTTCAATAATTTTGTGTTGGATTAATTACAAGTTGATATGTAATTGATTTGGTTGGCTGGATAGATATTTATTCGAAGAAGGAAAGAAGAAATTAAGGCCAGAAGGCAAATGATTTCATGTCATCACCTGGAGGTGATTCGATCCTACTTCAAATTAGAATAGAGTTAAATATGTTTAGCTATGTGGTGCACATGTCTATACATATCATACATATTAACAAGACTAATAACATAACAGACGATTAGTCGACGAGACATGATCTAATTCTCACAAGATCGATCACAATCGTACGTAACTGGAACGCAACAAAATTTAACTTAATTATTTATTCATCATAAAGCAAACAACATGAATACATCATTTTAATAATTTATGCGAAGAGTTCGCTACCGCACAACATATATAAAGACCATGACGAACATAAGAGCAACAAAACATAAAACAATTGAAGGACATAAATTAAGCCAAAAGAAAAAAAATAAAAAATAAAAGCAAGCACACAGATTTGAGGAGCCTAATTAAATTATTTAACTTAAGAGCTGACTCGATGGATCGGTAGCGACTATTTTCGATCGGCCTCAAGCAGAAGGATTGTAGGTTGCCTTGATGGTAATTTTCATAATGTCTCCAACACCGTTGTTGTTTTCCACTTTCTCCTTGGATATGGTGCCGCGTGCATTGGTGAACTCACCCGTCCCGCCAATAATGGCCCACAGACCTTCGGTTACATTAAGTCCGGCCGCGATGAGTGTCGAATTTTCCTTGAACCTATATAATATCATACATCGTTGGTGATAATCTATCAAATATTTAATATTAAATAAGACGTGTATGAAGCGCATATATATATATATATATATATATATATATATATATATATGTTGGAATCATAAAACTTATATATACATTTATACGTATTATCGGCCAGCGTTATTAATTAGTTATATTTGATTGATTGACTCACTAATAATAACTCTGAGTCCCTAAGAATTATCATTATTTACCTGTCACCTTGGAACGCTATGGCTAAGATATTGAACCAGCCTGATGGTTGCGAATTCCGATCAGCCAGGAAATGCATGCCTTGTGCACGTGCAATGACTTGCCCATTGGGGTCAAGGCTGCCGGTCAATTGCCAATCATTAACAGCGACCGCACCAAAAGAATTAGAGTCTCCGTCTTGAGCGCGCGCGACATCTACTTGGTTTTTGCCTGCCCCGCCGTAGGTATGATGCAAAAACAAGATGACTTGTACTTCATTCTCAGCTGGACTGGTTTCGATATTGCTGGAACTCATGGTGGCTGGGTAGCTGGGGACACGTACAGAAACTATTTAGTTCTAGTTTTGAGTTTGAGACTTTGAGTTGATGTACGTACTTTGCCTTCCAAATTCCCCCCTATTTATACAAAAGGGGTTCGGCCCTTGGGGGACAGGGAGGAGAATAATAAATGTATGTATGCATGTGATGTGACTAGCTAGCTAGGCGACTGGGCTAGCTGAACGTATACACTTTCGCCGAACCATGAATCGCTCGTCATGTCACACATGCATGTAACTAACTAGTTAGAGCATGTAGCCATGTTGCCTTCCCTCTCGATCTGAACTACCTATCAAATATTATTTATTCCCTTAATAATTGAGCATATTTATCTTTTTATTATTTTGCATGCAAACCGCGAGTAGCTAGTCGCCAGCTGCATGCCTAGCTAGCTAGTCTGACTCTGTTTCCAATGTGATTGGTTAATCAATTAATTAGAATTCTTAATTAATGTAAGATCCATGAGCAGATAGCAAATAAGTCAAACATTTCTAGTGTTGGAGTTATGTCCTAGAAGTCAATATTTAATGACTTATTTTCTTAGTTTATGTTAATGATGATATTTGATCATTTGTTCCTAGAGTTTATTATTGACAGATCATTCAGGTTGAGGATCTGAATTGTAGATCTCTGTGGATCATTCATTAGAATGACAATAATAAATCTAAATCGTCCATAATCTTGATAATTAACAAGGAACATTAATTATCATAAAAGATTAGTATGCAAGTTAAGTGATGATTAAGTTCTACAAATCATAGGTAAGGAGTTACCAACTTAATTGCATATCTGTATGTTATTGGAACATAGTACAGGACTTGACCCAATGAAATAAACATATGGATTGTGTTATGTGTCATTGTTTATTTCATATGAGTTTGATTCTAAGTTTGAGATGTTCATCTTTTCCACATGAGGATAGGTTCAATAAATATCGTCTAACGTTGATTCCTGATAAAGGCTGCTATAAGGACTTTATTTATGTTCTCTTGAATTGTGCGGGGAAAAGTTGTTCATCAAGAAAACCGTATGTCCCTCATTAGTATACCTAGTGAGTGATGATATCTGTTTGGGCCCCTTGATGGAGTTGGATCGTATGCATGCAAACTAGACGATCAACTCTAGATCAAGAAATGTATAATCTGCAAGAATGACACATTCCTATCTTGGATTATACAAAGATATCGTGTGACATAAGAATCAAACAAAGAAATACTTTTATTTCTTATGCAGGATTGAGATATTGTAACTGTACATTATTTATACGAATTGGGAGTCATAACGTGTTGCTAGATACCGCTTATGATTATTGGAAATAAATAACGATTTATTTCCATGGCCAACATAGTATAAATCCTCAAATAGGGTCGCACAAATAGGATTCTAACCACTTGGTGCATTTATTGTTTATTCACAATAATGTGTATTGTGAAATGTGATAAGTTAATTAATTAATTATATACCGTTATGAACCGTTATAATTAATTAAATTAAAAGGATCATATGGAAACAATTTAATGCATTAGCTAATCATAGATTAATTATTAATGAGTTAATAATTAATTATGTTCAACTTACTTTAATTAGTTTGAGCTAATTGGGCTTCTATTTAATTGGTTAATTAAAGGCCCAATTTAAGGAAGAATGAAGAGACAATTAAAGGAGATTCATTAATTGGTGAATTAATGAATAAAGACCTTTTATTAAGATGGCCCAAGAGAGCCCATTAGGTGGCCTCTTAGGGTGGATGGCATACTTGTAAATAGTATGAAGATTGGATGAGAGTGGTTGGCTATATAAAGGGGTCTCTTTGGGAGAAAACCCTAGCCGTCATCTCTCTTCCTCTCCCCTCCCTTGCGCCTCCACCTAGAAGAGAGATTTTTCTCTCTTCTCCATGGCTCTTCCCTTCCTCTCTTAGCTCATGTGTTGAGCATCCCACCTCTCTTCCTCTCCATTAAATAGTTAATTAAGAGAAGCAAGGTGATTAGCAAGAGGTTCAAGAGAACTAGCATTCTCTTTGAGCTTGGTGGTGGGTCCTTGGTGGGCTAGAGGCGGCCATAGATGGTGGAGATGGTGGAGCACGCACCCCATCGACTCCCATGCCATGGATTCGAGCCTCATGAATACAATTTCATGAGAGGTACAATTTCTCCTACCTTCTCTCTTGATTGGATGTGTGATTGCTTTAGCACTAGATCTATTGATTTGCTTGTTGTTAATGGTGATTAATTAGTTGTAATTAATCTAAAATTAAAATATGAGCATTTCCTAACAGTGGTATCAGAGCTATGGTCGTGCTTAAGGTTTTTCACACTTAATTAAGTGAGAATTCGTAATTAATTTAGTTAATTAGTGATGTGCATGCTTGCTGGCCCTGGAAAGGCTGTTTTCTGTCTTGTTGCTTGTTTTTCGTGGTGTAAAGCTCTCTGAAATTTTTTCCTTCTTATTGGAGGTTGTAGCCCTTTGAGTTGTGGTTGTTTTCCCACTGGAATCATTGAAATTCGATGTAAAATGAATTTTTAGTGATTTAAACGGTAACGGTGCGCAGATCTGTAATTCTGCTGCACAGTTCTGTTGTTGTGGTTGGTAACAAATAAGTTTGTATACAAAGTACCTGTAACTTTTAGATAGGATTATTCTAAACTTGATGCTCTTTCTGGATATGTAAATTTTGTTGCATATTTCGGATATTATGTGGGCGTTCAAGGATGAAAAGTGATGAAGTTGTCAGATCTGTTTTTTCAAACAAACCGATTGTTTTGAAAAACTGTACTTATTGAGAAACTTTTATGGAAAAGTGTCTGAATGGAAATGTTCTCCTTTAAGTCTGGAATCTATGAAAATTAATTTTATAGATTTTCATTGAGATTTGATACCTCAACCGAGTGAAACCTTTTTGGTCGACGGTCTGTTCCAGAACATGATACCTTGCTTAAATGCTTGTTATCTCGTTGATCTTGAATATAACTTGTGGATTTTCTTTTCATGGAATGATAGCCTATTGTATGTAGTATTTTTCTATGTAAATTGTTTGCTGGAGAAATATCAAGGGGATGATCATACAGATCAAAAGGTTGAGACCCATAACAGAATTTTCTCTAACGGTGCTTCGCACACAATCTGAGGATTTGTCTTTTTTGGTTCTCCCTGATGGTAATTGATCTCTCCTTGAGATTTTTACAGGTAATCACAATCTTTGTAAGGAGTTCTCTGGATTTATTTCAGATTTTTTGGAGACCGAATTATTTTGAATTTTTTCGGGTCCCGAATTTCGTATTTTAATTAGTTAAAATAGTTTCTAATTAATCAATTTATTGAAATGTTAATTAGAAGACTCCTTAAATACCCTCCTTTCTGTTTTGATAGTTGGATTTAATTTAAAAGGGCTTAAACAATTAGTTGTTAAGGTTAAGCCTTCTTTGCATTCGAAAAACTTGAGCAACAAGTATGCACAAAGATTCTAATTAATGAAATTAATTAAGAACAAGTGAATCATGTATATTGTATATGTGCTAACTTTGTTTTGTAGGAGGATGTGGGTTTGATATGGCTCAAGATGTCAATGCCTTGTGTGTTGTAAAATGTTATGAATGCATGTGATTGCTTGTAATGTGGCCTAAGGTGCCTTGATAATTAATAATTGATTAATTCTTGATGTAACTTGTGAGGCTTGCATGCCCCTAAGGCCTAGGCAGGGTTTTAGGATTTTATCACATGTATTTATTTCCCTTAATTATTAGATAGGATCTTAGTAATTAGTGGAAGGGCTTGATTAGATTAGTTTCGTTACATGGAGATGCGACGAAGACTAATGCAAGCGGGAGCCATACAAACCCACGGCAATGTTTGAGATGCTTATTATTATGTGATTGTTTGTGAATGCCTTGAATTGTCATAGGTAGGTATGGGTGTATGCTTACACGACCACCAAACAAAGTCACGTAATTGCTTATGTCCCAAATTAACTTGATTTAGCCAAATCGTCCTCCTTCTCTCTATCCCCTTCAATACAATTGATTGTCTATTGATGCATTCCTGCCGACGCGGACATCGTAGTCCATCATTGTAGTCGGGGTGTAAATCGGATTTACTAGGAGCAAATAGAGAGAAGTTGCTTTACAACGGACCCACTCGGATTGGACGTTGGGACGAAGTTTGTAGATATACTTATGATATCTCACAAACCAAGAATCATATGGACAAGATATGATTGGTTGGAGAACCTACCTTATCTAGTTGTTTTAGGTGTCATGCCGACGCTGGCCCCTATTTCAACGAAAATGAGGATCTTGGAATCCATTACATTTAGGGACATTAATTAAATGTAGTGGGAGTTTTGTTTATTATTCCATAAACAAAACATTGCATAAACTAAATGACCTTAAATTGAAATTGTTATAGATGTTAAATATGTTAATTTCGTTGCGATCAATCTTTGGAAAACGACAAGCTCGTTTCTAAGGTATTTACTTGGAGAAGAAATACCGATTTCTAAGATATGTTATTGGAAATGAGAAACTTGAGCAAGTTTAATCCCAAAAACGTTCCTCAACTTCCCGAACATAGCTTCGCAATGATTGATTAGTTTTGACGAAAATTATTCAATAAAGCGAATGCTCATATCCTTTTAGAAGTTCTGGACCTTTGAATTGGAGAATTCATAAGGACTATACTAAGACTTCTATACTCTCATCCACCTACTCAAGAAGGCGTTCTTAGAGAAAGTAAAGATAGACTCAATCATTTATGATCGAGTAATGGAGTGTGAGTTAACCAAGAGACTCTTCTTATAAGAAGATAAATATTTCATTAGCTTGCGAACCGAAAGGTTTGAGTAGCTAATTGACAACTAGAGATACTAAGATCTCCAATATCAAGGATTGTTGATATTGTCATACAATCTCTTTCTATGGATAAAGGATATATTGTTCGCACACTTGTTAGTGCTAAAAGTAATTGGTTAAGTATTAAAGGAATACTTTACCAAGATATGAGTTGAAACTTTGAGATCCTCACTAGTGACCGTATGTCACATGAGATGTTTCATTTGCCATTTATGGGAGGCATTTGAAAGGTTGTCCGAAATACCATGATGTTCTAAATCTTGAGATATTTGTCGTTCAAATTATCTCACTATCTCTAATTCACACTAGTAATTAGGTGCTAGTTCATGTGCTCGCATTTAACGAAATGTGTAGACAATGATGAATAAGAGAAAGTTCGAGATAAGTAAAGTAAACTCCGTTTTGGAAATGGCTTATACGTCTAGGCCGCTACCATTGAATACGTAGAGTTATCTTTACTAAATAAAGAATTTGTTTAGGAATTTGAGGTTATATACCTTATTCCAAACATCTTATAAAAACCTTATCTCCATTTCATATTTGATGATGGATGATCATGTTTTGTAATAGAGAAATGTCGTTCTCTTATTGTTATGAATTTGTGTATAAGATTTCACGCATCTTGATTGAATTTGCTTGAAATAGATAAACAAATTTCGAATGACAAATATGTAAGACTTCACATAAAGTATTTGACTTTTATGTAAGATAGTCGCTTAGTCGAATATAAACAAGAATCGCATTATGAGAGTCTACGTAATGTGGAGCTCGTAAATCAATTTGATTGCAAAATCAATTGAAATTCATGCGAATCGTGTTTGTTAAATGACAAAAGCGCCTTTGAACTACGAAGGTTTAAAGGACAAGTAACCTTATTAAGACTTATACATATTGATGTATATAGACCTATAGGTACTTGTGCAATTGAAAGGTTGTTGAAACTTTACCACTTGACCAACAATCATTGTAGATATTAACGTATCTATTTGATATGGTATAAGTATGAATCTTTTGACAAGATCAAAAGGATTTCAAGAGTAAAGTTGAAAAACTATTCAATAAAAGCAAAAGTCTTAAGATGGATCATGGTAAATAGTTAAGTCATGTAGTTTGATATATTGCCTAAAGAGTATGAAAGACGTTTCACTACTCGCTCCATGAGGAACATTTTGAAAAATGTATCCAAGGATGAAGGTATCGAACATTGTTTAACATAGTTCGATCGGTAATAAATCAAATTGACTTGTTCGACTCATGTAAGGGATTTGTGTTTGAGGACAATATTGTTTACACTGAATAAAAAATTCCATCGAAGTCTATTGAGAAAGATATCTTACGAGATTCGATCTCTAGGTATATTGTTTCTCAAGATTTGGTGTTGAGAAGCTTATTTCAAGGTTCGATTGATTGATAAGCTTGGACCCAAATAAGACGCTTAATATTATGTAGGATATCTTGAACTAACCAAAAGGTACTACTTCAACGAACATGATAAGAACAAAGTAGTTGTTGCTCATCATAACGTAATCTTGAAGAATAATATTCTCAAGAAGAAGTAGTGGGAGTAACGTGAGCATTAAAGGAGTTTAATGCGTCACTACAAGAAGTACATTTATAGGAAACTTGTCACTCCATACATGGTGCTTAGTGGGAGTTGAGCGGAACTTAATTCACAAGCAGTTGTGAAAGGAAGAAGTTCATAAGCACGCTCGCTTCTAAAGAGTACTCAAACATCTCACGAATGGATGATGTTAGAGAAACTCGTGCAGTACATTAGGATCAAGAACTTATTCTACAAGATGTTGTAGAAGTAGTTTACTGACCTCAAGCACCAATCCTACAAAGATCAACGAGAATGAATTGCCTAAACTGAAAGGTACATAGGCTTCACAACATCCTCGTACTTGATATATGAGGATCCGTTGATAAATAAAGAAACGATGGAAAGACCCGATTCCACAAGTATGGTTTGAATTTGTATGATCTTTAAGTGCAATCCATATATATATAACAACAAGGTATAGACCTTGATTGATGTTCAAGAAGGAGCGATCCATCTAGAACATTTAGATCTTTAAAAGGAAAGATAGATATGGATAGCAAGTCGACTATGTACAAAGCACAATTTCATGATTGATGCTATGTCTAAGTCGATAACCAGTTGACCATGTACAAAGCACGGCTTCTCGCTTGTAGTTGTGTATAAGTCAATAAAGATCATTCTAACAATAATTATATTTCGTATATATAGATATATGGAAAAATACATCAAAACCGCCTTCTTCGATTGAATGAAGGAAGTTGTTGTGTATTTGACACAAACCGAAGATTTTGTTGTATTGTTAGAAACGTATATATGCTTCAATGATCCATTGAAGCAAGTACTGTGGAAACTGGAATAAACATTTTGACAAGTAAGTCAAGGAGTTGAACTTCGTCAAAAGTATCTTGTATAGATAAGATATTCAGTGGGAGCATTATTATGTTACATGTATTGTACAAGATACAAGACATTAATTGGGAATAACATTAAGAAAATGAATATTGTCAAGATCTCACTGGAGAATGTTTTCTCAATTGAGAACTTGGGCAAGTCACCTAAATCCAAGGAAACAAAATCTATGGAGATAGATTATAATGGATGTCTGGTTTGAGAAAATGTGCATATAATGACAAAGTGTTCTAGTAACACGAAAAGATAGACTCCTGAAAGGATGTTTAACCACGTTGTATGGCATACACTTGAGTTCTACTCGGTGTGTTGTAACTCAATTCGAAAAAAATGCACGATATATTTCGAGCATCCTTCTGTTATGAGTTTCATAACGGATGCCATATTTATGCACATGCCCCTATGTGTTGTACCCAAGGAGTATGACAAGCAGTTGTCAACTGGATACAAAGAAAAATACATTTGGACAATAATCAAGAATATTTTCGAGTATCTTATGAGAAAGAATGATATGTTTTTCCATCTGATAAAATGAAAGAAAGCTCATATAAATTGTTATATTGATGCTAGTTTTCGAAAGATTGATATAAATACAATTGAGCTACATATTTTGTTTAAATGTGGTGTTGTAAGTTTAGAAGGTGTTCTAAATGGGATATTACAACCGTTTCCGTCACCAAAACAAAATATATAGCAACTTGTGAAGCAATGAAAGAATGTAGTATGGATCGAGAAGTTCTCAGTCAAGCTAATATGGTTCAATGCATCTCGAACCATAGCTTAAACTTGAAGAACCCAATATTAAATTGGTGATCCAACTAAGATCTATGACGATGTCACTTGATCTCACATGATGATGATCAAGAACACATATATAGGAGTATATATGTATATAGGGTCAAACAAAATTGGATGGGTTCGCGGACACAGCGAACACTCTAACTTAACCTCTACCTTAAGCGGTATACGAGATGCAATTGTGCATCCATGCGTGATGGACGTATGAGTAACTTGCTTTAAGTGTATTACATCTTTTGAGGTTCGAGACATGTATATATATAGATATATGACATTGTTCTAAGTTCTTTACTGGCTAGAAGTCACTATTGATTGATTCTAGGCCAAGTGGGAGATTGTTGGAGTTATGTCCTAGAAGTCAATATTTAATGACTTATTTTCTTAGTTTATGTTAATGATGATATTTGATCATTTGTTCCTAGAGTTTATTATTGACAGATCATTCAGGTTGAGGATCTGAATTGTAGATCTCTGTGGATCATTCATTAGAATGACAATAATAAATCTAAATCGTCCATAATCTTGATAATTAACAAGGAACATTAATTATCATAAAAGATTAGTATGCAAGTTAAGTGATGATTAAGTTCTACAAATCATAGGTAAGGAGTTACCAACTTAATTGCATATGTGTATGTTATTGGAACATAGTACAGGACTTGACCCAATGAAATAAACATATGGATTGTGTTATGTGTCATTGTTTATTTCATATGAGTTTGATTCTAAGTTTGAGATGTTCATCTTTTCCACATGAGGATAGGTTCAATAAATATCGTCTAACGTTGATTCCTGATAAAGGCTGCTATAAGGACTTTATTTATGTTCTCTTGAATTGTGCGGGGAAAAGTTGTTCATCAAGAAAACCGTATGTCCCTCATTAGTATACCTAGTGAGTGATGATATCTGTTTGGGCCCCTTGATGGAGTTGGATCGTATGCATGCAAACTAGACGATCAACTCTAGATCAAGAAATGTATAATCTGCAAGAATGACACATTCCTATCTTGGATTATACAAAGATATCGTGTGACATAAGAATCAAACAAAGAAATACTTTTATTTCTTATGCAGGATTGAGATATTGTAACTGTACATTATTTATACGAATTGGGAGTCATAACGTGTTGCTAGATACCGCTTATGATTATTGGAAATAAATAACGATTTATTTCCATGGCCAACATAGTATAAATCCTCAAATAGGGTCGCACAAATAGGATTCTAACCACTTGGTGCATTTATTGTTTATTCACAATAATGTGTATTGTGAAATGTGATAAGTTAATTAATTAATTATATACCGTTATGAACCGTTATAATTAATTAAATTAAAAGGATCATATGGAAACAATTTAATGCATTAGCTAATCATAGATTAATTATTAATGAGTTAATAATTAATTATGTTCAACTTACTTTAATTAGTTTGAGCTAATTGGGCTTCTATTTAATTGGTTAATTAAAGGCCCAATTTAAGGAAGAATGAAGAGACAATTAAAGGAGATTCATTAATTGGTGAATTAATGAATAAAGGCCTTTTATTAAGATGGCCCAAGAGAGCCCATTAGGTGGCCTCTTAGGGTGGATGGCATACTTGTAAATAGTATGAAGATTGGATGAGAGTGGTTGGCTATATAAAGGGGTCTCTTTGGGAGAAAACCCTAGCCGTCATCTCTCTTCCTCTCCCCTCCCTTGCGCCTCCACCTAGAAGAGAGATTTTTCTCTCTTCTCCATGGCTCTTCCCTTCCTCTCTTAGCTCATGTATTGAGCATCCCACCTCTCTTCCTCTCCATTAAATAGTTAATTAAGAGAAGCAAGGTGATTAGCAAGAGGTTCAAGAGAACTAGCATTCTCTTTGAGCTTGGTGGTGGGTCCTTGGTGGGCTAGAGGCGGCCATAGATGGTGGAGATGGTGGAGCACGCACCCCATCGACTCCCATGCCATGGATTCGAGCCTCATGAATACAATTTCATGAGAGGTACAATTTCTCCTACCTTCTCTCTTGATTGGATGTGTGATTGCTTTAGCACTAGATCTATTGATTTGCTTGTTGTTAATGGTGATTAATTAGTTGTAATTAATCTAAAATTAAAATATGAGCATTTCCTAACATCTAGATATTCAAAATGCACGAGAACCACGACCCTTTAATTTATCGCAGCAAGAACTACCAGATCCAATCTGGACATGATTATTGATATATTAGTCGGTGTCGTTTGGGATGCATGAGAATTGGCCAATTCATGGAATTGACAATTTCATTCTCCAATTTTTCATCCAAACGGTTTTGGAATAGCCAATTCCATTCTTAACACAATTTTCAATAACACTCTTCCCAATAACATTTTTCTCTCTACTTTTCACACTTCCCAACGCTATTCCTAAAACTCACCATCCAAACAACATTTCCAATTCCCAGAATAGCCAATTCTCACAATTCCTGTGAATAGTATTTTTCCCTAAATTTATGCTATTCCTACCCAATTCCTAACTCATCCAAACGACACCCACGGTGTATATATATAGTTCAGCATATATATTTAATTTATTTACACCATGCAGATCCTGATCTACAGAATTATATATATCGATTAACTCATGGAGTCTGAATGTAATAAATGTACGGCAGATCCATGATTAGACAGCTAATTTCACGCTAATGAAAATGGTCGATACATTTATGTGTATCAAGAATTTGGATAAATTTATGAAATTGAGTATATAGTATATAGGAATGTTATTAGGAAAACTTGTTATGGAACATTTTTTTTCCCCTATTTAACATGACTCCATCATTTAAGGCTTAAGGGAAGTCATTTTTGTTGAACTTAAAAAACTCAAGCGTTACCATCAATATATGGCCCAATTATATATTATCATTAATTAATCCCCTTCTGTTAAGAACACATAACCCCTTGTTTAATTTCTCTTTTTTAAGAAATTTATATAGAAAATTTTGAACTTGTAATTGATTAATTAAATAAGTCTCGAGATTTTTTTTTTTGAATAAAGCCCTTGGGCAAGTCTCGAGATCACAAAGTATTTGGAGCGTGCAGTATTTTCTATGGCCAAATTGATGGCCAATGAGTACAAGAGAAGTGTGGAATTTAAACTATGGCTCATAAGTTTCAACGAGAGCATGTGTCTTGTGCCCCTGTTGCCCTGTTACTATTTTTTTTTGAATTTTTAAAGCTTGCCATTTTTGACCGATAATTCACTAATTTGTAGCAAAAAATGACAAGCTTTAAAAAAATCGAAAAATATTGTAAAAAAAAATTCAAAAAAATTGTAAAATTTTGTTTTCTATGAAATTTCAATATATAGATTGGATTAGTTAATTTAGATTTTTTTTTAATTTGTAAAATCACCAATCACACGATCATGGTTTACGGAACCCTCTATGAACCATGATTCACAAAATATTATATATTTGGTTCAGCGTATTCTAATTTACCCAAGACAGATCCAGATCTAAAGGATTAAATTGATACTTAACTAATTCATGGAGTCTGAAATATAATAATTTAAAGGCCCATCCATAATTAGACAATTGATTTGATTAATTTCATGCTATTAGACAATTGATGAAAATTTAGCTGTTTCATCATGAACTTATTTTTGATAAATTTAAGATGGTGTATTTTTGTATGTTAGGAAAATTTGTATGGAACATATTACATAGCTCCATGACTTAAATAAAAGAAGTATTATTTGTTGAACTAAACAACTTCAAGCGATTAGATGCTCTCTTGTCTTGGAGATTGATATTGGGAACATACAGCAGACTAAGACTGAAAAGGAAAAGACATGTATCATTGAGTGATTGGTAATGTCTGATCTAGTGCGGACTTTAGTGTTTCTAAGGTACTAGTATGCACAATTGACTATTCTTTTATAAAATGATAGATGCTCTCTCGTTGGCTTTGAATTTATTCTAAGTTAGGCTTTTGTGCAGACTTGTGTTCACTTCCCTTCTCCTCGAATCCAGGTGGCTGTCTCACATACACTTCTTCCTCTAATTCCCCATTTAATGCTGATTTGACATCCATATGATGTAGTCGCCATCCTTCTTGTGCTGCAAGAGCAATAAGCAACCTCATTGTTTCTATTCTAGCAACTGGTGCAAACACTTCCTCAAAATCAACCCCTTGTTTTTGCACATTGCATTTCGCCACTAGACGTGCTTTTTGTTTCACCACCTTTCAATCAGAATCTTTCTTAACTTTGTAAACCTATTTCAGTCCAATGATTCACTGACCAACTGGAGGGTCTTGCAAACTCCATGTTTTATTTGCTCGAATAGAGTCAATCTCTTCTTGCATGGACTGTCTCCAACTTTCTTCTTTTTCAGCATATCTTGAAATGTACTTGGCTCCTCTGTACCCAACAGACACATGTCACTGAAATTAAGCTCCATTGGCTCGGTTTCCTCAAAAAGTTCCTACAAGCTGCGCATTCTTACTAGTGTATGTTGTTGCTTCATCCTCCAATTCAATTTGCTCACTTTGCATTTGACCTCGAGTGGGAGTAGTTTGCATCATCTGTGAATCATCTTCATCAATTCTTTCTTCACATTCAATTTCAAAAAAATTTTCACAAGGCACAAGAAATACATCTCTACTTGGTCCTTGCGTGCTGTGCATAATAGCCCGGTCCCATGCCTTGCCTTCTTGAAACACAACATCACGAGTTATAATTACCTTGTTGGTGATGAATTATATGCACGGTATGCCTTGGAACCATTCTCATATCCAATAAACACCATTGGAGAGCTACGGGCAACAAGTTTCTCCATGTTGCTTTTCACCTCCTTCACATAAACAACACATCCAAATGTGTGCATAAGATGTATTGTCGGCTTTCGCTTGTGCCATGCTTGATAAGGTGTCATCCCAATCACACTTTTGGTTGGTGCTCAATTCAAAATGTACGGTTGTCACAGCTTCTCCCCCAAAATACGCAGGCATATTCATGCTCTTCAACAT
The DNA here is from genome assembly GCA_027725995.1 of Rhynchospora tenuis. NCBI lineage: Eukaryota > Viridiplantae > Streptophyta > Magnoliopsida > Poales > Cyperaceae > Rhynchospora > Rhynchospora tenuis. The sequence goes on along the minus strand of CM050888.1, from coordinate 210,685,356 downwards.
GCTATGTGCCATAGCCACAACCGTCTGGTTCCTTCGCTCAACCACCCCGTTTTGTTGAGGAGAATAAGGAGCAGTCAAGTACCTCTGAAACCCGTCTTCTAGCAATAATCAATGAACTCATCGGACCTAAATTCACCCTCTCGATCAGTGTGAAATGCTTTCAGTTTTGTGTTTGTTTTTAACTCAGCTATTGCCTTGATTTCTTTGAAAGCTTGGAAAGCTTTATCTTTTAATTTCAGCAATGCAATCCACATGTATCTACTAAAATCATCAACCATTAGCAAAAAATACTTGTTTCCAGCTGGGGTTGGTGGATTGATTGGTCCACATAAGTCTCCGTGCACTAGTTACAGTACCTTACTTGCTCTGAAATTTGATGCTTGCGGAAATGATGTGCGACGCTGTTTGCCAATGATGCAACCATCACAAAACTGATCCACATGACTGACTAGTGGAATAGCTTCAACTAAGCCCTCCCAGCCTAGCTTGTGCAACGCTTGGAAGTTGAGATGCCCATAGCGTGCATGTCATCTCCATGCTTCACTGTCACATTGCGCCTTCAAACACACAGGTTGGTGCAAGGTTGAGATTGAGAACATACAACCTATTCCTTTCCTTTCTACTCGAATCAGCAACTGTCCTTTTTGGTCAAACACACGCAGGTAGCCATCTTTTAACCTGACTTTACATCCACGCTCCTCGAGTTGGCCTAAACTGATTATGTTACTAGTCTTTGGAATGTAGTATACATCAGCCAATGTCTTGTGTTCACCGGTGCGACCCTTGATCAGCACAGTTCCACGACCTCCAATGGATACAGCCGAGCCATCTCCAAATCTGATCGTTCCTCCAATAGATGTGTCTAGCGCGATGAAGTGTTCCTTGCAACCCGTCATGTGATTGCTGGCACCAATGTTAAGATACCAGACATTGCCATTGTTTTCCTCGTTCACTCCACGATCAATTGGCATGCTTCTAACATCAACAGAGCCGGCTCATCATTCTCTTTTTTTGCCACATACGCTTTCTCTTTCTTAGGCTGGTCACATTCAGATGCAAAGTGACCATATTCTGAACAATTAAAGCACTTAATGTTTGACTTATCAAATTTTCTATATGGTCTTTTTTCTTTATTATTTCCACGTTCACCACCTTGGTTGTGACCTCGCCCGCCGCCAGAACGTGCACTATCCTTCTTTTCTTTTAAAGAAAGCACTTCCCATTGTGCGCGTGTGAACAGTACTTGCTCTCCTTTTTCTTTAGGTTGTCGCCGCCCCTTAATACTTTCCTCCAACATCCTCAGGAGCCCTACTGCCTCAGTAACTGACATGGTTGACATGTCTCCCTATTGTTCTATTGTGCCAATAATTGGTAGAAATCTATCAGGGACAGCTCCAAAGAGTTTCTCAACTACAGTACTATCCTTTAATTCTTCTCCAAGAGAGCGAATCTCACTCACAATACTATTGAATTTCCTTGAGAATTCAAGTAGATTGCAAGAATCATCTATAGTGATGCGATCAAATTGTCGCTTCAAAACTTGTGCCCTTGCTTTCTTGACACGATCCTCACCTCATCATCTTCTTAAGTGCATCCCACGCCTCCTTTGTCGATTCCTTATCACCAATCGCCATCATCACATCATCTGACAAGGCTTGAGAGATTGATGCTATGGCGCCATGATTTGTTTCTTTATTGACTGAGTCGCCACCCTCTACTGCTTTCCATACACACAGGGATCGCATGATGATCTTCATCTTTATAGCCCACAGGTCATAATTCTCATTGTTCAACATTAGGCGGCACACCACCTCCTCTCACCATTACTTTCAGTGGTGGAGTCTCTGTCTCGTCGTTGCTTTCCATAACCTTGTGCTCTTATGCCAAATGTAAGAAACAAACTTAACTAGGATCAAGCAGCAATCGGCAAAAAATGCGAAAAAATGAAAGAACAGAGAAGAGAGAATTTGTAATGTGTAAATCTTGCTACACTATTTTCTGATTTTCCCATTACATTTATTCTATTCTAATAACAAATACATGGTAATTAAATATCCTAATTCAATCTTAACAAATTTGACACTTGTTTTCTTATTTTCCAATTGTCTCAAAACAAGAAATAAATCAGGAAACAAATTATTAATAAATGATACACCCTTTTGTGTCAGTGTACTAGCGCATCTGAAGATGTATGTTGATACACTGACACTACTAGCTTAAAATAACATAGACAGCTGATTTCATGCTAATGAAAATGGTCGATACTTTTATGTGTATCAAGAACTTGGATAAATTTATGAAATTGAGTGTATATAGTATAGGTATGTTATTAGGAAAACTTGTTATGGAACTTTTTTTTTTCCAATTTAACATGACTCCATCATTTAAGGCTCAAGGGAAGTCATTTTTGTTGAACTTAAAAAACTCAAGCGTTACCATCAATATATGGCCCAATTATATATTATCATTTATGAATCCCCTTCTGTTAAGAACACCCCACATAACCCCTTGTTTAATTTCTTTTTTTAAGAAATTTAAAAAATTTTGAATTTGTAATTGATTAATTAAATAAGTCTCGAGATCTCAAAGTACTTGGAGCGTGCAGTATTTTCTATGGCCAAATTGATGGCCAATTTAGACTATGGCTCATATTTTCAACGAGAGCATGTGCCCATGTTGCCTTATCAGTCTTAAGTCTTAACTATAAAATATCATCAACATATATACCTTTTATTATTACACATGCGAACCTCGAGTCACCAGCTCCCAACTCCGACTCTGTTTCCAATTTGATAGGGTCATTAGAACTCTTAAATGCTAGGCACAAGCATATCCGGACAGTTAATATTGGTTAAACAAATTAAATTTTTTTTCATAATACGCGAAAGCAGTACTTCCAAAATTATAATTCAAGATATGAATGTGTCATTTTTGTAGATCATACATCTTTTGATCTAGAGTTAATTGTATAAAGTTGCAGCAAACAATCCAACTTCATCGATCACGGGTCCAATAGATATCATCACTCACTAGATTTTCAAACATCACCTTTCACAATTCCAAGTATCCAACGATATTCCAAGTGTCCAACATATCGTGCCTCTCTTTCATGCTTCGAAGACCATCATGCAAGGGAGGATAAGACTCCCTCACTCTCTATTACAGATGTTTCTCTACGGTTCTGGACCTTTAGGGGCGAAACAAAAAGAAACAGAATCATGAGATTATATATATAGGTCTGTAATCGACAGAATTGAAATAGAAGCGGTTCTAGTTTCGCAACCCAGCAGGTCGCATGGACCCTAGTGGGCCGATAGCCAAAACTTTCTCATAAAAAACTAACAGTAATAATATTCAGAAATTATATACACCATCCAACAAAAAACCATCCAATACCATCCAATTGAACCAGCGCCATCCAACAAGCCAAAAAAGTTTTTTTTCCGCGTGCTGACGTCAGCAAGACGCGTACTGACGTCAGCAAAATTTTTTGACCAATTTCCGAATTTTTTTTGGTGCTGACGTTATCAAATATGTTGATTTAAGGGTTCAGTTAAATGTTTTAAGGGTTGAATTAAAGTGTATAAGTGTTCAGTTAGATGCACCAATAATTTGAAATTTTAGTGTTTTCTGTTCAGTTAAATACGTTAAGGGATTATTTAAAAGTATGTATGTGTTCAGTTAGATGCAGCAATAATTTAGAATTTTAGTGTTTTGTGTTCAGTTAAATACTTTAAGGGATGAACTTAAAGTGTCTATGTGTTCAGTAGTTGCAGCAGAAATTTGATTTCGTAGTTTTTGTGTTCAATTAAACTGGTTAAATAAAAAAACAAAATGAACAGATACAACAAACATAGCAAACATTTACAGTAACAATATGAATATTTACAACAATAAACTGAACATATATACAAATTTCGTAAGTAAGAAATAAATGATCATATTCAACATACAAAGTGAAATAAATTATTGTTGCATCTAACTGAACACTTACACACTTTAATTCAACCCTTAAAACATTTAACAGAACCTTTAAATTAGCATATTTGATGACGTCAGCACAAAAATTTTTCGAAAATTGGTCAAAAATTATTGGTGCATCTAACTTAACACTTATACACTTTAATTCAATCCTTAAAATATTTAACTGAACCCTTAAAACATTTAACATAACCCTTAAATCAGCATATTTGATGACGTCAGCACAAAAATTTCACAAAAATTTTTCGAAAATTGGTCAAAATTTTTTTACTGGCGTCAGCACGCGGAAAATTGGATGGCGCTGGATGGTAATTCGGTGGATGGTAGATAGTAATTACCAATAATATTATAGCAGTGAATGAGCAGCTAGCTTCACTGTTTTTCTTTTACCATTGAAAATTTGTTGCAAAACATTATTCAATTAATTTTTCCGGATATTATTTTTTTTTTTTGCATGATGTTTATTTATACGAAGAAATTATAATAGCAGGACTGGCTATTGCTAGATATATTGGTTGTTGGTGGTTCGATTCGGCCGACCTATTGGACCAATTTCAGAACCATGTAACGTCATATGAAAAATTTTAAAGTTGAATTCTTAGAATTTGTTTATTAATATTTCATTAGGTATGTCATTCATTCAATAATTTTGTGTTGGATTAATTACAAGTTGATATGTAATTGATTTTGATTTGCTGGATAGATATTTATTCGAAGAAGGAAAGAAGAAAGGCCAGAAGGCAAATGATTTCATGTGATCACCTGGAGGTGATTCGATCCTACTTCAAATTAGAATAGAGTTAAATATGTTTAGCTATGTGGTGCACATGTCTATACATATCATACATATTAACAAGACTAATAACATAACAGACGATTAGTCGACGAGACATGATCTAATTCTCACAAGATCGATCACAATCTTACGTAACTGTAACGCAACAAAATTTAACTTAATTATTTATTCATCATAAAGCAAACAACATGAATACATCATTTTAATAATTTATGCGAAGAGTTCGCTACCGCACAACATATATAAAGACCATGACGAACATAAGAGCAACAAAACATAAAACAATTGAAGGACATAAATTAAGCCAAAAGAAAAAAAATAAAAAATAAAAGCAAGCACACAGATTTGAGGAGCCTAATTAAATTATTTAACTTAAGAGCTGACTCGATGGATCGGTAGCGACTATTTTCGATCGGCCTCAAGCAGAAGGATTGTAGGTTGCCTTGATGGTAATTTTCATAATGTCTCCAACACCGTTGTTGTTTTCCACTTTCTCCTTGGATATGGTGCCGCGTGCATTGGTGAACTCACCCGTCCCGCCAATAATGGCCCACAGACCTTCGGTTACATTAAGTCCGGCCGCGATGAGTGTCGAATTTTCCTTGAACCTATATAATATCATACATCGTTGGTGATAATCTATCAAATATTTAATATTAAATAAGACGTGTATGAAGCGCATATATATATATATATGTTGGAATCATAAAACTTATATATACATTTATACGTATTATCGGCCAGCGTTATTAATTAGTTATATTTGATTGATTGACTCACTAATAATAACTCTGAGTCCCTAAGAATTATCATTATTTACCTGTCACCTTGGAACGCTATGGCTAAGATATTGAACCAGCCTGATGGTTGCGAATTCCGATCAGCCAGGAAATGCATGCCTTGTGCACGTGCAATGACTTGCCCATTGGGGTCAAGGCTGCCGGTCAATTGCCAATCATTAACAGCGACCGCACCAAAAGAATTAGAGTCTCCGTCTTGAGCGCGCGCGACATCTACTTGGTTTTTGCCTGCCCCGCCGTAGGTATGATGCAAAAACAAGATGACTTGTACTTCATTCTCAGCTGGACTGGTTTCGATATTGCTGGAACTCATGGTGGCTGGGTAGCTGGGGACACGTACAGAAACTATTTAGTTCTAGTTTTGAGTTTGAGACTTTGAGTTGATGTACGTACTTTGCCTTCCAAATTCCCCCCTATTTATACAAAAGGGGTTCGGCCCTTGGGGGACAGGGAGGAGAATAATAAATGTATGTATGCATGTGATGTGACTAGCTAGCTAGGCGACTGGGCTAGCTGAACGTATACACTTTCGCCGAACCATGAATCGCTCGTCATGTTACACATGCATGTAAGTATGTAACTAACTAGTTAGAGCATGTAGCCATGTTGCCTTCCCTCTCGATCTGAACTATCCATCAAATATTAATTATTAAATTTCTAATAATTTATCATATTTATCTGTTTATTATGTTGCATGTGAACCGCGAGTCTCGCTGCATGCCTGCATGCCTAGCTAGTCAGACTCTGTTTCCAATGTGATTGGGTAATCAATTAATTAGAACTCTTAATTAATGTAAGATCCATATGCAGATAGCTAATAAGTCAAACATTTCAGATATTCAAAATACACGAGAATCACGACCCATTTAATTTATCGCAGCAAGTACTAGCAGATCCAATCTGGAATGATTATTGATTTTAGTCGTGTACATATACATACATATATATATATATAGTTCAGCATATTTAATTTATAAATGCTTGGCAGATCCATGATTAGACAGCTAATTTCACAATAATGAAAATGCTAGATACTTTTACGTTTTTCATCAACTTAACTTGAATACTTTTCCATTTATTAAAATCTGATACAAGGAAATGAATTTTCATTTGTTATAGCTCAACTTTAGTACAGGCAAAGCTTAATGCCTTAATGCATGTTTACTAGAAAGTGGAAACTAATTCCAGTAACTGTTTTCTTGTAGAATCTAATACAAGCCAACAAATTTTATTCACTATGAAGCTTATGCGTAGTACTGGTTAATTTCATACAAGCATGTAAGTTTATTCATTAAGGGCTTGTTTGGATGCACATGGAAATAGGGGAATAGAGTCTCTTCCCGGAATTGGCTATTCCTAACACATCCAAACGGTTTTGGAATAGCCAATTCCATTCCTAACACAATTTTCAATAACACTCTTCCCAACAACACTTTTCTCTCTACTTTTTCACACTTCCCAACGCTATTCCTAAACTCACCATCCAAACAAGATTTCCTCTTCCCGGAATAGCACTCTTCCCACTCTTCCCACTCTTCTTACTCTTCCCACTCTTCCCACTCTTCCCACTCTTCCCACTATTCCCAACCCATCCAAACGAGCCCTAAAGCTTAATGTTAATATATGCCATGCTCAAAATAGGTGCTGGTACAGGTTAAGTGTTCACTTAGATAATTTTTATATTCGCCTTGTCTATTTTATGTACTCACTTTGTTCAAGCAATTGTAAGCGATGGAAAAACTACAGATGGCAGTAATCAATTTCCATTTAATATTACGCTATATGTTAAAGTCGTGGCTCTGCCGCAACATACATTGGGGAACTTTTATTTTCAAATTTTTCTTATTGTTTATTCGAATTATTTATTAGGTTTTGTATTGTGACTAATTTTTTATTTATACATTGCTGAATATTTATTTTTAGATTTTGTCTAATGTTTATTAAAATTATTTCATTAATATTAGATTTTGTAGTGTATAGCTAATTTTTATTTTATACAAGTAGTCAGAAGACTGAATATATTTTATTTGGAACGTCATTCTAAGATTGTTCAAATTAAGATTGTTTCCTTACAAAACTGTTCTAGTTAGATTATTCGTACACTTTAATTTAGAACTCCATGTATATGAACACAAGAAGTAGGCATAACTTTAGCAGTTTGAGTTTACTAGACATAATTAGGAACAAACCCAATAATAAGCTACATATACAAGGGAAGTTTATACTCCAAAGCACATTACATGCCCTTTTTGTTTCATATTTTCTTTTTTTGATTTTTTTTTAAATTTTATAGTGGAAAAAAATTTTAACCCGAGTTTGAATATATGTTCATAATTTTGAATGAACGATATGAATTTAAACCCTGATTAACTGACCAAATATGATGCTTAGTTGAAGGAAATTTTGTAGTTGTGAATATAATAATTTTTTCTCGTATTTTTGTTGCTTGTATTATGTTTTCAATTAGCTTAGTCATCATAAAGCAATTAACTAAGATTACTTCTAACAAAGGTTTAATGATTAATTGTTTTATGTAACACACTGATTGTTATATGTAACAAACATTTAGAAATAGCTTGATCATATCTAAGCTCTATTACAATATTAAACACAATTGAAGAAAATATAAGCCGAGTTGCATTATACATGACATCATTATTAAACTGTTTCGCACTACAAAAAAAATATTGTCAACTTACACGCATTCATTTGTCAACAAAAGTATTGTAAATAAAAAATTCTTCTCACTTACCCTCCATTCACATGTGCCAAATGTCTGTGCCAAAGAGGATCAACAACATCCACACAAGATGCCACAGAGGATCAATAGTGGCACTATTCATTGTGTCTAGACCTATCAATATTATGCCGTTACAAACGTTTTTGTTCTGTTACGTCCAAAACGTAATGGAAATGAAAAAGGAAATGAGTTTCGTTTTCAAAAACTAAACAAAAATGGAACAGACTATTATATCTTTTTCATGAAACAAAACACAGAAATAATGATATATAATGGAAAATGAAAAATAGAAAACGAAACGGTAAAACTATATCGTTTACTCAAACAGAACGAAAATGAGTGGTTTTTTCCGTTACCGAAACGGAACGAAAAATAGAACAGACATATTCCATTTCACACGTTTGACAGGTCTAATTGTGTCATTCTAAATTCAAGTATAGTTAATACTATTAAAGTCGTATCCGACCCAATAAGGTTTTGGTACCAGTCCTGATATGGGACATCTCAATAATTTTGACATCCTGACATCCCACAGACCCATGTGGAACAGCCTGTCCCATATGTGATGCGCGCTGCAATTTGAGTGCTAGGCGCTGGCATGTGACGTCACGCTGACGTCATCATAGCGCTGAGGCTGACGTCACTAGACAACGAGAGTATTTAAATTGATGTAAGGGAGTATATATATGTGTTTTTTAAATAAGTTTTGAAGGTACGAAGGGAGCATATACTTTTTCATAAGGGAGTGTATACTTCTACGTAAGAGTTTAATAAGCATTTAAGATACACATTTCAGACAGGCTTGTTCAAATAAGCATTTTAGATACTAAGAGAGTATATAAAACTTCATAAGGGAATATATACTTCTTCATAAGGAGTCCAAATAAGCATTTAAGATACAAATTTCAGACAAGTTAGTTCAAATAATCATTGAAGGTACTACAAGTGTATATACATCTTCATAAGGAAGTATATACTTTTTTCATAAGGGGTTCAAATAAACATTCAAGATACAAATTTCAGGCAACCTTGTTCAAATAAGTCACCAACATTAAAACCAAATTAACTGTATATCAATCCTAACAATAAATCAAATTCAAAATATTATTCATTCAAACCAAACATAAAATCATTACAATCAAGTTCAAACATGCTAACAAACTTAATAAAAAATGCAACAGCAAACATCAATCATCTCAGTCAAAGTCAAGGTGAAGGTGAACACATTCGCTCACATTCCGGAATTTAGGCTTCACCTACATCAATCTACAAAAGAAAAATTGTGCAATTTTAGAATATATACTCCCTTAATCAATGTATTCAACACCAAATAATAGATATAATCTAGAATAATGCCACAATACTTAATACATATTCCTTGTTCAACATACTTAAATTTATACTCCCTTAATCTATATATTTCACACCAACAGTAGTAAATATAATATTTTCTGTAATTTTGGTAATTATAGGGAACAGTAGATATATACTCACTTATTCAGCATACTTAGATATATACTCCTTTAATCAATATATTTAATCCCTCACATTGATGAATATACTCCCTTAACAAAATTAGCTAAAATATGTTCCTTATTCAGCATACTTACATATATAGTCCCTTAATCAATATATTTAATCCTTACATTGATGAATATACTCCCTTAATAAAATAAGTTGATACATATTCGTTATTCAGCATATTTAGATATATACTCCCTTAGTAACAAAAGAAGACATAAGCTTGGTTTTATACTCCCATTGCAGTTTACATTTACTCCATTAATTTAAGTTAACTATACTTTTACAAGACACGCTCATAACTGACTAATAATGCATCATCCTGATTATATATACTCCCTTAGTATATCCTAGATCAAATTTGAACAATTTAAAAGATTAAGAAATATTGAGAATCTATTTCAAATGTCAAAGCAAAATTAAAGAGAATTTAGATCAATATCTTGACACTACAACAGAAATTATTTTTAGAGACGCCATTTTTAGAGGCGGTTTTCCATAAACCCATTTCTAAAAATTACTAGTGGCATTTTAGAAATTTTTGTCAATTATTTTTAGAGGCGGTTTTTAACAAAAACCGTTTCTAAACTTTTTATTCCAAAAATTAAAAAAATAAAATTATATTTAGAGGCGGTTTTTATAAATAACCGCCTCTAAAAATCCCATTTTTAGAGGCGGTTTTTAAGAAAAAACAGCCTTTAAAAATGGAGCATTTTTAGAGGCGGTTTTTTAAAAAAACAGCCTCTAAAAATATGTATTTTTAGAGGCGGTTTTTTATAAAAAACCACCTCTAAAGATGCTGAATTTTTCGCATTAAAATTCCCATTTTTAGAGGCGGTTTTTAACAAAAAACCGCCTCTAAAGATATGTATTTTTAGAGGCGGTTTTTAACAAAAAACAGCCTCTAAAAATACATATTTTTAGAGGCTAAACTAAAAATCAGAAATGGATTTTTAGAGGCGGTTTTTAACTAAAAACCGCCTCTAATAATCATAATGCGATTTTAAAAAAAATTTTGATGATAAAAAATATTCAATTATGTAAAATAGTAATAATATAAAATGTTAAAAAATATTTAACTATTATAAATAGTGAAAATATTTGATGTTAAAAAATATTTGATGTTAAAAATAGTTCAAATATAAATTATTTAAGTAAATACAAAAACAGTAATTAAATTAAAAATCAGAAATTGATTTTTAGAGGCGGTTTTTAACTAAAAACCGCCTCTAATAATCATAATCCAATTTTTTTAAAAAAATGATGATAAAAAATATTGAATTATGTAAAATAGTAATAATATAAAATGTTAAAAAATATTTAACTATTATAAATTGTAAAAATATTTGATGTTAAAAAATATTTGATGTTAAAAATAGTTCAAATATAAATTATTTAAGTAATTAAAAAAACAAAAAATGAAAAAAAAATAAATCAAAAATCGGATTATGATTTTTAGAGGCGGTTTTTAACTAAAAAACCGCCTCTAATAATCATAATGCGATTTTTAAAAAATTTTTGTGATAAAAAATATTGAATTATGTAAAATAGTAATAATATAAAATGTTAAAAAATATTTAACTATTATAAATAGTGAAAATATTTGATGTTAAAAAATATTTGATGTTAAAAATAGTTCAAATATAAATTATTTAAGTAATTAAAAAAAACAGAAAATGAAAAAAAATAAATTAAAAATCGGATTATGATTTTTAGAGGCGGTTTTTAACTAAAAAACCGCCTCTAATAATCATAATGCGATTTTTAAAAAATTTTTGTGATAAAAAATATTGAATTATGTAAAATAGTAATAATATAAAATGTTAAAAAATATTTAACTATTATAAATAGTGAAAATATTTGATGTTAAAAAATATTTGATTTTAAAAATAGTTCAAATATAAATTATTTAACTAATTAAAAAAACAGAAAATAAAAAAAAATAAATTAAAAATCGGATTATGATTTTTAGAGGCGGTTTTTAACTAAAAAACCGCCTCTAATAATCATAATGGGATTTTTAAAAAAATTTTGTGATAAAAAATATTGAACTATTAAAAACACTTAAATATTTGATGTTTAATAATTTTTTACCATTAAAAATAGTTAAAATGTCCTTATGTGGAAAATAAAAGAACTCTAGTGTTATGTCATTAATATTTTTCAAAATTATAGATGTGTCACTCTAGTTAGATAAATGCCACTCTATTTTCTTTTTCAAAAGTCCAAATTTCTCTCATTAGATCAAATCATTACAAAAATAAAAAGGAACTTATCGATAAGAAATGAATTTTAAAAATTTTTAAATAAAAAATTGAAATTATTATAGTTAATAGAACTCTTTCTAAATGAGACAACATCATATGACATTATAAATAGTGTATTCTTATTTATAAAATTATTGTGGTTTTAGTTCTACATGTAAGGTTAGCTAGTCAAATTAATTACTATATATGCATGCATAATGACGCAAGCTAGCAATAATTAATTTTGATTTAAAAAAGTAATAAAAATCTAAATTGTTAAACAATCATGGCCCTCAATATACTTGTAGGAGTCATGTATAAAATTTGAGAACAACTCAAAGAAAACATAATCATTTCAATTTTAATTTTACACGAATCTATATAAAGTCATTTGCAATAGGTGAGAAAATATGAACTTTGCTCGATGTGTTGTACTTTGCTTGACATGTTGTATAAATCTTTTTAAGGTAATCTGAATATATCATTTTCCATAAAAGATATAAAAAGAAATAATTAATCAATCATTATAAATACATGGTCCAAAATTCTAAGTAGTTTTATGTGATGTTTAGGTTTGAAAACTTTCAAAGTAGATTTTGGAGGTTCAGTCAGCGTTTTTTGGCCTCGAGGTTCAAAGTAGATCTCGTCGCAAGCTTTCCGGAAAGTCATCATATGCCCAAAACGGACGTTCCTATCAAAAGTTAAGCCTCCTTGAAGTTATAGTGTTCCAAAACATCAATTTTTAAAGTGTTTTATTTTCTTTCATCTCTCTTATATGTATATATAATATGTTGAGCTACTCGTCGTGAATCATAAAAAATATTTAACTATGTAAAATAGTAATAATATAAAATGTTAAAAAATATTTAACTATGTAAAATAGTGAAAAATTTGATGTTAAAAATAATTAAAAAAACAGTAAATAAATTAAAAATCAGAAATTGATTTTTAGAGGCGAATAATAATTTGAGGGTTCTTCATTTGCTAAGTACCATATTGCTTATTTACTTAATAAAACTTTTTATTGGTCAATAGCTTTTATTCGATTTACATAATAATTTCCTCATATTACTAAAGATATGACTTTTTCACATAAAAATTTTCATATCCAAACCATGCATGGATATGAAAGAATAATTGATATTATTTTTTGTTTCATATAGAACTTTAAATGTTATACACAATAAAGATATGATAAAATCAATAATTTTTTTTTGTCTTTCCTTTAAAAAAATGTATATCTTTATTTTATGAATTATTATAGTGTCAATTTGTACATCCAAGCTCAAATACTCGATTCTATTCCATGAAAAATAAATTAAAAAAAAAAAGAAAAAAATCTTAAAAATACTAAAATAAATTATTTTCAATATTTAACTATTTGATGTTAAAATAAATTATGCTTAATTAATAGTTGTACATTTTTTAATAGAACAATTTCATGTTTAATAGAATATTAAATGAATAAAAAAAACAGAAAAAAAAAACTTAAAATTCGAATTTGATCTTTAGAGGCGGTTTTTAACTTAAAATCCGCCTCTAATAATCAACAAAAAAAAAATCAGAAATTGATCTTTAGAGGCGGTTTTTAACTAAAAACCGCCTCTAAAAATCAAATTCTGATTTTTAATTTATTATTTTAAAAAATAAATTAAAAATCAAAAATCATTTATTATTTTAAAAAATAAAATAAAAATCAAATTCAGCATTTTAGAGGCGGTTTTTTAACAAAAACCGCCTCTAAAAATACATATTTTTAGAGGCGGGGTTTGTTAAAAACCGCCTCTAAAAATACATATTTTTAGAGGCGGGTTTTGTTAAAAAACCGCCTCTAAAAATGCTGATTTTTAATTTATTATTATTTTTAATTATTTTTAATTTATTATTATTTTTAATTTATTATTTTAAAAAATAAATTAAAAATCAGAATTGATCTTTAGAGGCGGTTTTTAACTTAAAAACCGCCTCTAAAAATCAGTTTTTGAAAAATTTGTCTACTTAAAGCCCGGCCCTCTCTCTCGTTCTTCTCTCACACACCGATGATGAGAGCTGCGGATAATCAATGCTCTTGTTGAGCATTCTGGCCATGTCCCTTGTAGGTATGTTCATGCTAACTTTTGCTCTAATTATTCATTCTTTTTTTAACCTTTATACAACTTAGCCTCTAACTTATTTAATATTTTTTCAGAGAAAGCAAATTGACTAGGTTGCTAAGAGATTCGTTGGCATACTAATTGCTACAGCAACTGATAGGGATTCAAGAACTGTATGATTCTCAACAAAAGTTAAGCGAAGAATTGACTGAAAAAATTGAAAAGACCCAGGTGAGCCTTTCTTTTGCATTCTGTCTAGTATATATGTTAGGAAAAGGAAATCTATTTTATTAGACTAATTATTTTTCTTAAAAAAATTCAGAAAGAATTGGGGGATAGCAAGGATGCACTACTCGACTTAGAAGAGAGATACAAGCAAGCAAAATGTACCATAAAGGAGAAGGAATTGTTGCATTTTAAATGTTGCATTTTAGTACTGTACCTGATTAGGTTTTGCTGATTGTTATGAATTGTTTGTATGATTGTTATGAATTGTTTGTATGACTGTTATGAATTGTTTGTGCTGTTGGTACAAAATGGTACTAATTCTGATCTATTATTACAGGACGTTTTAGTAATTTCAAAACCGCCTCTAAAATCATGGAATTTATTTTTTTTTCGAATCTGCTGCTATTTTAGAGGCGGTTTTTTATTAAAAACCGCCTCTAAAGATACATGAATTTATTTAATCTGATTAAATATTTAATTTAATTCATTTAATTATTTTAAATATTTAATTTATTTAATTATTTAATTTAATTTATTATTATCTTTAGAGGCGGTTTTTTATAAAAAACCGCCTCTAAAGATCATGAAATAATTCATTTTTTTTTATTTTTTATTTTTTTTATTTTTTTTTCGAATCTTTTTTATTTTTTTTTATTTTTTTTTTCGAATCTGGCTATCTTTAGAGGCGGTTTTTTATTAAAAACCGCCTCTAAAAATACATGAATTTATAATTATTTAATTATTGATATCTTTTCGAATCTGCTATCTTTAGAGGCGGTTTTTTATTAAAAACCGCCTCTAAAGATATTAATTAAATGAATTAAATAAATTAAATATCTAAAGATCAAAATCTACGTATTTTAGAGTATTTTTAGAGGCTGTTTTTAATAAAAAACCGCCTCTAAAAATACATCTTTAGAGGCGGTTGTTATTAAAAACCGCCTCTAAAATATAGAAATTTTTTTCCAAATCTGACTTATTTTTAGCCACGCCATTTTTAGAGACGGTTTATTAGTCATTTTTAACGCCTCCTATTTTTAGTGACGGGTGAAAACCGGCTCTAAAAATGCTTAAAAAACCGCCTCTAAAAATGTTATGTGGTGTAGTGTGAATAAACGTTATCAATGATGTAGACAAATCCCTTTTATCAATTGTGATGGAGACGAAGATGGTGCCAGTGGCAATTGCAATAAAGGCAACTTGACATATTATATAATTAAATAATATCCTATATATAAATAAATAAACACATGAAAACTGAGTGAATAGTATATATGCTACAACTAAGAATACAGTTAAAATACTCCCTTCTACGTAAATAGGTGAGCATACTTTAAAAATTAAATACTCACTTATCACATTAAATCAATTCATGATTTACAATTCTAATATGTTTAATCATTGCTTCAACCTTTACAAAGAAATAGAGTTAAACTGACTAATAATACACCATCTTGATACATACTCCCTTATAGTAGATATTTACTCTTATACTAAGATAACTACACAAGAAAAAACATAGCAAAGGAACTAATAATGATTCATCTTTAGTAAAAATAGAAGACATAAGCTTAGTATTGTCACATCCAGACACATAGGATGTAACAATCTCGCCGCGAATACACAGTCTTTATGTATCCGCAAGGCGTTTTCCTATCATTTTTTTTTCTTTTACGGTATAAGTTCAAACTTACCATAATTTACCACGCAAGATTTCTATGACTCCATGAGTCATCATGGAAAGATATTTGGCTTAATCTTCGTTTGACTTGATCGAGCCCGTCTCTTCAACCTGGAACCCACATCCATTGTGGAAAACATGCAAAAGTACGAAATGAGAATAAATTCTCAGTGCGAGTTTTAGTTCCAAACGTGGATTTCTAGTTGAAATCTTAGCCCGAAAGTAACACCCGTAATAGTCAACATGAATAAGTAATTTATTAATTAATTAAATAACTAGACTTTATTAGATCATTCAGGCAATTCAAATGCAAAATTTTAGCCAGTTTTATAACGAGCAATGAACCAAAAACGATTCCAACATAATCATTTTGCAATGAACATGCACACAAACAAATCAAGAGCAAGACGTATCTCTAACCCTGGGGCACATGAAGGAATTTCATATCACAAAGCATATCATCAAATACACACCCAAGTTTCCTAACCCAACCGGCTGGGCACGTGAGGAAACCTTTCCCTAACCCAAGAGCACATGAGAGACGCATCTCTAACTCTGGACACATGAGAGAATTCCATATTCAAATAGCGCTACCGAACTGGCCGAAGCCGGTGGCCGACTGACTCCGGAGAGTGGCTTTGACTGACATTCAAATCCAGTGACCATCCAGTACCAATCATGGACAATCACCATTCAAGATTATCAAGCAAGATTATGTTGAACTGATACGACTGAGCTCATCCATATCAAATGAATATGCAAACTTGCCTGGCTGTCATAACCATTTTAACAAATGAGATCATTTCAACATGATTCTTTGAGTTGTAATATTTGTTCCTATAAACTAGCATGATCAATGTATAATGCATCCAAAGAGTTTAACAACATGCCATGCATAAATTTAAGTTACCAGAACCGGATCTCTATAAAAATCCACGTATCCGCACCTGAACAACGAGCTTAAGCGTCTTATTGATATATGATTATTCGAGTATTTGATGATCATCCTATCCAGAGTCTTCATGCTTGATTGTCCTTAGGCTCGATAAACTTGTGTTAAAGATCCTAGATCGGTCCCTTAATAAGAAGAGGGTGATTATCTTAATAACCATTTAATAGTGACGTAGAATACTTAAAGCAAAACCTAAATAATCTATTTTCAGGCGGTTCTTGGGTTACTGTACTAACAGACTTGGTTAACCAGACTGGTCTAGGTTTGGATGATTAGGTCCAGATTCTTGATTTAAGGAATTATATTTTGGAATATATTACTAAAGTATTTTATTTAGTTATTTATTAATTGGTTTTGACTTTCCAGTCATTATCAGATTATAATGAAATTTTGTTTGTTTTAGTTGTATAAATCATAGATTTATATTTCTAGATATCCAAAGATTATTCATAAAGTTTATTTAAGAATAAAGTGTTCATTTGTTTATTTTTAATTTATCTCTATTATATTATTTATTATGAAATTGAGTTTATGTTTTATATTTATATCTAGTACATATTCTTGTAATCTCATTGTATAGGTTCTGGTGGATTTTCTATTAAGTTTTATGCCTAAATAATTATTCCATTCATTATTTTAGTTGTCTTATGTATTAATTTAGCACCCACGTTACTTAGTAACTTAAATTCATTATTCATTATAATTCTTAGCTAGCTTATTCGAATATAAGAGTTTTTGGCCTAACCAGTTTTTAGTAGAGTTCACACATTAACGAAGAAATTAAGAAGTTTAGGTTTAAATAAAATAAAGGGTCCATGATTATGCATTTCATATTTAACCTGATAATTTATGACCAACAGAATTTGACCCATTAACACACAAATTTCCTAATTTAATTTTATATCATTAGCCCTTTTTAAGCTTTCCACGTTGTGGTTCATAACTAAAAGATTACTTGTTTCTTGTGAATTTCGTACTGGTAACAAGTACTAGTAAGAAAGAGATGAATAGAACAATAAAATAGACAGTGGCTAACAAAGGTATTACATTATATTGATGATAATCAATTGTTGCAATGCTTTGGCTAAGTTTATATAGGCATCAATTATAAGCTCGCTACCAATGAGGAAAACAACCTGAAGAATCAAGAACCCAATATACTTAATTTTATCTAATTAATTACACATTATTTTTCCTGTAACGGTCATCTAGAAGACAGACAGCTGAGAATTAAGTACTTGGAGATGTCTAACTATACGTCTAATAATGATTCTAAGGTTTAAATTACCAGAACCCAAGTTTGACCTGTACCGAACTGGTATAAAGGCCATACCGGTTTCATTTTAGAGGTAGAAACTAATAAAAGAAGAGTAACAGATAGTTAAAGGTGTATAGGCCGCAATACCACCATTTGGAAACTGGTACACCATCACTTTGGTCATCGGATCAAAGAATATAAGGTAGAAATCAGATTAAATTTGAAGGAGATACTTCAAATTGACACTATACCTCAACCTCTGTCCTTGGCCTCTTCTCTAACCCAGCTTGTCTTCCTTCACCTTCCACCATAACCCAACTCAATCAAAAGAAAGAAAGAGAGAAAGAGTATAAAGAACGGGTGTGTACGAAAGGAATCAAAGGAAGAGAAAGGCAGTATTTATGTGTCGAGTAACCAATTAAAACAACCCACATCGCCTATTTGGATAGGAACAAATTCTAGTGGGTCCCACCAGTCGGATTGGCTCCGAGATGATAAGAATGATGGATTGGAAGGAAGGAAACCTTGATTATGATCAACGAAGGATGAAGCTTCCTTCTCGATAAGCTTGAGCCAGAAAGAAGATAGGCGATTGGGCCACCGAAGAAGAAAGGGATAAACATCAGACTAGAAATGACGAGGGAAAAAAAATAGTGCAGGGAGAGCAAAGAGTTTGGGGTCCAACGGTTTAGATCAAAAGAGATCGGATGGATCAGCTTAATTCTGAATTACTGCTCTCCATCCAAGGATCCAATTTAATTAGAACTTAAACTCAATTGATTTTAAGGTTATAATTTCAGAGTTTTAATTCGATTCTGCTCCAAAATTGGGTTTCCATTGTTTGATATTTTTGTAGGTTAATTTACATAATTTCAGTCAACTTTTACCGTATGTTAAATTAAGATTGTTTATAATTGTATTTGTTTAAATTTCTTAATCATATCGTTTTCATAAATTTTCTCTCTCTTTATGTTATGGCAAACTTTCTTATTTTATTGAATTGATTATTATTTTTTTATGATTCTGATTTTATAATTTGTAACTTTGGTTATTTTATTATTTTTCAATATTTTGGTAATATTCATAATTTATTATTATTATTTTTTTTTCAAAACTCCTTATCAAAATTCAAATTACTTATTTTATCTTTTAATGAAAATTCGTAGTGTTACAAGTATATACTTTCATTACAATTTATATGTACTTCCTTAATTTAAGTTAAGGGCACTTGTACAATATACATTCATTCTTATCTGGTCAATCATTGATTTTGCACAAAAAATTAATTTCAAACCAATTTGATTTTCTAGATTTGATCTGAACAATTCAAATAAGATGAATACCTTCAATAAATGATCTATTTTATATGAAATGTGTGGTTTAAATGCAAAAATGATGCTTGAAATCTAATATGATAAACAATTAAACACACCAAAACAACAAATCAAACATCATAATTGAAAATTGCGAAAGTGATGAAGAATTGGTCAAATGAGGTGACCGAGATAGGAATACACTGACCAGAGCTGTAATGATGTCAAATTATCCTCTTCAATTTCAAAATTAAGCTTGAAATATAACCTGATTGATAATTGAACACGCCAAAAGCACAAATCAAACAGCATAATTGAAAGTTACGAAAGTATTGAAGAATTTTGTCAACTGAGCTGATCGGAATATAGATAGACGTACCTGATCGGTATTGATGACACATGCGTCTCTTAAAATCAAATCGAAGCTTCAAATCTAATCTGATTGAGAGTTGAAAATGCAAAAATCACAAATCAAACAGCGGGGATGAAAATAGCGAAAGAAATTACCATTATGTGATCTGATTTGATGGAAACAACGGTAAACTCACCTCAAAGAGAGAAATCAAGACAATGCACGAGAGATCGTCTACACACAGTGGCGGATATAGGAAAAATATTTGGGTGGGGCTGAGTTTATAAGAACATTGGACCAACATAAGTTCATCATATATGAAATTAGCTGGGCTAAGGAGGGCTCCAGGGGCTCGACGGCGTTAGATGGGGCTCTAGCCCCACCCGCCCCATGGAAGATCCGCTACTATCTAGAGAGAGAAAGAGTGCACGGGATCGTAGAGAGAGAATTTTGTAATTTGATCGGAGCGAGAAAGAAAGACATTTTACGGAAGTTTTTACGGAGAAAAAATTTTGTAGTCACGTGTTTCTCATGTAACTATGGAGAGGAGAGGTTAATGGGCCTTGCGCTGGAACCGGTAGGATGTCACGGGATGTCATTGTTTAAGATGGTAACCGGTTCGGGATGTCATTGTTTAAGATGGTAAGTAGTATTATTGTTCGGCTCGGTTGGATCAAATAAAATTTGGACCGGGTCGGATGGTAAATTTTAGCCCACAAAAACCCACAACGCAAAACCCTTCAATTCGAGTGAAGCCGTCGGAACTCGGAAGTGAGACTTTCCCTTTCCTCGCCCCACCCCACCATGATCCGAGCTAGAACGCTGCCTCTACTCCGCCCCGTCTCGCTCAGAACCTCTCTCTTTCTCTCCACGTCAGCAGCCTCTGCTTCAACGCCAGCCGCAGAGGATGACCTGGCGCAGCAAATCGTATCGATCCTCTCCCAGTCCTCCAACTGGCGCCACGTCATCGAGAGGTCTGATTACCCCAGTAAGCTCACCCCCTCATTGGTCAACTCCGTTACACGAACCGGCGCTACTAACCTCCATCCCAAGACCCTCTTGGACTTCTTTCACTACTCCAGAGACAGAATACCAAACCAGACCCAGCTATTAGATACCTATTCTATCCTGGCCGTCAAGCTGTGCAACCGCCACATGTGTAGGCAAGCTGGAGCCTTGCTGGATACCTTAATCAGGTTCCGTCCCCTCCCGAGATCCCTTTTGAGCTGCATACAGAGAGATTTCTCTCTGGTCGATGGTGTGAATTCCAATGCTGCAGTGTTTGATGAGTTGGTTGAGGCTTATAGGAAAGTCAATTTGAATGATGCCGCCAATGTTGTGTTTTTTATGAAGGACCTCAAGTTGGCTCCGACTGCGTGGTGCTGCAATCGATTGCTCAATGATCTTTTCAAGGCCAATTTGATGGATTTCTTTTGGAAAGTGCATGAATTTATGATAGATTCTCGAGTTGGATTTGATGTGTACACCTATTGTATCATTATGAAGGGGTATTTCAGAAAAGGTGACCCCGAGTCAGCTAAGCAGTTATTTTATGAAATGGACACGAAAGGATGTGAACCCAATATGATGGTTTACAACACAATGATATTTCATTTGTCCCGTGCCGGGTTTCTTGATGATGCCCTAGAACTGAAAACTCAAATGGTTCAGAGAGGTTTGTCTCCAGATAGTCGCACCTATAGTGGGCTTATATTCGGCATATGCCTAAAAAGGGGTGCAAAGGAGGCAAAGGCTTTGTTAGATGATATGCATACACATGGCATCCCACCCGATTTTATAGTTTATAAGACCCTTATGGAAGGTTTCATGAAAGATGGCGATATCAATGAGGCATTTGCTATAAAGCGAGAGATGGAGGCTAATAATATTAAGGCTGATAAGGCTATGTATGATATGATAGTGCGTGAGTTGGGTAAATTGGGTGATATGGAGGGTGTTATTGCTATTTTGGATGAGATGGTTAAAGAGGGTTTCAAACCAGATACGAGGTCATATAATTTTGTCATAGAATGGTATTTTCGAGAGAACAACAAAGAGAAAGCCTTGTGGGTGCTAGATGAAATGAGGAGGGGTGGTGTAGCTTTAAGTTCTTACACCTTCGGCTTTGCAATTAAGGAGCTATGCCGGCTTGGGGATGCCACCTCAGCTGATCAGCTAATGGACGAAATGCTACAGACTGGCATACCTGCAAATGTGTACCTTTGTTCAGCTCTTATCTCAGGTTATCTTAGAGAGAGGAAATATTTAAAGGCAATCGAGACCCTAGACACAATGCAGAAGAAGGGTGTCGCCCCTGACTTGCAATGTCACAATTTGTTAATAAAAGGCTTGTCAAAATTAGGTCAAATTAATTTGGCAACCAGGTACTTCGACAAAATTGAGGAGGTCGGTTTTGTCCCAAATCAGTTCTCATATGCTGCTATAATAAATGGGTATAGTGAGTTGGCTAAAATGGAAAAGGCTGAGTTTTATTATGACCAAATGGTGAAAAGTGGAGAAAAGCCAAATCTCGTGATTTTCACAATGCTTATGTCTGGTTATCTCAAATTAAATAATATATCCAAAGCTGTTTATCTGCTTTCTTCCATGGTCGAAAAGGGGGTAAACCCAGATTTGAATACCTACAGTGTGTTAATTGACCATTTGTCCAAAAATGGACACATGAAATTGGCGCTTGAAATTTTTTCAAAATTAGAAAACACTACAGGTTTAGTCCCTGATGAGTTCATATATAGCTCTCTAATTTCGGGTTTCTGCAAGGCTGGTGACATTGACAAGGCAGTTAAGCTGGTAGAAGAAATGGGTACTAAAGGGATTCCGCCAAACTTGGTCACATACAATTGTTTAATGGATGGCCTTTGCAGATTAGGTGATCTGCAACATGCAATTGAAACTTTTGGTATAATTTCGGAAAAAGGTTTGGGGCCAAATTGTGTGAGTTACACAATTTTAATTAATGGAAACTGCAAAATGGGAGATCCAGATGCCGCCATCAGATTATATGAGGAGATGTTATCTAGAGGAATCAAACCTGATGATATAGTATATACCTCCCTAATAGATGGTTTAGCCAAGCTGGGGAAACTAGATGAGGCTGAGAAATTTTTAATCACCATGGCCAATGACATCAATTCTTTACCATTTAATTCAGTCATGAAAAATTTAATCAGTGCATTTTGTAAGGAGAAAAAAACAGAACATGTAAAAAGGATTTTATTGGAATTGAAGGAGAAATGTGACTTGAAGATTAATGAGCCAGTTTACATGGCATTGTTGGATGGGCTTCGTCAAGAGGGAAAGGTTGAAGAAGCTTCTAGATTGTTCAAGGAATTCGAGGAGATGGGGGTTTTGCACCAGGGAATGAGCACTGCATAATACTGCTAAGCAGTTAGTGAGACTGCTGCAGTTTTCGGTAGGGCTGCATGCCTGAAGGGTCTGAAGTGGGTAATTTGGGAACTAACTACAAGAGGATCAAAGATGAAACGGATCTCTTTCATTTTTCCTTTTGCTTTTAGCAAGCTACAAAAAAAATTATTGCCATTTTGGTTAAATAGAGCATGGACATGTATATTCTCCTTTGATTCGCAAAAGAATAAATATATAAGCCTGTTGATTCCCTTGACTTGAGATATCTAATCTGAGATTTCTTTGTCTGATTTATATTCGTGGAATTTTATAAGATAAATAGTAACTTTGTCGTGGCTGTACGGCTGCTGATACATGCAGTGTGGGGTTAACTCCTCTTGAATCGTTTTAAATAGATTTACGACTTGCATTGCTTATTAAAATGGAAGGTTCAGATTAATCATGATCACTCAACTTAAAAAACGTACAACTTTGTGATAAAGACTTATCTTACTAGTACGATCTGAAATGAACAGGTAAAGACCTGTTGGGAACAATCCACCGAGTTCTGTACTGGCAGAGAGAAAAACAAACCCCTGACTGGAGCATGAAGCAAGAAACCCTCCTCAATATAAATCAATTTAAATGCGTCTCTTTTGTTCCAGTTGTTCTACCCCATTCCTTCTTTGTTGGTCTCTTTCATATGTACCATGCAGGTGTCTTATTGTTTGCATGAACAGACTCATAAAAATTCAACCAATTTCACAAAATAAAGACATAGGTCTTCGAAAATTTTTAGCGGAAGTTATTTTAACCTCGTGTCCAGTTATCTTAAATTCCCAATTTAAAAAGTGAAGCTGCCTCGTTTCTTGGCCCTACTAAGTAATAATTAATCGATGGATCGTCCTAACTTGTATGGTTCGCCTTATAATCGATATTTGTTCGTACTATCTAATGAGCTGCCTGAATAGAGGTTTACTATACTGCAAAACAGCTGCCTTTTACTTCACGACATGGCTTATTTTGCTAAACAAAGCGGCAAGGCAAAATAAACAATCTATGATTACAAAGAAATTCATTAGAAAAGCTACTTGTTCAGTAAGTACTGGTGCTGCCAATAACAATAGATACCTCAAACAAAGATTACAAGTCGACAAACTGTTGACATTTATGATACATCAACTAATAGACTTAAGAATACTAAAACTACATAAACTTTAAGCTCTATACTAACCTAAAATCACGCTTTTAGCTTGTTCAATGAAAAAATGATCGGCTCTTTGAGTCAAGATTCATGAGAACTTCCAATTCAAACTCATAATTATGTTTTCTCACTGTAAAGACCCGTTGTGGGCAAACACTGGTGCATCAATTTCTGAAAGGAAGCCATTTTCAAAAAATGATGAATGAAGGGCCTTCACACATTGTTTTGCTTCGCTATCATGAACTACCAAGGAGATGTTCACCTACACGTATATAAGCTAAGCTATCAGCAAGCAGCAATTGAAGTTTCTGTAAATTCAATACAAATATTGTTGTTGCTTTTTTTTGTGCTCATATGTTGCTCAATCTCAGGAGAAATATATATATATAGTCAAAACAAAAAAATTTTATTCTTTTTTTTTTTTAAATGAGCATTCAACTTGCACTCGATGAGATGATAACACCACACCACCTTATAAAGCTCTTAGGGATACAGATCTGAATGTGAATTTTACGAGTTCATTTTTATACAAATAAAAGTTAAGCATATATAAACAAAAAGCACAAGTACCTTTGATGCCCCTTGAGATATCATCTGTACATTTACTCCATTTCTTCTCAACACATTGAATGCCTAAAGACCCAAAATTGAAAAAAGTGAGGAAGTGGTGAAAAGCACAAGAAACAACCCTCAAAATTATATTGAAGTTACAACTAAAATTACCTTTTCAAGAACTAAAGAAGACCTCTGCACATTACCAATAAGTGAGATTATAGATCTATGTTGAAGCAAACGAACTACTGCTATCTTCTCCAGTTCCTCCACAACGTGGTCTAGCTCCTGCAATTTAAAACTCAGAACATGACTTTATTTTAATTTACAGAAACTAAAGTACCCTCCCTGGTAGAAAAACTGACCTGTTGAATCAGTTCTCTGCTCCAAAGCTTAGAAGGGTCAAGTGTGAGAGAGACACTAACTTCACTAGTAGCCACACAATCAACTGATATGCCTAAGTCTTCGAATATAGAAAATACCTACTCCACAAAAATAAATAAAAGAATTAAACATTGAAGTAGAGAGGAATATTTTGTTTAATTATTAAAGTAAATTATCAGCATGCACGTACCTTGGCTAGGAAGCCATATTGGCCAAGCATTCTAGTGCTAACTATATCCAGCATTGTCACATTTGATTTCAGCACTATGCTTGTCAGGATGCTCTGTGAATATAGGAAGCAAGGTCAATGTTGGAACAATTAAGAGTACAAAAGACCATTAGAAGAAACATCAGAGAATGAAAAGAAAGGAAAATAAGTTGGAACAGAAAAAAAAATTTATTAGTTAAGTACTCTGGTCAAAAAAGTTAAGGAATTAAAAGCTATCTTAAAATAGAAACATTATTAGGATATATTGCACCAATGCAAAAATCTCTTGCAACACCTAAGCATACACTTGGCGAATCAAAGCATGCTAAACAAACCCAACAATCACAAATGAAGTGCCCATCGATATCATCTTCTGAAAAACCAACGTCCTCTATGTGTAATGAGGGGTTGTCAAGGCTTTTCTGTATGCACATTTTAAATTTAAGAGGACTGAATGAGTACAGACAATCTGACTTGTCAAATACATCCTATTCAGCAACAAAATCTATTTTACATATTTTGTGGGAACACAAGTATTAATTCTGCTCTGGGTAAAACATCCATCAATTCTGGCTGCTCTATTCAGTGATGGTCACATTCAAAACCAACACCTTTACCACCAAATTACATGCTTTTCATACATAATACTAATAGTATAATAATATAGTAGTCTTCCATTATACATATTCTGTAATTTAACTTAGCTTGCCATATGAACTGAAATGAAACACAGAATTCTCTGAAATCAAATTGATTTGTTCCCATAAGCAAAAAAAGGTATAATAGCCAGAGTAATTTGAAAAGTCCCAGATGAGGACAGTTAACCTAAACTTATCAAAATGTATAAATTAAAAGATAACATTACAGACCTTACTCATGTCTCTTGACTTGGTGATAAGTGTACCAGGAGCTTGTGGGTTGTAGGAATTCTTCACCCTCACAGGAATGTCAGCTTCTCTAGCTGGTCTCATTGATTGAGGATGCAACACCTGTTAATATAAGAAAACAAAACAACTGAATATAGATAATTTCAGGAAAGAAAAATGAAATCTAGTTAAAATAATTACAATATAACCTGTGCGCCAAAATACGCCAGCTCAGCAGCTTCGTCAAAAGTTAGATACGGCACAGGCTTGGCATTGGAGTAGATGGTGGGGTCACATGTCAGCACACCATCTACATCCTTCCAGACCTATAAGATAAGCAGTGGCATTATAACTAAAGCCCTAATAACAAATTCAAAATATTATTAGTTTGTGATAAATTAAGCAAACCTGAATTTCACGAAGGCCCAAAGCTTTACCAATTGTTGTCGCTGTCAAGTCACTGCCACCTCTACCTAAAGTAGTAATTGCACATGACTTCCAACCCTGCCATTTTAGCATAAATAAACTATTTTATTGTTGATTTGTTTCATTGGTAGGGCCCTGTGCCAAACAGAAAACTTTTGACAGAGAATATATATATTTTAAAAAAATTTATATATTAATCAGTTGTTAAAGATTTTTTTTTTTTTTGCTTTCTTTTGGCTATATTTATTTTTCTGATAATATAATTGTGATGAAAAGCAGCTTGAATTTCCCAGTGAAGCTAGTAATATGCAAGATTAACAAAACTTCCCTATCCTTGCTTATTTATTCTCTTTGTTTATTTGTTTCATAGTTAAGAAAGAGTTACCTTTCCAAGAAAGCCAGTCACAATAGGGATAGCACGGTCTTTCATCCAGTCACTATGTAATCTCTTTGCCACAGCAGGATAAGTAGCCTCTAAAATGTCGGCATTAGTAAAGTCGTCAGTTGTTATTATCCCAATTTCAAATGCATCATACTGCAACGATAAATGATCACAACTATCTCAGTACAATGAATTAAGTTAATCAAACCAACTACAAAATTTGAAGTTTAAAAATCAGTAATAAAATTTCTACCTGTATTGAACTTTAAAAACCTTTTGTATGTTTCACTGCCATGGGAAGAATAATTTTTACTCAAATAGAGGTCATGGATATTATTTAATTATATAAATATGACGAAGCATATATCTTGATATTCAAATATGCAGGTTTATAGATAAATATAATTTTTTTTGTATTGCATAATATTAAAACATCTGCTGACCTGGCGAGCTTTTGCTCCAATTTTATTCAAATAGGCAGCAAAAATACGAGTAGACATACATTCACCAAATGAAACCAAAAAATCCCTAGCTCGAGGTGTCAATTCCTTCATCATCGCAATGCCTTTCAGTAATTGTGCAAGCTCATCTAGCAAGCCTTCAAATAAAAAAAATAAAATAAAAAAATTGCAAGTTTTTAATTGAAATATTCCAGTAGAAGGAAAATGGAAACCCAGCCAAGAATGCATGAATAATATGATAAACTAAAATGTGAAATTTAAAGCAATTTATATCACTTGTAACTGTTGTTAAGAAAACGAATAAACAAATTAATGCTGGATATGAATAAACCTGACAAACAATGAATGAAAAGCAACAAATTATATAAAGAAGAAGTAAAAGGCCCACACCAAATTCCATAACAAAAGAAATTTCTTGTAACTAACCAGAGATCAATATTTTGTCCAGGCCTAGTTCCTCAATTGTCCTGTACAAAGATGAAGCAATAGAAGATATTAGTGTTAGTTATATATTGAGAAAAAATAAGGTCTATTCCATAGAAATGTGATAATAAAAGATAAAACTAAACTTGCCTAAGATGCAAATCCCTTATAAAGCTTAATTCTTCTAGCTCGTCTACATTTGTCATGCCACAGCATACCGCTTTTTCTCCTGCCTAAATCAATACATTGAAATTCCAAAATGGAGCTTTTGCATGTAAGAAAACATGCGTTAACAACTATTTGCATGAATGCCATTCTTTTTCGTTATTTCAAAATACTTCCGGTTCTGGGAAGAATTGAATCACTTTGTCACTCAGTAATAGACTTTGAAGAATTCAGTACTAAGTAAGTAGACTTTTAAGAATTCAACCACAAGGTCTTCAGTAGACTTGTGACTTCTACAACTAGTGTCATGTGAAAACAAAAGCACTTAGCTATACAGGTAACCAAGATGAAACTACAAATCAACAAGATTTCTAAATCGTGAAATAATGCATTGGGAAAAATCAAATTGAATAAGAGTCAGACTACAAGGCTAAATTTATCATTTTCCCATTTTCACAGTCAATGCATCCTTCAAAAATCATTTATAAAAAGTACAAGGACTGTAAAATAGTTATTACCGAAAGGAGCTTGTTAGTAGTCTTTCCCATGGCTGAAAGAACAATTATAGGATTCTCCTCTGGGAACCCTAGAATCAAATCTGCCACATGTTTCATTCGCTCGGCTGATGCCACAGAAGATCCACCAAACTTCATAACCACACTGAATTGATTAAAATTCTCACTCTTCCCATTTATAATCTCCTTGTTGTCTATTATTGCTGATGGTGCCCATCCTTTCTGACAACACACAGTTAGCTCTCTCGTTTTTGTTGAGTTTAATTTGCCCTCAATTCTCTTGTTGCAGAGAAAGGGTAGAGAGGGGTTTATCTGGGATTTATTTGATAGTAAAGAAAGAGAATTAGGAAAAGAATAGGTTTTGGGTCTGGAACAGTGAGCGTGTACCCCAAACTGGAGAGTAGCCGCCATGGTTTCAAGCTTCTGCATTTAAGAACATGCCAAATCAAATTGAGTACATTATCATATATCAAGCAATAATTGACCAAAAGAAAAATGCAAAACTTAATATAATGCGTAGAAAGGAGGTCTAATTTTTGAAGCATCAAAAGAAAAATAAATCCACCGATCAGTTCACAGGATAATTAACTAAGCTACATTGTGATAACTGGGATAAACAAACACAACACAATGATATAAATGCAAACAAATGCCCCAAAATGTACAACCTTAGCAGAAAATCAGCATTTTGTTCAAATTGAGCTTGCATGACTGAAATTATTTTATATAATTACACCAGGATATAGCTAATTCGTCATCAAAATGGAACAACGAAAATCTATAGAAGTTTGGAACTTATTAGAAAACTTGATCTTATTAAGAAAATCATTTCATCAAGCTCCACTGAAGAAAAAAGAGGTTACATTTCCTGCTTGGATTGGTGTAAAGTAAACCAAATCGAAAAAAAAAAAAAATGAAAGAAAACGAAGGGAAATGCGAAAATACCAGATCGAAGCAAGCGGCGCACGAGCCCAGTCTGTGCGGGCCCCAGCTGAGGAAATCTCAAGGAGGTTGGAAGAAATGGAAAGAATTCAAAATTAATTTAAAATTAAAAGGAAATTGGGATTAGGGTTTGGGTTTGGGATTGGTTTCTCTCTCCTCTCTGTAACTCTGTTTCTCCCGCGAAAAACGAGAGAAAGAGAGGGAAGAGAGAGAGGGAGAGATGTGATGCGAGTGTAACGCGGCGGCGCTGAGACGGGCTTCCGTTGTTTGTTGCCTCTGTTGTATTATAAGGTCGCAAAAACAATGAGTTTTATTTTTTTAAAATTATTTTTTCAGACAAAAATGTCAATCGTTGGGCCCCGCCCGCCGAACCAAATTTCCACTTCGTTTTCCCAACAGTCAAAATAATAATATGTACGATAACTTTCTCATCAAAGAGAAAAAATATATATATAGGAATAGGACAGCCATATTTTTTTTTTTTTTGAGAACCGCAAAACTATAAATATTATAGAAACTAGACAGATAATCTTTGACCATAATAATTAATGAAATAAAAACATAAAATTATGTTTATGTATGTTGTAATTTGCATAAATTATGTCTCAAATTTGGTGTAATTAAATGTCATTTGGTCATCTATTAAGTTTCGAAAAAGTTGGATTATTAAGTTTTCAAAGCAGGGATAATCAATCGATTTTCAAATTATATCAAATTCGATACACAAAATGTCTAAATTTAAAAATTTTATATTTATTTAATTTTTAGGGCTAGTTTGGATTGCGCTTATGAGTCATGACGAATCATATTGCATATGGCCCCCACATTCTCTGCCTTGTGCCATTGTTCCTGTGTTTTCATTTTTTCTTTTTTTTTTCCTTTTTTTATAATTTTGTCATCTGTGGGAATATTGTTTGGAACCGTTACCATTGATATTACTCTTATATAAGTTATTAAAGGGTGTGTTTGGTAGATAAAAATAATAATAATATTTTTATTAATGAATAAGCTTAATCAAACAAGCTGGGGAAAAAAAGAAATAAGACTTGTACTCTTATTTATCATCGTCGTCATTATCATATTCTTTTTTCTTTTCTCTATCCTATTCTTCGTGTATGTTTTCATGCATTCAACTGATCAGTTGGAATAAAAGTGTGAAGGAAAACTCTGTGAAAATAGCTACATGGACGGTAACAGTTTTTATGTGCAAAAATTTATTCCAAAGAGCCTACAATTTCTTTTTGGCTAGCAAGCCTTGTGGGTCAAGTTACCATCGTTTCGGTCAAAGATTGCGGTATCTCTTTTTAAATAGTTTTTTTATAATTTATTTCGTGGTCCCACGCAAGTATTGTGCAATATTAATACCTAAATGGGCTCCACATCATTCATTAAAAACTATTAAAATAATAATAATGAATAAAGGGTTCAGCGTTGTGGGTGTGTGTGTGGAAAATGGGCTCTGCACCTGCAAGCTGCAAGTTGAGGATAGGGATTGTAGCCTACGGGCGATTAAATTTCAAAAAAAAAAAAAAAAAAAAAAAAGGATAGGAATAGGGATTGTTTTTGTGTGTGATATCCAATATATTTCCAAGTTGTCCGAGTCCTCCAAAAATATCAATTTCACTTTCTTATCTTGTATGATATTTCATAAAGTTTTGTCAAATATATATAATAAAGTGGATATACCGTGACATAAGATTTACGCAGTATAAATACGCAATTTTAGGTGTGAAATTGTGAATTAATCAAGTATAGTAGATTAATTCATCACAAAAAGAATCCTAATTTGAAAATTGTAAGAAAAGTTATAGTCAATCAATATGATACATCACTAGAGAAATATAGGGTCTAACGGATGAAGTGTGAGCGTTGGAGGGATGTGAAATCCTTCCATTTCCTTTCATGTTGTTTTTATATATTTTGTAAGATTGGTGATTGGTGACTAGATTCGCGAACATATTATAAAAAGGCCAAATTAGCACATCAAATACCGACAAGTGTACAGGACGTGCGCTATTGGTCCATCACCTGTCACCTTGCATTTTTTATATTTATATTTTTTTTTTTCACTTTTCAGCATCTCTTGCTTGCCAAAAGATTTTCTATGGTTCCGGTAAACCGACCTTTCATTTGCTGTTTTAAAACATTCCAGTTGATGGCCGTTCGTTGCAGTAATATTTTACTCGATGTCCTATCGACATCATGTGTAAAAAACAATCAATTCTTATTGACCATCCATGGTTTTTCCATCCAGCACCATCCAAACTCAGATTTTTCGCGTGCTGACGTCAGCAAAAAAAATTTTGATGCTGACGTCATCAAATATGCTGATTTAAAGGTTCAGTTAGATGCACCAATAATTTATTTCACTTTGTATATTGAATATGATCATTTATTTCTTACTCAGTCAATTTGTATATATATTCAGTTTATTGTTGTAAATGTTCATATTGTTATTGTAAATGTTCGCTATGTTTGTTGTATCTGTTCATTTTGTTTTTTATTTAACTAGTTTAATTGAACACAAAAATTACGAAATCAAATTTCTGCTGCAACTAACTGAACACATAGATACTTTAAGTTCATCCCTTAACATATTTAACTGAACACAAAACACTAAAATTTCAAATTATTGGTGCATCTAACTGAACACTTATACACTTTAATTCAACCCTTATAGCATTTAACCGAACCCTTAAATCAGCATATTTGATGACGTCAGCATAAAAAAAAATTGTCAGAAATTGATCATAAAATTTTGCTGACGTCAGTAGGCGGGAAAAATGTTATTTTTGGCCTGTCCAGGCCTGTTGGATGGCGCTGGATGGGAAAACCTTGGATGGTGTATATCATCCCTAAAAACAATTTCTTTTTTTCAAAAAAGAAAGGTGCGATAATTTTATTTTCATATTTTTTTAAAAAAATATTGGTGTACCATTTCTGCCCGCATAATATTTGCTCCAATTTTAGGGAAACACTCCAAAGTGTTTCGAAACATCATGGTATATAACTAGACTACTAAATTTTTTTTCATTTGTGAAGGCGAATTACTATTCAACTCTTTTGTTAAGATCAGATGACTTTGACGCGTGATCTGTTTGGGTCACTCTCATTGCTATTTGACGCGTGATCTGTTTGAGCCACTCTCATTGCATGTAGTTTTCTTCTTCTTCTTCTTTCTTTAGATAGGCTAGATAGAGCTATCTAATTAATTTACATTTAGTTATCATTGCATTTTTGACAGCCTTAGGTTCAGTATTACTATCACAAGATAACATACCAAGGTTAGCCCCACAGGAATTACAATTTCCATTTTTTAAAAAAGTTATTATGCAAACATGCAGTCAATTTTTTAAGTTGTGGCAAACATCAAACATGTAGATTTAGGTACCGGAACAGCACCTAAAGTTCATCTTGCGTTTGCCAAAAGTGACATTCTTGAATTGGAGAGGCCTTATTCCCAGTGGCGCACACATGGACTTAGGCCCATGAAGAGCACTGTGTTTCTGGTTTGGAATAGACACCTGAACAGCTTGAAAGCCTGTAAAGACAGGCCGAAGAGAGAGGATAGTTAAATTCATCAGGCAGGCCTAGAAATTTATTAGGCGTAGGCAAGCCGGTGATATACTATTTGTTGATTCGTGCCTTCATTATCTATTTGTTGATTCCAGACTTCCAGTTAAAATATGTATTTAGTTTCTGTTCAGGTAAATGATGCATCCAACCCATATTTAATATCACATCTGAAATCTTAAGAAAAGAATTTTTCAGTGTGTCCTTTTATTAAATAAACTTATTATATTTATAATGTTTACTTTTATAATATATTTTTTTTGCTTAATATAAATGAATAACGATCTTTTCACTGGATGTTGCCTTGGGCTCTACCTTAAGCAGATTTCTTATTTTGGTTATATCCTTAATTTTTTTTGGTTCAAATTTAATTATTTATTTATGATGCATCATGGCGTGTTTGTATTTTTCCAATCAGGGATACAGTATCATTGCGGTGTTAGTTGTGGTCTAATATTACTATCAAACATATATAAGAAGCAGATTTTATGATTCACACGCACTAAACACCCAGGTGCAGGATAGTGTTAACATAAGAAGTAGATTTTGCATGTCGTTTACTATAGATCAATGTCAGAAACTTGCATGCAAAATTGCAAATGTATGCAAATAGGTTGGCAAATTGAAATATCAATCCAGTTGGGAGCCCATTGTTCAGTATAGTTGGTTATCGGTGACATTGTTAAGAAATTTCTGAGTTTAACCATAAATTACATAACTTATAAATTAAGATATTCTTATTTTACAGCGTCCATAAATTTAGAGTTTTGGCAGCCTGTTAGTGTGCATAAGGCGAGACCAAACCCATGTGAGCTTTACCAGACTGTTGACTTGGCATTTAGAAGAAACCATCCAGAGTTCAATACTTACCCCTTGATCAGAGATTCAGAGCCAAAAAAGAGAATCTCTAAATGAAAAGATAAGATCCGATGATTGTGGAATAGAATCTCTAGATGGCGAAGAACAGAGGATAATTCATTAGATTTCATCCCTTACCAGCAAAGGAGAGAGGATGAGGAGATCCGAAGAGCAGCGTGAATTATTACCAAATTTTGTCATTTTAAGTGCGATTTCACCACGTGATTTGTAGTCTATGAGCTCAAGCAAAGTCATTTTTTTTTTTCTCGGCTTCGCTCCCAATCACAATAACACTACAATTTCTATTTCCATTTCAGATATCTGCCTAATTGGTTCCGATCAGGGCCTTACCTGGGCAGTAGTCTTCTTACTCAGATTCATGAATGCTCTCATTGATGCCAAAATATATGGCTTGTCGCTTAGGCAATGTGGTACTATCCATAACAAACTCGAGTTCAAGAAAATGCTCACGAACCAAGATGGAAGATGATTACATTTAAAGGGGATGTTGAAAACATAAACCAAATTTAAGTGGTCAAGGCATATTGGGTTTGAAAATTTTAAAATAATTCGTAACTATCATGTAGCATAAGAAAAAAAAAATTTTCTTAATTATCATAGAAAGTAGTGTTAGTGTAGTTTGAAATTAAGTCATAGGATGGTAACATATGTGTGAAAAGAGTTATTTCTGAAAAGTAAGAGAACAAAAATGAACTTTTAAATGAAGATTTATAAACTTAACTCTCTCAATTTTTATTTCCGCAAAAAGTAATAATCTACTTGTATCAAAATCAATCCTAACAAGGAGCACTGGATGTCTCAGAATATTTTGCGGTTCATCATGCAGTCCCAATTTAAACTAGTTCTAATCTCGCGCGTTGCGCGATTCATCCCAATCTGAACGTGTTATGAAACGGTTTCCTAATGAATACGGATATGTTATGGAAATTTTTGCAAACAAACACGTACTACTAACTATTTTATATTTTTCTTACAGCTATTGACACGTAAAAATATACACGTAATAAGACTGGTACCAACATGATACCAGTCGCTGTACCTGTATTGCAACTACGTCTTCTACAAATCAACCAATGGACATGCACCATAAATTTTAATTGCCGCACAATTGAGTAAAAAGGAAAAAATAAAAATAAAAAAGTGCACTTGCCCTTCAAAATCCATAAATTCTCAATAGCCGAGTTTGAATAATGACTACTTATAACAATATGAGTAAGGCTAAAGTGCTATATTATGGCCAGCAGTAATATGATCCTTTTTGCAATACCAATTTATTCATGATTAATACTTTAGAATGCATGGCACAACTAAAATTGGCCTGTGATTGCACATATGGATCCCTCTTAAATGTATATCATTAGTAGAGATAAATGCTTATTGATTTTCCATGCTTTTGTTAATCATCGTGGACCTCATATTCTGAGTTGTCATGTCCTAGAAAATCATCATCAGCTGTTGACATGTCAGCTACATTATCGACCACAACGGAGCAACTAAATTAAAAGTAAAAGCACATTAAATATTATGGCATGTACCATTATGCACCTTATGGTAAAAGATGTTATGAATTTAGAAATTTTCAATGTTATTATAAGTAGTCCAAAAGAAGTAAAAATTCAAATGTTATATACATTATAGAGGGGATCATAGTAAGAAGTTGGATCGTACCTTTTATTCCATGAAACCTCACTGGACATCAGTTATATCAAGGTCTCTAAACTCATAACAAAAGTTTTTAATACATGCAGGAATTTGCTAAGTTAGGGAATCTTGTACAACAATACTACATGGGACTTTGGCCAGTTTTATGAACATGCTTCAATTAAGTAATTGAAAGTCCTACCACCAACTTAAGTTTTGGACAAATCTATCAAATTGTGGCATGTAGGGATTGATAGAATTAACATGAAGGACGGAAAATTGGTACTGAGTTATAATCCTGACTCAAGGGCGCATTTTAAAGTAGAAGCTCAGCTCATTACACTGGTTCTTTGAAGGAGTTTCCTTATCCAGCTGTGATTCGGACTTCTGACATCCTGATGCACATAACTTGTGCCTAAAAGCAAGTAGTATAAGTCTATAAGACATAATGTTACAAATAGAAAACCAAGATAAAACTGTTAGAGTTATGTCCTAGAAGCCAATCATTATGGCTACTTCTATGGTTTATGTTATTGATGATATTTTATCATTTGTTCCTTGATTTATTTATTGATAGATCATTCAGGTTGAGGATCTGAATTGTAGATCTCTATAATTCATTTGTTCATAAATGACAATAATAAATCTAAAGATGTCCATAATCTTGATAATTAACAAGGAGCATTAATTATCAAATAAGATTAGTATGCAAGTTAAGCGATGATTAAGTTCTACAAATCATAGGTAAGGAGTTACCAACTTAATTGCATATGTATATGTTGTGGAACATAGTACAGGACTTGACCCAAATGAAATAAACATATGGATTGTGTTATGTGTCATTGTTTATTTCATATGTTGTTGATTCTAAGTTTGAGATGCTCAGCTTTTCCACATGAGGATAGGTTCTATAAATATCGTCTAACGTTGATTCCTGATAAAGGCTGCTATACGGACTTTATTTATGTTCTCTTGAATTGTGCGGGGAAAAGTTGTTCATCAAGAAAATCGTATGTCCCTCATTAGTTTACCTAGTGAGCGATGATATCTGTTTGGGCCCCTTGATGGAGATGGATTGTTTGCTAGCAACTTGTACAATCATCTCTATATCAAGAAATGTATAATCTGCAAGAGTGACACATTCCTATCTTGGATTATACAAGGATATCATGTGACATAAGAATCAAACAAGGAAATACTTTTATTTCTTATGCAGGATTGAGATATTGTAGCTGTACACTATTTATGCGAATTGGGAATCATAACGTGTTGCTAGATACCGCTTATGATTAATGGAAATAAATAACGATTTATTCTCCATGGCCAACGTAGCATAAATCCTCAAAAAGGTCACACAAATAGAACCTGAACCACACGTGTATTATTTATTTGTATTGGAGAATACAAAACATGATGGGTTGATTAATTAATTATATACCGTTATGAACCGTTATAATTAATTATATCAAGGAGATCATGTTAGAATAAATTAATACATAAACCAACCTATTGTTAATTATCATCAATTTGATAATTAAATAGTCTCAACTACATTTAATATAATTGTTAGAATTATATTAAATATATAGGCTTTAAATTGCTAAGTCTAATTAAGCCCAAAATAACAAACAATTAATAGGCCCATTAATTAATTGAATTAATATGGCCAAGAGGGATTAATTCACACTTTGGTGAATTGGGCTAAAAGCCCAAAAGGGATTTCAGCTAGGGGCTAGGGCTTGATGGCACTCTTGTAATTTGGTTGAAGTTTGGAAGAGAAATGAGAGCTCTATAAATAGACCCCAAGGGGTGGCCTCTCATCCAACTTTCTCTCTCCTCTCTTCCCTCTTACCCTAGCCGCCACCATCCTTCCTCTTTGGAGATTTTCGAAATCTCCATTAGAGGAGCTCTCATCCTTTGTTTGTTAGGGCCCATGTGTTGGGATTAGCCACAAAATTAAAGTGTTAATTGCGATTAAGGCTTGGTTTCCCTAAAAGCTTGCTAGCACAAACTTTTGAGAGGTGGTGACGCTTCTTGGTGGATTAGAGGAAGGAGAAGAAGGCGCGGAGTGCACGCCATCGGTTCCCACGCCTTGGACAACCTCACAAGAACGATTTGTGAGAGGTACAACATCCTCCTCTCTTTCTCTCTTGGTTTTGGTGCCGATTCGGTGTTTTGCACTAGGTCCTTTGCACGATTGTGTATTTCATTGTTCTAATAGTAGAATAAATGAATTTATGACACTTTCTAACAAAAACTTATGCCATGATAAAATCCATGATAAAACTTACCCTCGAAAAATTGAACAGATCCAGACCTCAGATGCAACTCAAACCTTGCTTAGGGAGCAGGCTGTACAGAGGTAGTGTTTCAGCTCAATGTAGCATGGCTCTACCATCACTGACCCCTCACTGATACCCAAGAATCTCTAAGGTAAACGTGCCAAATAGGAATATAAGCACAAAAGTACCATTACTCACAGAGTCTGGAACATAGAAGGGAAGAAAAGGACATCTTATTCTTACCTAGGGTTCCAAAATTGATGGTGTATATGCATTGAGCACAACTCATTTGAAGTGTACCTCCAACTCCAACACCATCATGATTCATTTGTTCTATATTTCCTTATGCTCACAGACAATTCCTAACAACCTTATGGCATTAGTTTTGCAGATTACACTGAAATATGAAGAACAACAATAAGTAATTATGCGCTAAAATCTACAATTGCCAATATTGAAACATCAATTATAAATCGTCAAATAGCCAACATATGAAAATTCAAACCCATTAATGTACCACGATAGAATATTTAAACCATCAACAATGTGCAAAAACCCACATGCACTGAAAAGGTTGTTTTTCTTGTATTGAACTACACTGCTAATTCCTTTGTTGAAAATATGAATAATTTGTTTCTTACCATCAGAAATAAAAACATTCCCTCCAACCACATTTCCTCATTATAAATGCAAAGAGTACATCTTTCCTCTAGCAAAAAGGGTCTCAATTTTTTTTTCTGAATAGGGTGAGAACCAGTTCATTTGATAAACACATTCAGTGCTTGCCACCTCACCTCTCTGCAAAAGAAAGAATCATCCTCTCTGAAGTTTGAAATGTAAATATTATCCTAGCTTGAAGAAAATAAGGAAAAATAAAAGGTAGAATTACCTACAGCAATTACTGCATCTTAGCAAGCTTGCCAATATTGCTATGTACCCACACAAAATAACTGAATCTTGTGATCAACATTTTCTGTAGCCCGTCAAATGCCCCCACATTGTCTGCATTTAATTTTAAAAAAAAAGAAACTTCGATTACTGTGAGTTCTACTAATACACAGATAAAGTCTCTCAATCTTTAGTATTTCTATCCTTGTTTTAGTTTCATCGCTCAATAGAAAATTATGATCTCCTAATTCAATCAAGCATTTGTAGTGAACTGTACCAAGGTAGAGAGTTCTTTTTCATCCCAACCAACAAAATTCGGAACACCTTTCATCTTAGATTAAGCAGGCAATCCGACATTTTCAGCTCTCTAATTAAGTCTTCTTTTAACTCTTATAAGAGTAATTACAAAAAGTATTAACCTCCGTGATCAGATAATTTCCAAAATTAATTCTTTACGTTAAACTTTAATATACAATTTTATTTATAAAACAAAGCATTTATACACCAGTAAATATTTTTTTAGTCTGACCATGATATAATCTCATTAGGCTTACCAGTTGACATATCTCATTACTTATATAGGTAAATTCAGATCTACGGTCACTTGATATTTTAAACATATCAACTAATACCAGTATACATATCTTTAGTCTTACTATGAGGTACAAAGCATAGATAGCAGTAAACATCTCTTATGGTAAGACATTTCTTAAGTCTTACCAGTAAACATCTGTAATTACTCAATATTTAGGTTCACAGCCATACTCACTTAATTATGGAAAAGTAACCATTGATTATATGATGCGTCCCAACCAATCTTTAAAAGCCACTTCAAGTGAGCTCAATTTGGCACAATCAAGGAAGAAGCGAACACAACTGGATTTTTCGATCATTCTCATGATGGAGGAAGTGGCTATAAAATAATGGAGAAGGGGTCCAACATAATTTTCCTATAAAATGCAAACAATATTTGGAATATTTGTAAAAAAAAAATGCAGAAAAAATCCATACCTAATAGTTTTAACAAAATTTATAAAAAAAAGACTTAATTAGGATGGCATCACATGCACAGCTCATCTCTTCAAGCCTCTTCTGGCAACACGTACAATGGCCTAGTACAGTACCTGTCACATACAAATTGAACAAAAATTTAGTAATGGAAGTAGAAATAGCATAAAGGATGAAAGAAAAGAAAATAGACAAAAATATGACAATGCAACACAAAAGAAAGAGGAAGGAGGCGCTATATATCTAGTTTGTCTTTTAAAAAAAAATTGACCAACCATCAAGATTTTGTATGATAACATTTGATGGTCTCTGGTAAAAATTGGAGACAATGGAATAAGAACTCTGAAGCTCCTCCCTCCTCTCTCGACCACCAGAAATTCGACCTAAGCACCAATCATAGCTATTAGTAAAATTCAACTTCTAATAATATTGGATTCTCAATCATGTATCGACATAAACCAAGCAATCAAATCAAAAGTAAAATCAGTTAATTCGCTAAAATCAGACATGTATGAACCAATTTCCACCATGTATCAATTTGCGAGCAACCTTCAAGAAGAAAGGAGAGACTGTATACCAAGATTGCAAGCGGTAAACAGAAGCAGGGAAAAAGATGAAATGAGAATGTGAGCGGGAGGAAGAAATGTGCAGGAGAGGGGCGGATAAATCGGAAAGGTCAAACCAACCAAAAGGCAGCATCAATTCCACGAATAAGACTGGACTAAAAGACCAAAGACAGATCGAGAAGGAATCCGTACCTGACGAGCAGAATTCGGAGACCACAGAGAACATTGAGGCGGACCAAGCGTGCGCAACCACGTCGTGTCGACCACGGCCAGCCAACCACTGTTCGACAACGCAGAGG
The DNA here is from genome assembly GCA_027725995.1 of Rhynchospora tenuis. Taxonomy (NCBI): domain Eukaryota; kingdom Viridiplantae; phylum Streptophyta; class Magnoliopsida; order Poales; family Cyperaceae; genus Rhynchospora; species Rhynchospora tenuis. Next base: position 210,644,365 of record CM050888.1, on the reverse strand, counting down.
GAAAAAAGCGACATAGCAGGTAAGGGAAATGGGAGAAATGGGCTACTGTACTGAGCACACGCACGGCGAGAGAGAGACAGAGAGAACCTGCTCGCCATCGTGGGCAAAGACCCCAACAAAAGCGCGGAACCCTCGGATGGAAATGACAAATACAACGAACGAAGCAGATGACGAGAGGCAGCCCCTATTGAATGAACGGCTGAGATGAAGAGACGGAAACGAAGGGCCAGGATGAGAGAACTGTTCTATCTACAGTTCCACGTGCAGCGCATGCGTCCGGAGCTCTATATACTTCTAATAACATCATGCAGTCCATGTGACCCTGACTCCCTGTGGGGTCGTGGTAATACTCTATAAATTCTAAAATATCATTTCGGTGCGTTCTCTAGCTACTTTTATTAGTATTTATTATTAGTTTGTGTTCTGATATGGGGCCGCGGTGAGTTCTGTATTTTATTTCTTATTTTGCTTTCGGCCAGCGAGTGTCATGTGGATTGGGCTGGGCGGCGGCAGCAGCTAATGAGTTAATATCTCTCTCCGTTTCGTCAATTACTTGTACCTTCCTCTCTCTCTCTCTCTCTCTCTCTCTCTCTCTCTCTCTCTCTCTCTCTCTCTCTCTCTCTATCTGGTTTCTACTCTTCTTTTATGGATGTTCACGTCTATAGAGAGTTGGCATGTAATAAATACTCTATGATGGCAGAAGTGATTTTTACTGAGTTATATTGTTTGAATGGTTGACAAATTAGTCTGATATTTGTGGTGGGCTTATTGATTGGTGAAGCAGTTCCAATATTCTTTGACTCTTAAACCTTTTGTTTGCCTGAAAAATGCCTTCAATGAATTTACCACATAATATGTTATTGTTCCCAAAATATTCTGCCAAACATTTTAGTTGCAAAATCCTTCGAATTATTGATATGTATTATGTATCAAACAAATCATGGTGGGTTCATGCCGTAAACATGATATTCGAATAATTAATATATTAATTTTGGAATATCATAGAATCCGAATTGTCAGGAAAGTTTTTTGGGGCTGGTGGACTGGTGATGATTATTATGCTGGTCAGGTTAGGAACTAAGAGCAATTTTCCAGATAAGTTAGGTCCTTATTGAAAATTTGGGACTTTTTAAAGCAACATCTATTTCGACATTTTTACCCTGGGAAAATATCAAAATAGTCATTTTGGTAAATCCCTGGTAAAAGAACAAAAGATTTCACATTTGAATAGAATTACAAGTCTCATAGAATCTGTCATGCAGTCCTGCAATACGTCAGTGTTGTTGTGGTTTTATGAAAGTAAAAGTCAGAATACATAAAAACAATTAAAGAAGACGAATTAGAGAAATGAGTCCCAGCTTGCAGCACATAAATATTTTAAGATATGATGTACGTACGAAGGATTTGCTTGACTTTAAAAGCATATTTGGTCATAAACACAAGAGAGCTTATTGAAAATTAACAAGGAAGCCCTCTTAATACTTTCTTAAACAAATTTCCTTCACTGATATTTTTTTTAAGTAATGTTTGATGCTATTGTTTAGGCATATTATAAACTTCATCAATTATCATAATTAATCAGAACAAAAGATATAAGAAAATTAGAAAAGGTTAATGTTATTTTCTTATTTATTGCAGACAGACTTAGAGAAGCAGCTTCCTATCACCATTCACCCATGGCTAATCCTTCAGTTACCTCTAACTTCAGCTTGACCACTAATCCTCTCAAGGAGAAAGAAGGAGAAGAGATGGTCAAAGGGTCAAAACTAAGACCTCGTCCATCAGCAAAAAAGCTTATAGGATTGGATAGTAAATACAAAGAATTGATTTGTTCACTCGAAACGGAAGAAGGGTGGCCGCCAGCCTTTCCAATTCGAAAATACCAAGATTTCTGGCAGTTCGAATGGCTTCTTCCAGGAATTTTGTCAATGCATGAGAATTTTAAGCCTCGCCCCAGCGACATATTGGTGGCAAGTTTTCTCAAGTCAGGCACAACTTGGCTCAAAGCCCTCACTTTCACTATCGTGCATCGAAATAAGTACTCTTTCTCTTGTCATCCTTTGCTTAAACTCAATCCCCATGATTGTGTGCCTCACATTGAATATCACTATGCTTTGCAAGATGAACAATATCTTGAAACCCTTCCATCTCCTAGAGTCCTTGGGACCCACGTGCAATACTCAATGCTTTCAGAGAGCGTAACAGCATCACAATGTCCAATAGTTTACATTTGTAGAGAGCCGAAAGATGTCATAGTCTCCTATTGGCACATGGTCACAAGATATGAATGTTTGAACAGACCGTTCCCTTTTACTCGGGCCATTGAGCTATTTTGTGAGGGTCGAGTGCCATATGGTCCTGTTTGGGATCATGTGCTCGAATATTACACAAATAGCCTCCAGAGTCCTAAAAAAATTCTATTCTTAAAGTATGAGGAAATGATGAATGACCCAATAGATGGTGTTATGAGGCTAGCAAATTTCATTGGATGTCCATTCTCTGAAGAGGAGATGAAAAATGGTCTGGTGGAAGAGATTGTTGAGTTCTGTAGCTTCAACAAACTCAAAAACCTTGATGTGAACAAATACAATGGAATAGGCAATGTAAAAAATGATTACTTCTTCAGAAAAGCTATTGTGGGGGACTGGCAAAACCACATGACAGCTGAGATGGCTACTAAAGTGGACAAGATTACTAAAGAGAAATTACATGATTCTGGTTTCACCTATTGAGTAGCCTATGCCACCAATGTATGTTTCAAAAAAAAATTAATAAAATAAAATAAAAGCCACCAATGTCAGCTAGTGATATAAGCCACTGTTACAAGGCTTGATTATCAATTTGTCTTCACGAGTACAAATTATGCATGCAACTCATATTTACTATCACATCTGAAATCATAAGCTAACTCAATATTTCCTTTCATTAAATAAACATGTATTAATAAATGCTTTCTGCTTTACATTAATTTATTTAGTTTAAAGTGATCTTTTTCACTGGAAGATGTCTTGGGTCTGCCCAGTAGACTGGTAACGTGGTAAATCATTTCTACTATTTTTTTTAGTTGAATTCATTAAACAATTGATGCATCATCATTTGTTTCTTTTTTTTTCAATCAGGATTGCAGTATCATAGTGGTGTTAGTTATGACCGAGTGCTAGTCAAACATCATGCTTCAAATGCATTAAACACGTGAGAGCAAGATAGTGTCATAAGAAGTAGATGGCATGTTGTTTACTATAGTACCTTCCATCATGTAAAAGAAGCGTCAAGAATCAGGCCAGCAGTGTTTTTCATAAGCTAACCACCACAGTTTTATTTGATACAGCACACATAAAATGGTTCTACTATATTTAATACCATCTACTTTACAAAAAGTACTAAACATTGAGGATAACAAAGCTTAAGGGTTAAAGGCATAATTACAAGAGGCACTAGGTTATGGGTGAAGAGTACAACAAGAGAGGCCTATGATAACTTAAAAAGATTGGTCACAATGTTGTTATGAAACGGGTCAGATACATGTTCAACAAGGTTTTGTACAGGCCCTTTACCTGTTAATGCTGCTTGAAGGTAAAACCCTAACCAGGCAACCATTGCAAGGCGACCATTCTTCATCTCCTTCACTTTAAGCTCCTCAAATGAGAATGGGTCTTTAGAAAGCCCAAGAGGGTCAAAAAGTGGCCCACCCGGATAATTAATATCACCAGGCAAATATATCCCTAATGGCTCCAGGGCTTCAATCCCGCAGTATCTTGCATATTCAGGGCCCACCTACAATTTATTGCGTTGTCAATTCAATAACTAAGTTGTTTTGTCAATACAGCATAATTGTCAACTTTTTATTCAGCTTTTCTGAATAATGTTTACAACCTTTCTAACTGAATTTGGGTGAAATGTAATCTTTTTGCTTTGAAGTTTTTTATCTGAATGGAATTATAAACACAGTTTTCTGTTACAAAAGATAAAATAAAAAATAATATTATATAAAGAGGAAATGTTGCTGGTACCATAAGGAGAGCTTGGCAAATAGCAATAACAATGACTCCTTGACTGCCAGCAATGTGCAATCCAGGAATTCCCAAATAGTCAAGTGTATCACCCTGCAATTACAATTATTAAAGAGGGAATTACAAGAAACTCACACAAGTTATGCATTACTAGCATTACAGAGAAATCAGGTACTATCAAGTTTAAGCATAATTCATATTCCCAGAATAACTCAGCAAGGTCAGTAACTCATAATTTGGAGAGGTTCTGTAAGATTCGCTGAAATTTTCCAGAAAATATCAACCGTCTTAAAATAAATGTCAGACAACACAGTATAAGTTCCAGCACACCAGATCATATGCATTTTAGGCATCTTGTCAGGTACTCGAGCAGAAAATTTATATTAATAGAAACAAGTTAGATCTTTCCTTATGCATAAATTTACAATAAAAGAAAAAACATAAAGCTGCACTATTTATTGCAGAAACATCTCTGGTCCTTCATTTTTACACAGAAAAATTCCTATAATTTATATCCTAAATGCAATATTCTTGTAATTTGTGAAAAAAAACATGAATTAGTAGCAAATGCCTAACAGAATTTGTGTCATGTCCATCTGAGCAATATCAGAATTCATACGATTTGCTGCAAACTAGTCAATATACCAAATTGTCTTGTTATGATATAATGCTACTACTTCTATACATGTTTTGTACTCACCTGAAGTTTGGCATATCCAACTTTCCACCAGACTGGCTCAACAAAGTGAACAATGCCAAGTAGATCCAGTATTTCAGGAATAACCACGCCTAGAGCTGCCAACATGGCCCACCTTGCATGCAATATCTCAAAGCTACATTAAGAATAGAACTTATTAGAAGCAAAATAAAGAAGCATTAGTAAGCATTACTGAATAACATAAAATTGTGAAAAATGCAGCATCTGCTTGTTGAAACCAATGATTGAAATTACTGTCAATCCCTTTACAATGTTTTCAACCTTGAACATTTTTAAGAACAAAAGAAATTGAAAATGTGTTCAGAAATTGATTTAGCAAACAGAAAAACACTTAAAATATCTTCAGTAAATTCGCTGAGTTGCTGACTGAATATTAAATTGGAAAAAAGGGAGAGAAAAAAAATGCCGTACTTGAAATAGTTTTGGAAAGCAACGGGGTCTTTGCCAAGACCAGCAACATCAAATCCATAATCACCCGGAAACTCTCCAGTGAGATGAGGTGGATAGTCGTACGGGATAGGGCCAAGCCAGCGGGGCCTGTCAGGCCCATACCAAGGGCTGTGAATGAGTTCATTATGAGTGAAACCAGATAAATAAACAGAATTTTATAATGAATTAATAAAGCTTCTCATAACCTTATGAGAACAACATTGCAAAAATTTTCCATTGGGTTTTGAGTAAATTAATATTAATACTTTATGGTTCAATATAAGTATATCAACCTCAAGTATTGCAAACAAAATAAAGGATTGGATACTGATTTAGTTGCCACAGAACTCTCATAAATATACCAATTTGAAAGAAAAGACATACTCATAACACATCACCGCTAATTATTCTTTTTCCAGCTTACCTGAGTTGTCTAGCTTGTTTAGAGAGCGCTTTCAAAGCATTTGCCTCCTTGAGAGCTGATTTCTTCGTCTGCTCCAAGCGGAAGCGAAGTTGCTCGCCTAAAGAGCTATTGGCAATAGCCTTGACAGCTGTGAAAGGGATGGCCGAGAAGATAACCACCCCGGCCACCTCCTGCCATGAGGCCCTTACTTGCAAAATTCGAGATTTTGAAGGACTGGAATGGGAAATTCTCGTTGTGTTGGGTGGGTGTGTGTGGAGAGGCGGTGAGTGGCGTAGCCGTAGCACAGCCATGCTTTTGCTTTGTGGGATTGTTCTAGTCAAGTTCTAGTCCCGCTTCAATGTTGATTACTTGATTATAGTTTGAGGGATTTTATTATCAATTTTACTTACATCGTATATTAATAATGATATCAACAAAGGGCATTTGGTCTAGTGGTATGATTCTCGCTTAGGGTGCGAGAGGTCCCGAGTTCAATTCTCGGAATGCCCCACCTTTTTTTCTTTTTCTTTGAAGAATCAGAAAACGAACGGCCCACTCAGGCGCGCGACAGATTCGATCAGACGTTAGCACATTCTAACCCGGACTCTTGATAAACCCGTTTATACTGCTCTAATGCATAGACGTTGATTTCGATAAAAAAACTATTGTACAAAAAACAAACTGCATGTCAAAAATGAAGTAAACCAGCTTGTCAGCCACTGACCAGTTTATCGAAAAAAAATGAAGTAAACCATACATGTAAAAAAGGCATCACATGTTGTTACATTAAACAAAAGTTTATTATTCTCATGGCAAATAAAACAAAACGTGCCATACATGTTTACTTTTTGTCCAAGTCTGAATAAGACTGTAATTCCTGTACATCGTTATACTACTAATCACCAGTACAATAATAAATACTACCTATACTTCAAATTTCAAAATACTAGTAAAACATGTACTTTTTAGAACAATCAAAAAATCAAATCGCATTTCCATAATCAGTTTCCATGGGGCATGCAAACATCCCTTCATGCTCATTCTTGTGCCACTCCTTATCCATGTGATCCATCAAATATGGAATACATCTAACGCCGCCACACAGCTGAATATACCTTTGTACTACACCATTTCAGTGTATATAACATCATCTTTAAACTAAACAATGTACAAATTGAAAAACAAACATTAGACCTGTGCATTCATCACAAGCTGGATAGAGAATTCATCCTCTTTAGAGATTTTTCATTTTGACCTGAACCTGGCACGCCTTGGTTAACCCATGTAGAGATGAGGTGGTGTGCTATGGCAAACGGTCCTGGTATGAACATAGGAGCCATCTCACCACTCTCTAAAGCATAATCATTGAAAGAGAAGCCGTGTGGGCCCTGCTCCACCCCCTTGCATGCCTGGCCCACCTTAACTGCACTCGATTTTTGTGCTTTTTCATATTCAGCAAATGTGATGGCTTTCTTCACGTCCTCTCTGCTATGCCATTGTGCATCTGAAAACCAAATTAGAATATAAAAAATCTATTTTAAGGACAAGCATAGAATGTTAGCATACATTAAGAAGTTTACCATCACAAAGACATACAATACTATCTTTCATAACCAAAAAGCTATACTGCTTGCCGGACAATTGTTAACATACTACAACCTGGTTTGCCCAGTGCAGGTGTCAGTATAGGTACCATATGCAGATGAAGTACAATAGTGATCAAAATTAAACAAATAATGTTAAAATGTTGTCAAGAAAAGATATTTTAATACAAGTTGGTGAATATTACCTTCCAGCTCTTTCTTGTCAACATGTATGTCTAAGGACTTGGCATATCCAAAGAAACCAACCATCAGCTGACATGGCATACTGTTGGGGCCCACTGGCAACACACAAATACACAATAACTGGTCATTCAAAATTTCTTTGAACAATAGCAAGTGGGGATGATGGTTCCACGAAGTATATAAAATGCTACCTGGCCATGGTTGAGAGCTATGGTAAATAACTTCACCAACTTCAATACCAGTTTCTTCTAAAGTTTCTCTTCTGACTGCCTCTTCTAAACTCTCTCCTGGCTAACACGATATAACCAATTTCATTTAAACTATCCAATGTTACACAAAAAAAATTATGTTGCACATAGTTTAATGGTCTTACAAAACTGAAAAACGAATTCGCTCAAGAAATGGTAAATCATCAATGTTTAAGTACATATATCATTCCAGGGGAAATCTGTACCAGTTGTGCACAGAACTTACTGGTCAGTGTGTTATATAAAAAAAACAAGATATTAGCTTAAACAAGGAAAAAGAAATTACCTCAATGAAGCCAGCAAGACAGCTCCACATGCGTGGCACAAACCTCGACTGCCGACTTAACAAAGCACGATCATTCTCTTTATCGATTACCAGCATTATAACAACCTACTTAAACATGTCAAGATAGCCAATATGATTTCAATTAACAAAGATATCTGAAAATAGAATTTGCAGGAAATTGAAGACTCATACTGGGTCGACTCGGGGATAGAAACGTTTTTTGCAAGAATCATTTTTGCACTGTTTTCTCCTTCCAGCACTGATTGGAATCATCTTTGATCCGCAGCTCCCACAAAATTTTGTTAAGCCGTGCCATTCAAGCAGTGCTCTAGCCTATTTTATTAAACACTTGATTAGATAATTAGGCATTCTTATTTGATAAGATTTTTTTATCCATACTATTATAGTTTGCACCAAAGATACCAAAATTATCGATAATTACATGCTAGTAAGACCAGAAATATTATTATGTTATAAGGATAAGACTTACGAAGGTTTGCCTCAAAAACTGGAAAGAACAAATAGTAGTGCATTGAGCTAGTCATTTCTGCTTATTGTAGCATGGTAAAGTGTTAATCTAACTGGGGCATGATCAATAAACAACAACCCCACAAATTCAGGTTACAGAACTATGGCGATAAAAATTTAATTGAACACTGTGCAGTAGAAACTAGCTGCCTGATATATGAGAAACAGAGTAGAATTATTTATTTTGGTCTCAAAGTATGAACTTGCACATGCACTCATTAAACCATAACAAGTTAACAACTTTTATAGAATTTGGAGGAAATTAGAACAAAGTACGCATATACAAAGCACGGAAGGTGTTTGATGAAATTACATGCCCTGCAATGGCCAGTTGGCCCATTAAATTAGCATCAGCCCAATCAGTGGCAACCATGAGAGTTCTCAAATCAATGAACGCAAACCCTTCTCCCCATTCTCGGTTCCCTTCCGACACATCAACCGACCAGTAATGGCACTGACGCGCCTCCTCAGTCAAGTCGGTCGAGCCAAGATACACAAACTCATCCCCTCTCGGCTCAACTTGCTTCAGACGAGTCGAATCGACCCAACCGAGCTCCCACCTGGGCGGATTGGAGTCGTCGGTGCGCGCCAAGGGACGACCTTTTCTGACTGGAAGAATGAGAAATTGGTCAGGGGAAGAGGAGTCGGCTCCTTCCGAATTGAGGAGAAAAGGGATGAGCGAGTCGGGATTGAGGCACGCTTTGAGAGGGTTTCCAGCGAAGGAGTGGGTAGTGGCCATGGCGAGAGGTCTGGCAATGGAGGAGACGAGAAAGGGCTTGGCGAGAGAGAGGAGAGGTGAGAGGGAAGGTTGGAAAAGCAGCATCGGCTTATATGATTTTATGATTTATTGTTTATTTATTAGGGAAGACATTGCGTGGTACTCCGGGAGTTGTGGTTGGTGGCCAATTGGTGCGGTTTTCTTTTGGTTTGGACTTTTGGTTGGTTGCGCGTCCAAGTTGGGGAAGTGTGTCTTTTCTTCTCTTCATTATTACTTGCGATTACGATTTCCCACGGGCCACGGCCCACGGGACGGGATTTGTGTTGAGGGCGTAAGGTCCAGAAGAAGTGGGCTGGACTTTTCTGGGCTGAAAATATTCTGAAAAGCCTGACACTGTGACACATATGTCTGATGTCAGTGTCACATAACAAACCTTTTTTTAAGAAAGCAAAATTTAAGTGAACATTTGATCAGCCTCTTTCCTTCTTCCCACAGGTTATGCAACACTACACATTCTTTTATTTGAACGCGACTTTTTCCATTTTCTAAAGGAAAAAAATTTCAATTTTTACTAAGGCGAAGTTCAAATGCCTCTAATAATAAATGACTTACTATAGCTAAAAAAAACACACCACAAGCTACTTTGTTAACTTGTGTGACCACGATCTATTTATGTAGAATCTTGCAAGTTAATGTGAAAGTAATAGAATAGAAATAATTTAACTAACTAATACTTTTTGGATATATACTTGTCCGCTAGCTTGAACCAGTCCAAAAGAAAAGATAATTTATAAAGGAACTACTACCATTTTTAAGGACGTGGTAAGTTACATCAAATTTCATCCATATATTATGGGAGTAATTTGTTAGAAGTTTAATTTTCCAATTTTGATGAAGTTATGACATATGTTGTCAGCAATTATAAAAACAAATGTTGGTAATATTTTATTTCCCCCCGTCTTATCATATTTATCTTTGAGCAAGTGATCACTTTGTCTATTTGGATACTCCAGATTTTTTGTAAAAAAATGCTTCGACGTTTAAGTTAATCAAAATGCTAAAAAATTTAATTATTTTGGCGTGTTCTTTAATCAGCAATTTTCGATCTCTTAATTTTGTACAAATAAACTCGCAAAATTTGAATTTTACAATTGGTCAAAGTCATCATTTGAAGAGTCCAAATGATTTCTTGGTTAATTAAGTTCATAAACTTTTTGTTGAGTTTTATTAAAGTTGTACTATTTTACTTTAATGTAAAAATTGTCACTAGACACGATTGACGTGACGAGTGAACTCGAGACGTCAAGAAGTATGTAATGGACTAATGGTAGATATGTTTTCCTATCAGCACTAAATTAATTAAGATTTCATTTTATTCTATTAAAATTAGTTTCGCGTATACCTTATTTTACTGTTTAAGATTTAGCTTACACAATTTCTAATTTTATAATTAGATCAACAGCTAATAAATTAAGAATAAATAAATATCAATGAAGTGATAATTTGTATACTCTAGCTTATATAAATAATAAATAAGCAAATATGCTAATAACTACTTGTACACAAAGAGTGAACGAAAAATCACATGTTTGAAACTTCGCTGGAGAATTATTTGAAGATGTTTAATTTAAAAACATTAAGAGCCTTGATCCAATTTATCTAAAATAAAACTACAGTTTAACCCAATGCGATATCTAAATAAAATATATTGAAAAGAGTGTTGCGATGCACTAATTCTAAGATCTGGATGGAAATGCTAATTAATAGTCCAAAATTTAATTTTCCCCATGTCCAAACAGTTGATATCCATGGTGCCCAACTTGTTCCGATATCAAAATTATGTAGGAAATTACTTTACAAAAATTAACGATTTTTCAGATTTTTGAAAGATGACTTTTAAAGAAATAGGAACATCAAATTATGAAAATAAATTTGAAAGAAAAGGAGGTTACTCTTAAATAAATTTCTGAGCTCCATGTCATGCAACATTAATTATTTAGGAGGTAATTAACGCGATGAGTAAATTAACCTCTCGCCATCTTATTACATAACGTCTGACATACTCACAGAAAACCCTTGGAAATTATGTTAAACAATGATGCTAGCTTGTTGTGGAGAAGAGATGGTAATCCTTGAAATCTTCTTAGAAAATTCAACCAAGCTCGTACACACATATTTCATTAGTTCGTTCAGCAAAATTACAATTACGGTGACTTAATTATCAGCTTATACTAGCTAGGGTACATGAAGCTCATTTCAATACTTACGCCAAAACTATATTAACTTTTTCTGGTGGAGCTATATTAATAAGCTTCTGTTTTATTTCTACAATATTATTATTATCAAATGATCATGGTATGAGGTCCCATTCCCGTCTCTTCCAGCAATGTATGCCTTCTCTTCAATTTTCTTTGCCTGCCTCAAATTAATGAAAGAAAAACTGTTAGATTAATTAGGTTATGAATAATGAAACCATAATTAAGAACCGACATTGTAAGGATTAATCAATTACTTATGCTGTAAGGATTTTAATAGGAAGGAAATAAGTTTAATTTAAATTGATGATTTACCGGACTCACGAGGAGCGTTGCACCTATAACATTCTGTTCGGCTCGCAAAATTGTGTTCGTTGCAACCAGGCCTAAGGAGCATAAGAAATCAAATTGGTTATCGACTGAATGACTTGAATTTATCCTTAAAATGAATATATATGTTATCAATTGAAATACATATTAATGGTGACAAAAAAATATAATTCTGTTTAGGTATAACTTATCAAAATATAATTTTTTTATATTGAATATATATTCTTGAAAGTTCGCCAATACAGATAATTATCAGAGCATTGTGAAATTTTTGCAATTTATCAATGATAAAGGAAGGAAAAGTTGAGCAATGACTAGAAATCAATTAAATGGTCATGTTGAAACTACATCTAAGCAAATGAGAACGGATATAGTTGTACAGCTTAAGTCATATATATTTTCACGGAATCACGGGTATCACGGATAATATGTCCTTTTATTATTTGTTTTAGCAAATATTTTACAGCTTACTTAGACAGATGATCATAATGAGTAATGCATGATTGAACTTACTGCCATATTGCTTCAAAAACACAAGTTATATTTCTTAAACTAAGAACCTAATATATAGCACAAACATATATACGCACATATCCATGCAAATGCTGTTGCAAATACAATGCAAGCATACCTAGTGCATTTCCAGTCTCCAGGGAGGAAAGGACGGTTTTCAGCATTAGCACCGCCACCTGGGTCTGACTTCGATGCACCACATTTGAGACAGTTGGCACGGCTTGCAAAGTTGTGGTACCCACAAGAGCAATACCAATCACCCCGCAGCACAGAGACAGTGCGGCCTGATCCACTACCGACAGGGCTATGTGCTGAGGGCGGGCGGGGGTCCCCGCACCTTTGGCACATTTCACGGCGGCTGAAGTTGAGGTAATTGCAGGAATTGCAGTTCCAGTCACCTGGTTTCTTGTTCATTCGCAGTCGTTGACCTAGAGTACATGTAATTGTCAAGAATATATAAATGTGTATTATTTTATGCAGGAGATAAAAGTTATTAGATATGAAAGCAACTGTAAGTTAGCAAACCGTATGCTGTTTGTTATAAGTAGTTTCAAAATTAGAATAAAAGGTGGGAATTATTTTAGATGTTTTAGTTTTTTATATAAACCAGAAAGGGAAAAATAAAGTCAGGCAAAGCTTGTGTAATGAGGATGGATCTATATATGATCCACAATTTTGTTGTTCTCGATCTATATATGATCCACAATTTTGTTGTTCTAAAGGTCAAGTTTTTTATTAGTTTAAAAGTTCAAATTCCAAACAAAGCAATATGAGCTGTCTATTATATTTTATTGACAAAGTAATGCATTTTATTTAGAATACAAAAACGAAACTACAATTCGTTTTTTATAAGATCTGCGGGCAGAAATGTATCTATCGCTTTAACAATACAACAAGATCAGTGATTTATATTTACCATTTAAAATGTAAATTCCAAATTAACAAGACGATTTGCTCATATGACAAAGTTATTAAACCCCTAGTCATAACATGAATGTATAATAATAGTCTTAGTGATATTAACCAACATAATTCATGACAATATGCTCTTATATTTTGATCCCTATTATTTAACTTAGTTTTATGGAGGACACACACACACACACAAGAAAGAAATAAAGAGAAAGAGAGAGTACCAGAATTTGATGCAGAGGTGTTATATAAAGGTTACTTGAAAACTACAACTGAGACTTCTTGTCTACTGCAATGGTCGGTTGCTCTTGTTTGAGGAACGGAGGTAGAGGCCTTTTATATTAGAAAAAACAATGGGCCTACAATAATTGAGGTGTTCATCCACACTGCATATTACTACTAAATTTCATACTTGCTGATGTGTCATTTTTTACTGGACAAGCCCTATGATTGTAGGTAATTAGTAGAAATGTGAATGTGTGTGTTGTACTACAATTGTGTTGTGGTGTGGAGGCCCGGCCAAGTTCTCTCTCTCACTCTCTTTCTCACTCTTGCTTTCTATTGGAGGGGTAATTAAACAAGAGAATCTCTAAAGACAACCAAAAGAGGGAAAAAAGGAAGAGAAAGGGGTGCCAAAGATAGGAATGAGAAACCGAGACCATTTGCAAATTTGAAAATGGCTTTACCTAGTAACATCTTTTAATAGGCCCCAAGCCCAAGACATGCATGACAGCATGGCCAACATCGAGTTGTATTATCTTGATTGCATTTAATTTGTAGTTTATGGCAATAATAGATCAGGATTACTTAGTTTATATATACATGATTTGACTATCAATCTATTTTATATTTATGAATCTTAACCGCTTGGAATTTTGAGGCCATAGATCATGGATGAGTTCTGTCATGTGGATGTCGATTCTTTGAACGTGTTTGTTGTGAACAATAAATTAAAATATAATTATAAAAATAAATATGGACAGAATGAATTTTTTATTATTATTAAGGAGGGAAACCTTAGTTTGTTGAATAAAAAAAAAAAACAGAGTTACCTTGATCATGATGCCAGATCGTGGTCGTCCGATCCAATGTCTCCTAGCTAGGATGCCTTAATCTAAACTAAGGTCCTTAATTTTTACACAGTCGTGACTCTTCAAAATATCTCCCAAGGTTTTCGCCAAAACTAAAGAACAAAAATATAAGTGTACAATATGCGGTAACTAAGAATGTATTTTTAAGTGTGCATTCAACAGACAATTTGTATATATAGAAATTCGAAACGTCAAGTCTGAATTTTTGCAATAGATAAACATATTTTCTGCAACACAGTCAAGTGCATATTTTGAAATTTCAATTAACAAGTCAGTTATTAAGAATTCTCTTGACAGCTCCTGTCAAGGTTTCGAAAAACAAAAGAAAAGGTCAGTTACTAGAACAATCAAAAGTATTTTGGGCAAACGAATGATGAGCTGTCAGGTATTCACAACTATTAAGGTACGTTTTCACCTAACCAAAATACATGACAATTTTCTTTTAAATTAAAACAAACAAGTATACATTATGTGATGGTCAAATGTGTGTTTGGAATACATGAAGTACATTTCAATCCATTTTATTTCAGGTTAATCATTACCCCGCAATTAAATTATCAACGGCTGAGTGTTCAGAATATATTCTGAAAGATGATCACGGAAATTACTCCGGTGCATTATTTACTAAAATAATATAGTCTTTATGGTTTAATGCGAGAAGACGTTTTGTTCCCATATTCTTCTTTTAAATAATCATTTAATTGGCTATTTCTAGCTTGATTGTTGCTTTACTGTGGCGTTCTTCTCTTGTCACAGTTTAACAGAGTACTCCCCTATTTTGGGCTACCTAGCCACATTCTGGCTTGCAAATTAATAGAAAACCCAAAAAAATAATCAAATTATATAATGTGGTTTTCATTTTTTTTTTCACTTCTTACATACTTTCTTGTCAGTGGATAATTAAGTCTACTATGCGATGGGACGATCAATTGTCCCGAAATTTACTCTTTCTAGAGGATTATTTCAGAAAAGTTTAGTAATGTTAGTCCATATTTTATTTTTAGGGCAGAGCGAATATTTTATTTCAGAAAACTTTATTTCTTAGGGACGATCAATTGTCCCGAAATTTACGCGTTAGGAGCCGGACAATTTACGTGGGTTTTGACCGCGTTAGGACTTTTTTCTTATTAAAAAAAAATATTCCTTTTTTCTTTTTAAAATTTCTGATGATTTTTTTTAATTAAAAATACCACTATTTATTGCATATATTTGTAGTTTATTTAATTTTATAGATTTTTAGTTTATTTTTCCTTTTGCCATCAGGATGCTGAATAATTGAATAGGCTTGTAAGCACGAATCTGCACATGCCACATGAAGTTCTGATTTATGCAAAAATGTTGTAATTTGTTTCAGGTTTGTAATTTGGACAGTTCAGAAAGTTTACTATTGAGTCTTCAATTTGGTCCAAGATTACACTTGTAGGGGGAAAAAAAAATTAGAGAGAATAGCTGAACCCTCAAACTTTAATTTATATATCCTATTATCTATTTAGAAGCGAAGTCAAGTATAATTCTATTAAACCTAGAAATGAGATGAGATCCTCAATTGAAGAAATATAAAATTTTAGATTGTTAATAACAACCTTATAAATTGCAATAGAATACAGCTCAGGTTGCAGAGAATCCCATCAAGTACAATAAAGTCTCAAAAGTCACTACCTTGAAAGTTTGAATTGAATCTCATGATGATCACTTAACCCCATCTAGTAAGAACTAAACAGAGTGGTAAGGAAGTTTTAATCATATATGGATATGCTGGTAAAGCCTGGACAAAATATTGAATAATTGGGGTTAAATAAATGTTTTGAGCCGGCCAATTAAATAGGCATATATTCTCCACATAATGTGCGCTTCTATTCCAATCTCTTATTCTCTATCAAACAATATCCCTATTCTAACTTTTTGCAATAATTCAAAAGGCCTCAGATTCACTCCAATTCCTAGAAGCACTTATTATGTCCTTGGCATCAACATATATATCTATCGCATATTTGTTCCTTTCTTACAGTCAAATGTTTGGGTTCATATCTTTTCTTTTCTTAAAAAAGTTAAAATTTAATTAAATCTATGTTTATTTCCTTTTCAGCTCCTTTCTTTATGATATATAAGTTTAACATAACCCTTTTTCCTAGATAAATTTTGGGAACTCCATGTTCTTAATTTAATATTAATGTAAATAGCAACCACAAGTTCAACCCCAAAAAACTCAAATGTATTATGCAGTTCAGACATTCCCAAATCAATTTACCCCTGATCGGAGCATCAGACCCACCTTAACCAGGGGACAGAGCTCGTTGGTGAGGTCGGCTCTCACATTTTGGTGTGTACTAAATAGTTAACTCTCATAGATACATTAGAACATACTTTTGTTACAAACAATATTACATAATAATAGTTCCTTTTTAGGTCTGGTTCAAAGAAAATTTGTATGTTGATTCCCCTAAAGCCTCTGCCTAACCCATATCAGACCCTACCCACTTGATCCAACCATAGGTCATACCGGTTGAGGGTACAATCGAATGCAAAACGGGACCTGTTGACATTATTAATTCCCACTTGCTTCGTCTAAAATAGTAGTATTGATTCATACAAGGATAGAAATTTGTGGTCCAAACTAAGCACATCAACATCTGTCCCTACATGAAATGTCCTGGTACCAGAAAGCTTCATTCAATGAAGATTTGCTTAATGTCTTCTTCCTTGCTAATCTTCGGATAGGATAAGAATTCACACTTGGAAGTTGCAAACACTTGTTGAGTATGTAACAAAAGACAGGAAGAATATTTTCGAACAAGCTAGCTTAGAACTCTTTAAAGAGAATATAGCCATACAAAATCCATTTTATTCCCACTTTGCACATGTTCATGCTCTCCCTTTTATAGGGCCATTTGGATTAGAGCAATACCATGCATGAATGCATATAAGGCCGTTATTAAGCTTTATATATTCCTCTATCTGTGACATTACTTCAGAATTGGTACAATTACAAATCCCACTTTTATTTGGTAAACACTTTGTCAGTAACAAACATGCTTGCAGAGATGGGCATATTATGCTATGCCGACATCTAAGTACATATTGTCTAATTCACACTTTTTTCTGAAGGCTAAATCAGAAAACCAACTCAGTCAGCCTTGACAAAATTAAGAATCTCTTGAAAATCTTATGAAATCAAGAGGATTAGTAAGAGAGATTTATCGAGGCTAATTGAATCAGAAGTCAAATTTATACAAGCCTTAATTACCTTGCTAGATAAATGAGCCAAAATAATTAATTAACATTGTACTAATAAATTGGGGGAGCCTAGAATGTGACCACAACACAAAAAGAGTGTCTGTGATAAGAAAGTGCCCACAATCAATTTTTTTTTTAAAAAAAAAGAGAAGGCATATATAAACGGAGTTGTCAATTAGCATGCATCCATACCTGTGGTCTGTGGAGCTTTTATATCTGCTTTTGTTTGTAGCCCCAGTATTGTTTTATGATAAATCACATAGCAAAAGAAACTTGAAATACAAACCACAGGGACAGCAGTAAACTTGGTAGCATAACCTCTTTTTGGTCCATGAAGAACTCTCTCGGTCTAATTAAACGGTTTTCAATTTTTCAGGATTTATAACAACTATTGCAAAATTTAGCCTAATACAAGGTTGAAATTAGGAAAGGTGACCAGAAATTACGTAGGACGACTGCAAAGGGCAGAATTTGCCAATGGCTAGTTGTTTATCCACGGATGAATGAGCGACATCTGAAGGTATGGGTACGTATGTATTAATGTTTAATGTATGAATGAATTAATGTATGGATGTATGCGTCTCCAGTACTGGACTGTGAGAGGAAATGCTAATTGAGAAACTCTTTTGGTCTTTCCGGATGAATTCCAGATTTCCTTTACGTTTCTAAAACCTTTAGCTTGGCCCAAAATTTAGGCCTAAGCCCATATCTTCAATTGGCCTAAAATTTGGTTGGTCGCCCAAAAGAAAAAAAGGAAAAGGAAAAAAGGTATGATTTTCGTGTGCATTCCAGATTCCACTTGGTAATTGAATTAAAATTTTTTTTTTCAGTACACTTGGTAATTGATGCCTATCAATCAGCTCAATAAACGTGCTCCGTTCCTGTACCTTCGCTCTTTAATGGCCACAATAATCCCTAAAAAAAATGCAAGTAAATCTACATCGAAACCAGTAAGCTATTACATGTTAATTTTATTTTCAGTTAATCCGCGCACCGAATTACCATCCCGTAAACTCGTTCCTTGTCTATCTGAGTATCTGACAATTCTGAGCATCTCAGCTAAGTCCGACCCGTTAAAAATTCAATAGACGCACGCAGCAAAATACGAACGAACATGCATTGATGCGGAGTCGGATCGTTTTATTTAACTGCGGATGAATCATGAATCCATTGTCAATACGCAGCATTCGTAGAACAAACAAGAAGGGAACCCGCGGCAGGTCGTTTTTCCGTAGGTCCCACAAGAATACAAACTGTGGGCCCCAAAAGATCAGTAACCCGCTACACTATTCTGTCGACACAAGTAGAAGCAGCACTAATAAAAAGCATGGCCAGTCGCCGCGCCGCACTTTTTCTCTGTTCGGTTCCTCTTTTATTTTTGTCTCAATCAATGACGGAGAGCGCGCAGAACGGCGGTGGGGCGAAGAGGAGGCTCCGGCCGAACGTGCTGGTGACGGGGACGCCGGGGACGGGGAAGACGACCATGAGCTCGCTCCTGGCCGACGCCACCGCCATGCGCCACTTCAACATCGGCGATTTGGTGCGCGAGAAGGGCCTCCACGATGGCTGGGACGACGAGCTCGACTGCCACGTCATTAACGAGGACATGGTTTCAATTTTTTTTTTTTATGTCTCTTTCATTTTTGTTATCTGGTGTGTCAGTGTGTGTGTTAGACTTTGATTAGGATAAGAATTAGGCTAAATTAGGGATCTGTTTCTTACATGTGTGGAAATAAACGCTTATTGTTTAGGTATATTTGACTTGGCCCGATTGTAGATTGAACCCTGATTGAGTATTGCCATTTAATTATTTGTTAATTGATTGAACTGAGTTTAGTTTTAGTTTGAGAGGCTGCCTGTTTAAGTTCACAGTTGTAAAGGTTGAAGGTCCAGGTTTCAGTGCAGAAGAACTAATTTGTCAATCCTATTGTTCTAGTAAAATCTAATCTATGTATTTGATTTTCCTTAGTACTGCTCTATTAGTCAGTTGATCACTTTGCAGGTCAAATATGCTGTCTTTAATTTTGAAGTTGAACTTTGTTTTTATGTTACGTAGGTATGTGATGAGCTTGAAGACAGTATGGAAGAAGGGGGAAATATAGTTGACTATCATGGTTGTGAGTTCTTCCCCGAGCGGTGGTTTGACCTTGTAGTTGTTTTACAAACCGACAATTCCGTTCTACATGACCGCCTCACTAGTAGGTAAAATTACTAACAACATTATGAAGTATCCTAACTAGCATTGTACTTGCTAGTGTGTACCAGTCTATGCCAACTGCTTTTTTTTCGAAACAAGTGAGCATCATGCTCACCATTTTCCATTAAAAGTAAAACATAAAAGCAGAACTTTTTACAACTCAATATCATAGCGAGAATGAAAAACAGAAAATCTGTGTAACCCCCTTTATTTAACAATCGAGTGATCTGGTGCACTGGTACCTACCATCTGCCAGTACCAGTGCACGAACCTATCTGTCTACTCTTATTCTGTTACCACATGCTATTGTTTTAGATATACTTCTTTTGATCGATTTTGTGGGATATACAAGGTGCTGTACATGATTCTATTACAGATCTAGAGATGGGAATCAAAATCAATTTGTTACAAAATATCACAAAATTTGTAGTGGGCCATATGTAGGGGTTTGCAAATATATATGATTGATGTTGTTAGAAACCACTGAAGTATCTAATGTTAAGTTATTTTTTTACTTCTGAGGAAACCAAAATTTGTTCTTTCCATTTTAATCCTTGTCAAATGTTCTAGGGTTGTATCAGTTTTGCTAATAAGCTTTAAAAACTGATCAAATGCAGAGGTTACATGGGTGCAAAGCTGACAAACAACATAGAGTGTGAAATATTTCAAGTGTTGTTAGAGGAGGCAAGAGAAAGCTATGCCTCAGAAATTGTTATGCCATTGCAGAGCAATAATGTAGAGGACATAAGCCGTAATGTCGCTACCCTGACAGAATGGATAAATAACTGGAGGCCACCAGTTCAGTCCAACTGAGGTACATATCTGTTTGTCTAAAGGAGTGTATGTAGCTTGACAAATTGGTGCTTTTTGAGTTTAAGGCCTAGGGCCTATTGATTGTTGGTATTTGACTAGCATTGTACTTGAAAGGTCATGTACTGTATAGGGTTTAGGGTTTAAAACCATTCTTGGACCTGCTGTGGGCATTTGGTGCTGCCGAGAAATTCTGTATCAGTTATGGTCTCTGATTGTGACCATTCTTGATTGTTACGCAAGAGTGATGCTGTGATGCCCTAAAGAAAACTTGATGACAGAGTAACCAACAAAGAATACTATAAGATAAAATTAAGAAGTCTGAGATGAGAAGCTTTGTCAAGCTGTCTAGTACAGAATGAGACGTATACATCTGATATGAATCAATATGATCTTAGACGCTCTTGTATGTTTCTATGCTCGCAATGCTAAGTTTGTCTAATTTTGCAGGAATCCCATCAAGCCATAGTCAGACTACGTGAATAACTGGAGGCCTCCAGTGTTAATTCATTCAACAATTATTTGGTTGCCGGTTTTTTTTTTTTTTTTTTTTTTTTGACTGCCTTGGTTTATGCACTGGCAAATCTTTTGGGTGTAGCGATAGTTTTGTTTGTTATTATTTGATGTTGAATTATGGTTGTTTAACTTTCTTTGTTTCCTATCTTAGCAAAGAAAGATAGTTATCAAAGCAAGAGTGCACAATTTTGACTAGTTAATGCTAGAACACTGCAGTTCTATACCATGGAGCCAACAAAAAAAATCACAGATAACTAATCAGTACTCTTACAAAAATATAAAATTGAAAGAAATGTGTTGACATAGGTGCAGACATCTCTTGAAACATTATATTCAAGACATACCAATTAATCACTGGAAACATTATATTCAAGACCTGGCAATTGATCGGAAGTCCATAACATTATTTATTTCTTACTGCTTTCTAGAAAGGAGAAAAAATTTTAAAAGAGCAGTTTCACATAACTAATTACTTATTCAGGACATTGTTTGCCAGAGGATCAGTGTCAGGTGATGTGGAACAGATTGCTAATAAATATATGGTCCAGATGGACCACCAGAAGAAAGAAAGAAAGACTTATTAAGCAGTAGCAGTTATTTTATTTTCTAGCAGTTATTTTACTTTCTAGCAGTTATTTTCTAGTAGTTATGTCTTTTCCTTGTAATTGTAGACAGAACCTCTTAATAGGGGATGTATCTTTTCAGTTTGTATCAGATTTGAAGAAAACTCAAAACTTGTGTCTTTACGTGTTTCTTCTCTGTTGAGAGAAAACAGTTATTTCACGCTACTTGCTGCGTCAGGTGGTATCAGAGCGGGTTTTCCTTCCATAATCAATGGCAGGAAAAGACAATCATGGCTCCGACGGAGATCGGGACATGGAAAACCTCAGGGCCGAGGTTAAGGCTCAAGGGGAGGCAGTTAAAACTCTGGAACAGAGTGTTCAGGGGATACGACAGAGCCTCGTGGATCTTGTCGCACGACTTGAGGCCCTCGCAATAAATCCTAACAGGAATAGGGCTGAAGGAAGAGATCGACCGAGAGGTGACGATGCTCGAGGCGACTTTTTCGGCAGAACTACTGCTGGCAACCCCCGAGACAACTCCAGCCAAGGAGATGACTCGGAGAAGGAAGAAGAAGAGGACTGGTTAGGCCGTTACCATGCCGCTAGGCGTGATAATGGTCGTGGCAGAAATCAAGGTAACCAGTATGAAAGAGATAATTATGATTTTAAGTTAAGGGTTGATATTCCCAGTTTCAATGGGGGGTTGAATATTGAGGATTTTATTGATTGGGTGGCTGAAGTTGATCGTTTCTTTGAGTATATGGAGATCCCTGAAGAAAAAAGGGTGAAGTTGGTGGCATGTAGGTTGAAAGGGGGGGCCTCTGCATGGTGGGAGAGGTTACAAAACAGAAGGTACCGTGAGGGTAAACAACCTGTTCGAACATGGTACAGGATGAAGCAACTTTTGCAGAGGGATTTTCTTCCTCCTGATTATGAGCAGATTTTATTTCAGCAATATCAAAGGTGCAGCCAAGGGCAAAGGTCTGTTCATGAGTATACCGCTGAGTTCATGCGGTTGGCAGAAAGGAATGATTTGCGAGAGAGTGAGGGCCAGCAAGTTGCACGATATTTGGATGGGTTGAAACCACAACTTCGAGACAAGATTGGGGTTCAGGTTATGTATAATCTGAATGAGGCAAAGAACATGGCCATGAAGGCTGAATTGATGTTGCAAGAGAAAAGTAGTAAGTGGAATTCAAATAGGCATGGTTTTGCTAATGAAGGCTATACCAGAAACACTGGTGTAACACAAGAGTTGCAGAAGGGGACAAAGGAGGATAAAATAGTAGGAAAAAGGCCAATGGACAAAAGCGAAAACCTGAAATCAGCCAACACCACTTCTAAATCCATGGTTGGCAAATGTTACCGGTGTTTACAACCAGGTCATCGATCGAATGAATGCCCTAATAGGAGAGGTATTAACATTGTGGAGCGAGAGATAGAAGATGAGGTTTATTGTGAACCTGATGGGGATGATGAACAAAGTGATTTTGATAAAGGTGATGATGAAGGAGAGCCAAATTTTGTTATTAGAAGATTGATGTTGGCTCCAAAGCAAGATGATGCTACCCAACGTCACCAATTGTTCAGAACCAGATGTACCATCAATGGCCGTGTATTTGAGTTAATCATAGACAGCGGTAGTTGTGAGAATATTATTGGCAGGGATGTGGTGAATTTACTGAAGTTGGCTGTTGAAAAACATCCAAATCCTTACTCAATTGGATGGATTAAAGCTGCAGAGAAGATTAAGGTGATTGAGCGATGTAAGGTACCTTTTTCTATTGGAAAATACAAAGATGAAGTGTACTGTGATGTTGTGGACATGGATGTGTGTCACCTACTATTTGGCAGACCATGGCAATTTGATGTCGATGCCCAGCATGCGGGCAGAGATAATGTGTACAAGTTGGAGAGAGAAGGGGTGAAATTTACTCTACTTCCTTTACGAGTAAATAAACACCCTAATGCAGCCAAAGTTAAGGAGCAATCATACATCACATTTATGAATTCAGAGAAAGAATTGGAGATGGCTGTGAGAGAGTCTAAATTGGTTCATGCATTAATTGTGAAGCAAATATTATCGCTGGATGAGCAAGCCACAGAAATACCAGATGCGGTGAAGCCTCTATTAGAAGAGTTTGTGGAGGTCATTCCTGCTGACCTACCAGATGGGCTTCCTCCAATGAGAGAAATTCAGCACCACATTGACCTTATTCCAGGTGCTAACCTTCCAAACTTACCCCATTACAGAATGAGTCCAAAAGAAAGTGAGATCTTACAAGAGAAGGTGCAGGAATTATTGAATAAAGGATATGTTAGGGACAGCATGAGTCCATGTGCTGTACCTGCATTATTGACACCTAAGAAGGACGGTAGTTGGAGGATGTGTGTTGACAGCCGTGCAATCAACAAGATCACCATTGGTTACAAGTTTCCCATCCCAAGACTTGATGATATGCTGGATCAATTAAGCGGGTCGATGGTGTTCTCAAAGATTGATTTGAGAAGTGGTTACCATCAAATCCGAATCAGACCTGGAGACGAATGGAAAATAGCTTTCAAGACAAAGGAAGGATTGTATGAGTGGTTGGTTATGCCGTTTGGGCTGTCAAATGCTCCAAGCACTTTCATAAGGGTAATGAATCAGGTATTGAAACCTTTCATTGGGAAGTTTGTGGTGGTTTACTTTGATGACATTTTAATCTATAGTAAATCAAATGAAGAACACCTTAAACACTTGAGAGAAGTTTTGGTGGTTTTGCAAGAGAACAAGCTTTATGCCAATTTAAAGAAGTGCAGTTTTATGGCTAAAAGATTGTTGTTCCTTGGCTTTGTTGTTGGATCAGAAGGTATCCAAGTAGATGAGGAGAAAGTAAAAGCCATAAGAGAGTGGCCAATACCAAAAACAGTGACTGAGTTGAGGAGCTTTTTAGGGCTGGCAAGTTTCTATAGGCGTTTCATTAAAAATTTCAGCACTATAGCAGCCCCAATGACAGAATGTTTGAAAAAAGGGAAGTTCCTATGGAGTGAAGAAGTTGAGTCGAGTTTTGCTGTGTTGAAAGAGAAGTTGTGTTCAGCTCCAGTCTTAGCCTTACCTGATTTTGATAAATTATTTGAGGTAGATTGTGATGCAAGTGGAGTTGGAGTAGGAGCAGTTTTATCTCAAGAAAAACGACCAGTAGCCTTTTTCAGTGAGAAACTAGCAAATTCTAGAAGGAATTGGTCCACTTATGACAAAGAGTTCTACTCGGTGGTGCGAGCTTTGAAGACATGGAACACTATCTGATTGGGCGTGAGTTTGTTTTATATTCAGATTGTGATGCACTAAAACATCTGAATAATCAAACCCGAATCAGCAAGGACATGCATGCAAGGTGGGTGCAATTCCTACAGAAGTTCCCATTCAAGTTAAAGCACAAGGCTGGAGTGCAAAACAAAGTGGCAGATGCTTTGAGTCGCAGGGCCAATTTGCTTGTCACTTTGAGTCATGAGGTAGTAGGTTTTGAGCAGTTGAAGGATTTGTACAGAACTGATGAAGACTTCAAAGAAATTTGGAGGAAATGTGATACAAACCAGCCATGTGATGATTTTCACATTCATGATGGATATTTAATGAAGGGCAATCAGTTGTGCATCCCTTGTTCCTCATTAAGGGAGAAACTGATTCGAGACTTGCATGGTGGTGGATTGGCAGGTCATTTGGGCAGAGATAAGACAATCGTTGCTGTTCAAGAGAGGTTTCATTGGCCTCACTTGAGGAGGGATGTGAGTAGAATTGTGCAGCGATGTTATGTGTGCCAAACATCAAAGGGGCAATCACAAAATACTGGACTATACATGCCACTCCCAGTCCCTAACAACATTTGGGAGGATCTGTCCATGGACTTTGTGCTAGGATTGCCACGCACTCAGCGAGGTATGGATTCTGTTTTTGTGGTTGTTGACAGGTTCTCCAAGATGGCACATTTCATTCCATGCCGAAAGGTGGCTGATGCACAAGGTATTGCCAAGCTGTTTTTCAAGGAAGTGGTACGCCTGCATGGTGTACCTAAGTCAATTACCTCTGACCGAGACAGCAAATTTCTCAGCCATTTTTGGAGGACCCTGTGGCAGATGTTTGACTCTTCCCTTAATTACAGCACCACTGCTCATCCACAAACTGATGGGCAAACAGAGGTCACCAACAGAACCTTGGGCAACCTGATTCGCAGTATTTGTGGAGACAAACCGAAGCAATGGGATGTGGCACTAGCACAAGCCGAGTTTGCATACAATGCAGCGATACATAGGACCACGGGCAAGTCACCATTCTCAATTGTGTACACTAAGGCACCAGATCATGCTGTTGACTTAGTGAAGTTGCCACGAGCTCCTTATGCCAGTGTTGCTGCAAGACATATGGCTGAACAATGGCGCACAGTGACAGCTGAGGTAAAGAGAAAAATTGAGGAATCTAATGCTAAGTACAAAGCAGAAGCTGATAAGCATCGGAGGGAGAAACTATTTGCTGTTGGGGATCAAGTGATGGTGTTTTTGAGGAAGGAAAGGTTTCCAGTAGGAAAATACAGCAAAATGCAACCTAAGAAGTATGGACCTTATCGGATTGAGAAGAAGATTAATAATAATGCTTATGTGGTGGAGCTACCAGCTGAAATGGGTATATCTAAAACATTTAATGTGGCAGATATTTACCCATTCTTTCCAGATGATGAGCCATTGTACCCAGAAAACTCGAGGTCGAGTTTTTCTGTGGTGGGAGAGACTGATGTGGAACAGATTGCTAATAAATATATGGTCCAGATGGACCACCAGAAGAAAGAAAGAAAGACTTATTAAGCAGTAGCAGTTATTTTATTTTCTAGCAGTTATTTTACTTTCTAGCAGTTATTTTCTAGTAGTTATGTCTTTTCCTTGTAATTGTAGACAGAACCTCTTAATAGGGGATGTATCTTTTCAGTTTGTATCAGATTTGAAGAAAACTCAAAACTTGTGTCTTTACGTGTTTCTTCTCTGTTGAGAGAAAACAGTTATTTCACGCTACTTGCTGCGTCATCAGGTGTGTCGTCTTCCGAGTTGTTTACACATGATATTCATTTATTAGCTTGTTCAATTGTATCTCGATAGAAAAAGAATTACTAAGTTATAACTACTGCGGTTATTTATGTTTTTAAGTAGACTAAAAGCACCTTTAATTTAGAATTATACTCACATGCCATGCCGGTGTACTCCGGGGTGCTCATTAAAATACAAGGGGTCGTTTGGATGGGTGGGGAATAGGAAGGAATAGCAAATCCTGGGACCAAATTTAAGGAAAAAGTGAGCTTTCGGGAAGCGTGGGAAGAGTGCTATTCCGGGACTAAGAATGTTGTTTGGATGGTGAGTTTAGGAATAGCGTTGGGAAGTGTGAAAAGTAGAGAGAAAAGTGTTGTTGGGAAAAGTGTTGTTGGAAATAGTACTATTCCTAGGATTAGCTATTCTTGGAATTGGCAATTGCGTCTTGATGAAAAATTTAGTCCTGGGATTAGCTATTCGGGGGAATAGGCTATTCCCAAACGATCCAAACAAGACCCAAAGGGATAAGCAAATCAGCGGTCGCGTTTGAACGTTGTGAAAGGAAATTGTTCAACATAGGAAGGCCTATTTCATAAGGGGCTTTTGGCATGAGGTTACCTAACTTTTAGGTTAGTAAATTAATTTATTAACCCATAATTGTCTTTTTTTTTTTTTTCTTTCTTTTTTTCTTAGAAAGGCTTGGTAGTGCTACCAAGTTAAGACTATAACCTCGTAGCGTGCCCCAAGTCTTTAGGACAATTGAAGAAATTTCTGCGAAGCAGAACTTACCACAGTGCAAGAAGACTAGTATTTGGAGAGTAATTACTTATGCCATAGAAAAAAAATATAAATTATTAGGGAAAGCAGCTTCGTCCAGGAATTCAGTAGTTGTAGCTCCACTTTTTTGCGTCCCAAGTCAGACTACTGTTACAGCTAATACCATATGATTTTTGTTCAACCCTTCTTTTCAGCCTACCTCGGTACCTTTGAGAAATACCTCAGTGAATCCAAATCTGGTGTCCCGCTACACTCGTGTAGCTCATTCACGAGCCGTTCGATTTTGATCGGCGGTTCAATTTTTGTGGGCCTATCAATCTAGTTACATGCACAGGGCTTCCATATCCATCCAATTCAGATCAGACGGTCCAAAGACGCGCTACATCTTGTGTCGCGCGAAACTTGATCCCATTTCATACCTCAGCTACCACACAACGTTTAAAATATTTTTTCTAGATCGACTTTTCATTAAATTACTAGACACGAGTTGGAGAGGTAGAAAAACAAAACACATCAATGCACGCATGGAAATTTCTAGAAAGGGCAGAGGAAACGATAGAGAGTACAGTTAAATTTGCTGGGAATTTAATTATGACTTATGAGGAATCAAGAATTCAAACTAATGATAGTCGTCTGATTATGACATGTTAGCTGCAAGATTTTAATGGACATAGAGATGATAATATGGCATGATTGAGAAGTTCGAAAATTAACCCTCTTCATGAAGAATCATTAGGCAAATACAGGAACCTAAATGTTTGTCCATCAAGTAGATTTATATCAACAAGTTTAAAATGATCGTTTGATTATGATCGGATGATCTATGAGAAACGAACTAACTTTTGTCTCTGTGTTTTGAAGTTTATGCTAGCTTCAATTATAATCATATCATAAATATAAAAAACAATGATATTCGATACATTAGCTTATTGATTTTTCTAATTACTTAAAGTTTTGTTTAATTATGTTTATTGATCTTAAACATATTACTAAGTCATTTAAAATCGTATGATAATCAAGTAGATTAACGTACAAATATCACACGTACAAAAATAGCTTGTTCTTTACCAAATTAAAGAATTATTAAAAAAAATTCTCTATCCTAGCTCATATTACAAATAGGATAGAATATGAAGCCAGAGAACAAAAATCATCAAAATAACTTTAGCCCAGGAAAATTTTGAAGTTTCTTTTGTCCAAGGGGGTCAAAGAGGGGTCAAATTGTCAAATAATGTTTTAATAGAGGGGCTAATAGGAAAAGAAATCCATCAGACGCGAGACGCCACGCAAGGATTCAATTAAACTCCAAACCCCTTCAAATACAAACCGTCGGGTCCAAAATAAGCTGCCGAGATTTAAGTTAACATACTTATCTTATCGGAAACCAAATTAACCAAATTAATCTCGTTGGTTCATTTGAAACCAATCGGCCCTACGATTGAAATCAGACGACTCAAAAGCACTCTCCTATTCCGGTGGAAACAACACCAAACCCAGGGTCCAGGGAGGGAAAACTCCAATCCCCATGCTTTCTTCCTCCCACTAAAAACCTTCCAAATGAGGAAGGAAAGTTAGCCTCTTCTCTTCCCTAAAAATTTCCTCACAAAACCCTTCCGATCGAAAAAAAAAAACAAAGAGAGAAATAGAACAAAAAAAGGCACCATGAGTCCCTCAAGGTCGAGAGGTGGCGAAAACCTGGATTCGGATCAATTTCCAGCGGCGCCAGACCTCGGTGAAAATACATCGTCCGCTGGCCGATCCGTCCAGACATCTCCAGGTGGGCTTCAGTCGATTACAGCGCCGCCGCCTCCACCGGCACCGTCTCATATCAGGCGGAGTCTCCGCCTCTCGGCATTATCGCCCAATGCTCAACTGCCACCTCCAGCTGTGCATCCAAATCCAACATCCGCTGAGATACCTTTACAGATGGGATTTCCAACGAACACAGAACCACAGCAGACTCTCGGTATGTCTGTAGGGAGTAAAGTTCCTAACTTTTGTCATGCTCATCCGTCGGAGAGGGGTGAACATGTGAGCAAGAGAAAGCGGGGTCGACCTTCAAAGGGTATTATTATTGGAGGAAATAATGGGGATGAATCTGTCGAGATGAGAACCCCAGCACTGTCAAAAGGAAAAGAGGTTTTTAAGGAAGTACAAGTAGTAGATATAGAAGAAGAAGAAGAAATTTTGGGAGGTGATAATATTGCGAGTGGTAAGAATGAGGAGGAGGAGCTTGTGATCTTAAAGGTTACTAAAAGGTGCATAGACAAAGGGAAGGGAAAAGTAATTGTAGAGGAGGAATTATCGGGTGAAGCTGAAGGCGATGCAAGTAGCAAGAGAAGGTTGATTCATAATGTGAATTCTGAACCTGTTAAATTCAAAGAACCTATTAACATTTCTGACTCCGATTCTGAAGACCTCACAGAAATAATTAAAAATGCCGTCCTCACTTTGTCGTCACTAGCCTCCAATGTACCAAAGAGGCCACCACCGATGGGCCCACTGCATGAAGGAGAACGAATGCATGGAAACGTACCTGTTAAAGCCCCAATTTCACGGAGAGAAGCACAGAGGGAAATGGCCAAAGAATTGGCACCTGAATTTGCTCGCTTTACCAAAGACGAAAAAGAACACGAGGGTGAGAAAGATGACGAATTGTTGCCCAACGGGCTAGGCCCGTTTTCGGTGGCCATGAAGATAATTGAAGAGAGAGCAGTTAAGTTGAAAGCTAACGAGGCTGATTCTACTAAAGCGGGTAAGCCAGACGGGATTAGGATTTCATGGAAACCATCTAATAATGGAAAAGAATTATTTGGTACAAAGCAGCCCCATCTGAAGTACTTGTCTCTAAAGGCTTTGGCTGAAAATGCCGAAGAGATACAAACTCTTGTCGGAATACCTTGTGTTATGAGGAGCAAGCTCAGTTTCGTGCTCTGTCAGACCAAGAAGATGAACATGCACCATCTGTCTAAGCTGATGGAAGGCAGCCCGACAGAGTTGCGATTGAGCAACTGCACGTGGGCTACTGACAAGGATTTCGAGGATGCTTTTGGGAAATTTAATAAGTCAAACCTCGAGGTACTTTTTGTGACTGTGTTACTACACATGAGTGATAAGATTATTTTCATGTATCTTGTTGTGGGAAATGCAATCCCCATAGCTTCTCGTACTCACCATATTGTTTAAGGAAAAAAAAACTATTTAAAATTCTTTTGTTTGGGTTTGTTTTTAAGAACTGCTACTATAAAAAGAGTGTACACTGTGATATCCAAAGAAAGAGCTAGAGATTTAAGTGTAGTTTAATGGATTCCTTCTTTGGTGAGGTGAAACCTTTTTGGTCATTTAGCCTTTCAATATTACTAGACAAGTAGTTCGTTTGGCCACATACATAATCGTGTACTTTTATGTGCTGTTGGTTTTTGTTACTTCCTATCATAACAATAATTAAGTTCTACACTACCTGTTAGGCTAATTGTATATCAATAGACCAGTATGTATGAGCTATGTTTAAAGTGAACAGAACTGATGCCAGGTACAAATTTCACGCATAAAGTCCAAGTTTGGGTTTAACTCAGGCTAAACAACATGACTACGATTAACTAACCGTCAGTAAAATTTAATGGGAATCTGGGGTATTAAGTGGTGTGTGCTTGTTGGCAAATTGGTACGCCATGCTCTAGTCAATTTTGGCTATGCATACACCATTTGTAAGTTGTTACCAGCAGCTTTTCTTCTGCACAAGAAATATGTTCATATTATCTATATTGAACTCTTCACATGTGAATGCAATGAAATAGGTGTTGCAGCTTGACCTATGTGGGCGATGCATGCCAGATTACGTTCTATATACTACCTTGGCATGTGGGCCGAATAGCTTGCCTTCATTGAGAAAGCTCTCTCTCAAGGGTGCCTATAGTCTTTCTGACAGAGGATTGGCTGCTGTTGTTTCTTCAGCACCTCTGCTGAATTCTCTAAATTTGTGTGAGTGCTCTCTACTCACCTCTGATGGGATAATGAATGTGTTAGACAAGAGGGCCCTACTGGTCAGGGAACTTTACATTGATGAATGTCAGAACATAGATGCTATGTCCATTCTTCCTTCTCTGAAGAAACTAAAGTGCTTGGAGGTGCTCTCCATGGAAGGAATTACGTCAGTGTCCAACCAATTTGTGCAGGAACTGATCCCTGTATGCGGCTCAACTCTAAAGGAGCTTAATTTTGCTGGTTGTGAGTAAGTTGTTCTTCGCTTTTATCCTTTCTCGGTTGAGCATTTTTTTTGTACCTCTCTTTGCTTATTTGTTGTCTACAATAGAGTGGAACTTTATTAAACCTAACCTTGTTTCCAACTTTGCATTAATCAGATGAACATCAAGTTGAGTTGAGTCTTATTGCTTAATTTTAGGTCTAATTGAGGCTTTATTGAGTTGAACTGGTGCTTGATTAAAAATGCAGGGAATTGCTGCTGTACTGATATAGTTTTGTCCCAGTCAGTAAAGGTGTAGAGTTTAGACCATAAGAGATTTCACTGTACCATTATGCAAACCAAGCAACTAATTTTAGTCATTTCACAATCTGACATTAGGAGATAATCCAATTTTACTTGATGGGCTACATATTTACTGATGATGCAGAAAACTGACCTCATCTTCATTTAAAATAATTGGAGAGAATTGTCCAAGTCTGTCAGCACTTGATATCCGCAATTTGACCCTACTTAAGGACTCTGCTATTGCACATCTGGCAAATGGATGCGGAGCTATTCAGAGACTACAACTTAGCAAAAATTCTTTCAGGTTTGTTTCAATATTGATGTTCCGATTTAAGGCCTTGGCCCATCTGAGTTTATATTAAATATGGCTGAGACACTTGTGATTTATTTATTATATCTGAACTATATGTATTTTATGTGAAAAATTTTATTTTCTTTCGTTTTTTTAGCATCCTCTATATTATTTTTCTTTTAATTTTAACTGCTCATATGACAGTGATGAAGTGATTGCTGCATTTTTGGAAGCATCAGGAACAAAACTTGTTGAGCTTTCACTAAACAATGTTGCTAAGGTATCACATTCTTTAATTTTCCCTTGTTTTTTATATGTTTGATTGATGTGGTTTCTGTGATTTTCTTGGCATGAGTGGTATAGTCGAAGAAAGGTTAGCTTCCCTGGAAGGTCCAAAAGCAACAAAAAGCAAATTTCTTGTCTTGTTCTTCTAATATTATTCAGATAACTCAATTTTGCTTATTTTGTTTCTATAAGTACACACATTTTGATAACTTTGGTATTGCAATCTATATTTAGGCGGGCCATCAAACTGCGATAGCAATATCTCAGCAGTGCCGTTTCCGTTTGCAGAGACTGGATCTTTCATTCTGCCGCAAAATGAGTGACCAAGCACTTGGCCTCATTGTTGACAGCTGCTCTTCCTTGAAGTCTCTTAAACTCTTTGGCTGCAGCCAGGTATTATGCATAAATATTAAAATGTTATAGACTCTTCGTGGTATCTGATGTAGCTGTCTACCAGGAATTCAGTATATAGTGTTCTTATTTGTTCAGATTCTAAGATTTACATCTTATCTTGCAGGTTACTAATTTCTTTCTAAATGGCCATTCAAATGCTTCAGTCAATATAGTGGGCGTGGGTGGGGATCTTTTGCACCAAATTGAGATTCCAGATTTCGTGTAGTTTCTTCTGAGAGATTTATGGAAGTCAAGGTTCGGATAAGGAAAATAAATGACAGGGGAAGCGTTGTACTGTATCTAGATATTGACATGATAATATACTTTATATAGACATTGATAATACATTCAGTTTTCTCCCTTGCTATATTAGTTGTCCGGTCCGAAATACATTTATCAATAGTATCAGTCAAATAAAAGAAAAAAGAAAAGTTTTTTATTTCACCGGCCTCATGGACTTTAACTGACAAGTGCGAAGCTCCACAAATTATGTTTCAAACAAATGCGCAAGAACTGTGCTAGTAGAGAATTGGAAATCATATTCTCACTTTTAGGTATATGAAAATGAAATAATAAAAAAAGTTTGTGTATTATGATTTATCTTTAGTTCGTCAAGGAAAAGAAAAATAAAATACAATTTAGTATCAATTAGGCCATTATTGTAAAGTTACCCATCAAATTGCCTCGAAAAATATTTCAAGTCTGGCTGCATGGTTTGCTAGTAAAGGAGAAATGAAATAGAAAAAAAAAAAATTTATTATGTGCAATTTTTAGTTTTTAGTGCTCATGCTCATCATCACTATGACCATCAGGATCACCTCCATTTCCTATCACATCCAACTGTTACAAAAAACAGTAGTATATCAGAAACAAAATAATATTACTTCTTTTAATTTACTTTTTAGTTATAAATACAAAATCGATATATTTTTTTTTTGTCTTACATCCATTTATCACTTCAGATTACCAGGGCAGTATTACCATTATGGACACCCCCGGTACTGCTAGCAAGGCACCCAACTGGTGCAGTACCATCAGGGAAATCAGGAGGCCTTTTGGTGCTTCCAGACAGAATTGAACACTTCAACAGCAATACTGAGTTCATTGTATAGCCGAAACTCCAAGTAGACTTAACCAGGATAATCCAAAAGAAAATGAATACAAAGGAATAAAGAACACGCAAGTTACCGTGAAGTACTGAGTGCAGACTGGGCATTCATGAGGCTTTCCTTTCTCCAGCCAGAACCAGACCACATCATGTTCGTCCTCTGTAGTTATCAAATATTAATTTCCAATAAATTATTTTTTAAGTACAATTATAATTTAAATTTGACAAAATTTAATGGTCTCAGCTTATGTGACATACCACCTTCACCGCCAGGGCAGCCAATTAGTCTTTTGTTATAGTACGAGTTTATTACAGCCGGTGCTTCCTATAAAAGCAATTTCACATGCAGGTTATACCAAGCATCGAATAATGAGGAATGCAAAACACAAATTCCAGAACACAAAATTACATGCAAAAGCCAACATTAACAGGAACAATTTCAGAGGTAACCAAAAGCTGAAGACTTGATGAAGTTTTATTAGTTCTATAGCTGACTGACTGCTCTAAAGAAGAATGCATTTATCTCGGATTATGATTATATATGAGTTTGAAAACGAGCAGAAGTTTCAACAAGGCCACAGTCTCAAAGAAGGTAGAAGAAATAATTTCCTTTTTCAAAGCATTAATTTACCATTTGCACATGATTCTATATGAAAACAAAGGCTAAGCTATATGTATAGAGGGAGAGAGAAACCTTAGTGCCAAAAGGACCCACAGGAGCATCCAAATCAAAGCGCTTCAAGCCCTGCAAAAATATTTCAATTAATTAACTGACAGCACAAATGATATTTGATGATTTTCACTGATAACAATTTCTACAGTCATGTCACAAGTTTTCTTTTTGGCACAAACAACATGTTCAGATGGTTCTAAGTTCTAACAAATTGGAATATTGCAATATGAAACCTGGAACAAGTCGAGAACTGGAAATTAAGTAATTAAAGGATATGTAGCTTGACAAATGGCTGTACATAATTACTTTTGCACATTTCACTCGAGCTATGAAATACAATTATTTTACATCAGCCTAAAGCAGTGTCATCAATATGCAGCTCTATCACTCTTCTTTAGTTTAACAAGTCGGTAATTCCATCGATGTGTCGTGCATTTACACTATAGCAAGCAACATATTGAGATTTAATTAAGTTGATGTACTTCTTCTACAAAAGTGTTACCTGTAGCTCTGCTTCGATTTCCTCACGCTCTAGACCAGTTGCAATTGGCATAACATCTTCTACACTTTTCTTAATTTCCCCACTAGCTGCGAGTTTCATCAAGGTGTTAAAATGAAAAGGAGGAAAAATTTATATTAGGGGAAAAAATGAAGTGCATTGAGGCCACGGCTGTTTGAATTATACAAAGCAACGACCTTTTTAAGATTTGGAACTCTAAATTTTATCATTTTACGTACAGATGGCAAGCTTTAGTTTATTTCTGGGTGTAAACCTGCCAAGTTAGCACAAGCACGCTGATTGATTTGACAAATTTTGAACTGTGCATACAAATTAGAAATCAAACGATCGTTTTGAGTTTCCTCCCAGCTTTTCCAACTGGCAATATATAATAGATTTAAGAAGTAGTTAAAAAGACAAAAAGACTGTGATGTTGTTCTCAAATCGTAAATGATGAATGATGAATCACATCCAAAGAGAAGAAAAATATAATTAAATCAGAGAACCAATTTGATCCGTAGATAGTTGATTACAGAGTTACTTTGGGAGGAGACACAAAAAAAGCAATTGGAAGGGACGCTGATGAGTGATGATCAAATCGAAGCTTCTTCGAGATTATCATTGAAAGGTTCCAGATTCCACAAGATGTATTTGCACAGAATGGCTAAGAAAGAAATAAATCAAGCTGGTTTAATCAGAGACATACATACCTAGAGAAGAGAAGGAGAGAGCAGGAAGTGAGGCGTGGAATGGAGAAGCAACGACGATCGCCGGATGGACAAGAGGCGCAACGCCGGAAGTGGAGGCGGAGGCGGCGGATCGGGAAGCGGCGATGGGGGCGAAGCTGACACGCGAGCCTTCTCCACATCGTAAGTTTCTCTTTTTCTTCTTAGTTGTTCACGAATGGCGATGCAGTTGAGTTGTCTAATTACGATTTACGAGAGAGAATGAGAGATGGCGCCATTATAAAATTAATTAATGGGGACGGCGGCTCTAGCCTCTAGCTCACCGGTAGCGAGTACCCGACTTGCTCTATTAAAGTCCGACCCGATAAGACAACCTGGGAGTATGGACATGGCACACTTGTATCCAAAGGCAACAGAACCTGTACGAATATATCAATGGCGTGCATTGGTGCATTGCTCCAAGACTTGTTCCTGTATCATCGGCCAGGAAACTGGTGATGCGGTACGGGCACTAGTTTTTTTTTTTATATATATTTTAATATATTATTTAGATATTTAGATGGTGATGAATTATTTCTATTTGGAGAATACACTTGCACACACTGCCCATTTCTTGTAGTGTTTTTAACATTTTCTTATATTTTTTTTTTCTTATTTTATTCTGTTATTATTTTTTTAATTTATCAATGAAGTTACCGGTGTCGCAATCGTCATCTAGCTTAAGAGAAATATTTTGTTGCGGTATTTTTGACAATTTGCAGTAATGTTTTTAACATTTTATAAATTATATTATAAGCGGATTGGTTTTATGGATGTTGGATCGAATAGCCCATCAAACAAATAGTCCCGAATCGCCTACGGGCTGTTTCCATTAAAAAAAAAAACAAATAGTCCCGAATCCGATGGCAATGCAAATTGTTGATGTGACATTGTAAAACGAGCTAATTTTTTCAATTACTTTTATTTAGAATATTTTTCTGATGAGATTTTTGTCACTAACAGTGACGCTTACTTTTTTTAGGGGAAGTTCCGGTAAGGAACAACCGCTAGAATGTAGGTTTTCAGAAACAAATAATAAATATAAATCGGGTAGGAATGTAATTGTTTATTATGAAGAGATATAAAGAAAAGTTGTGAACAAATATACTTTTCTTTTATTTTTTTTTTGTTTTATTTAATCGTGGCAACCAATGTAAGAAATATCATCTGAAAAATTAAAATTTGGCAAGTGGACTTTGACTTCGTCAGCCCATGGTTTTCCCAACGGAACCAAATGAGTGCACTGCATCTCCATTCGCAGAACCTCAGTTTTGCATTGAAGATATATTCATCTCGGAGAGCATGAGCTGCGCGTGGAGGTCTCCTTTTACTGTAGTTAGAACAGTAAATGCATCCTGACCCTTGATTTTCAACTCATCAATCTCGGCCGCTCTTTGTCTCTCTACCTGGTTCCCTGTTGGATGCGATCCAGATGAAATTTTCTCCGCCTCACTTTCTCCCTCAACGCCTCCGTACGCCTCCCATGCTTTGCTCTTACGGCCACCAAATCTGTCCCTCAGTTTTGCTGCGTTGTCAATCGCGCGATGGCCTCCTATTCTCAATGCGACGTGCCTGTGCACGCTTGGTCCGACTGGATCATTTGGTTGCTCCTCGCACTCTGCTCCTTCCCTGTTGTAGGGTACGTGGTAAACAAGCGCACGTCCCGCTTTGACGTTTGACAAGGACTGAAGCTATGGCTGATCCCGGTCTTCTCAATCTCTTCCTTTGCCTGGTGGCCCTACTCCTTGGTTCATACCTGTTTAGCTCGGACAGAGCTAGATTCGGTGGTCTTCAATTTTTGGGCTGTGCCTGTTCCTACTAATTTCTTTGCCTGCTAGCCTCACTGTTCCCCTTTCATCGTCTTTCCTCGTCTCTGTCTTCCCACTCTCAGCTTGCTAGGTTACCTTCTTTCACTTATTTTATTTTCTCATTTCCTCTCAAATTGTGGCTTTACCTTTCGTTTTTCCTTCATTATTATATTTTTGTGCCTTTTCTATATCTTATAGGGATAGAAATTAACGATTGGTGGACCTCACTATCAATATCCTCTGGGGAAGGTCTGCTAGCAAGTGGTTTGCTTTCTTCTCTTCTCAATCTGCTGTCAGGTGAGTTGTGCTTCTTCTTCTTACTGGTTTCTATTTTTGCCATTGTGCTTTCTGTTTTTGCAATTATGATGTGTTTCAATGGTTTGTTGTGTGCTTCTATTTTGTAATTAAAAAATCACTTTGCAACAAATGGACAGATTAAAAAAGTCAACAGAGGAAGGAGATATCAGGACAATAAATGGACAGATGAGAAAAATTCTGGAAGCTAAGCTAGCTGTCCCGAGTGTCCCAAAAGATTTGTTGTTTTCAATATATTTCTGTTTTAGTTAAGTAGCTTCTCTCTTTTACCTTTACAATTTCAGTCAAATTCATTTTTGTGTGAATTTGGTTCTAGCTACGATTCCTCCTTACATTAAAACTGATTGATGTCTTTTTGGTTATACCCAATTCAAAGTGATCTATACATCATTGTTGCTAAGTAAGTAAAAGTTATTTTACCCAATTCGTTGATGTTTAAATACTGCTACAATAGCTATATCTGACCTGGACTTCCTTTTGGGAATGCTAAATTCAGGAGGTTAGTGGAATTGTGCATACCAAGGAGCTATCAACAAAGAAAGCTGTCGTTTTGGAGATTCAATGGATAAACTTTTTGGATGCAACTGAGTAATTGAGACCTTTGCTTATTGCCACTGATTGTAAGATTTAATATTACTTCGGAGCTATCTCTACAAGAGTGTTTTTTTTTTTCTTTGTACAACATGCATATACACCATGATACAAGGGTGTTTTTTTTTCTTTGGATGCAAGAGTGCTTCATTCTATTTGATGTTTTTTTTTGGGTACAAGTAATTATATCATACTTTTATTACACGATGATATTGTGGATTGATTGCAAGAATGAGATGTGCCTCAAATATTTTTTTTTATCAGATCAGTATTACAATCAAGCATCACATGATATTTGGTAAATATGATGCAGACTAGATGTTTGTTTTAATGCCTCTGAAAGAACACTATCAATTTCATTCTTATATAGTTTTTGCTTTGCTTTTCTTTTTAGAACAGATTTTGAAGAAGGCAAATTCATTCGACTACGAGAATGATGGAGGCAATAGATCGGTCAAATGCTGAGAGCCAACAAATTATAATTCTTAAGAGCACTAAGGTTAGGGACGAAAAAGGACAAGAAATCAAGCTTCATTTTTTTTCCGCCTCAGTGATTTCCAGGTTCTCCATCTCCTCTATTAATTAGTTTTTATCTCTTGCACATACTGCACTTGATTCCTTAGCAAATTGAGAAATTACTGAAAGTGGAAAAAGTCAAGGCCAATAACTTGCTACGGTGACCATATCAGAGCTTGGGCAAGAGGAGATAGCTTTGACCCCTTCGTAAATATGTGGATCAGTGCAATTTGGAATTTTAGAGTCATTCTTTATAGTTGATTGGTATTTGCAAAGCACATTAAAATTGTTAATGATCGCATTTATTAATTTCAGAGTCATCCTAAATAAAAAAAAGGAAGAACTTGCATAAATGTACCATAGACTGATTGAGTACATAGTAGGTGAGTTTGATGCTAATGTGGCAGAGATTTGAATGGCAATGGTGAATGAGGTCTATGGGATACTTATTATAATGGCTGCATAGAAGGGTATTATTGACATAGTTTTGAAGCTGCGGAAGTACTCCGATAAGTAAAGCCTTACCAGAAAGAGCCTCTTGGGATAGGACATGCTCCATTGGATTGCCAGAGGAGCACCATGGTAATATCAGATCTCATGCTTTTCTTTAATGGTCATTTTAAGTTTTTTAGTTTTTGAATTGACCTCATTAGCATGGAGGCATCGTAGGAGAGTGTGAGAAGCATGCTGAACACTCATGCTTATCACTGAGGATGGGCATCGGAGAAGTAAAATATCTTATTCATTTTTTTTTGTGTTTTTTATTCCTTGATCATCTGTTATTTTAAAGTGAAAAAAAAGCTTAACACTAATCTAGCTTTGGTGGATATGCTAACATGCAGGTACAAAATTCAGCTTTGTGTCATACATACTAAAAAGTAATTGATGAGTACCCGATCATTGGAAGGTCGTGGTGGGTAAAAACGGTACACATTGTATCTCATTCAAAGGTTGCAAAAGGAAACTGAAAGGGTTATTATCTACAATTACAAGTCTGCTGATATCATTCGATATGCAAGTCAGGTCTTTCACATGCTCTTTGTACCCTGTTTTATCAAATAATTAGTGCATTAAATATCAAATCTCATGATCCCCTTTATGATCATTTTAAATGTGTTAATGTATGAGTTGACCTTATCTAGCATATATTAACAAAGGATTAATTGAGTTGCTCTGGTCAATTTGAGCACACTTAGTTATTAATTAACTGAAAATATTGGTTTGGGAGGTGATAGTCTCTTATCTGTGAATGTGAAATTTAGTCCCATTAAATTGGTAGCAGTTTTCAACAAATGCTTCTTATCATTACAATAATTTCCTAAGAATTATAATCAAGAGAAAATGTTAAGGTTTTTGCAATGATCCGTTATTGAAAGCCTGTCCAAAGCCAGTTTTCATGTAGTCTAACATGTTGATTTGGACATTTTATTTTACAAATTAAGTACAATATCCATCTCTGTAATAAACAAAAGCTTTCCTGATTGCATGTATGTTTTTCTAATGCATCTTGATTTCATAAATTCTCCCTTCTACAGAAACGTGCGAGCCCTCTTTGACCATGGGCCCATCTGAACATCCTACTTTCGTGTGATGAAGTCTCAGTCCAGCTATCACAGAATAAATTATCCTTGACCCATCTCCACTCAAGTACTGACATAAATATTACTATGGTGGTGTTATAATAGCATGTTGCTATTATAATAATTAGTCTATAAATTTATAGTAATAGTGTAATACTAATGGCACCTTTTAGTTAGATATGGTCATTATAATGAAAATGCTATTAGCAATGAAACGTAAGGGGATGATTCTGATACAGTGCTCAGTACTTTTGGCTTTCAAGATGAAGATCTATTAGGAACTTATCAATTCTCTTTTTTCTTTGTTTTGTTTAGTTTTGATTAGGCTATAAATATTTTGTTGGTGGTTGCCTCAGGGCTTTGCTTTTGGAAATTTGGTTAGGCTATAAACACAATCATTTCATTGTAACAATTTTGCAAAAAAATTCATAGCATATCCGCACTCATTAGAAAACCGTTTCATAACATTTTAAGATTGGGATGAATCGCGCAACGCGCGAAATTAGAACTAGTCTCTTTTATTTGGGATGACAGAAACGGAGATGCCGGATACACAGAAAATGGAGTGGAGTTACATTTAATCGACAATCGTAAACCGCTCTGGGACAATTGGCAGCCTAAGCAGCAAATGTTTTCGCAGTCAATTGCAAGGATTAAAACTCTGGTCAAATCAATGATGAAACGACAATCAAAATATGTAATCAATATGATTATTTGTATTATATTTATTTTGATTTATTAATAAACTTATAAAAAATTGCAGAGTTCTATTAAATCCGTAAAAATTGCATGTAATCCTTCCAATTTAAATTATGATTTCTCCTGAAATTTGAAATGTTAGAATTAATAGTTGTTAAATCTATCCATCACGTTACATTCATCTAAATTTGTTTATAACACATGAACAACCATCAGATTTTAATACTTCATTTAATAAATGAAGAAATAATGAAAACGATTAACACAGCCTAGCCAAAGCATAATTATCAGAAAACTCTTAGAAGTTTTGGGTGTGGGGGGGGTGGGGGGGGGGGGGGGGGGGGGATATTGTCAAAGGTTTAAACAGGAAATTTCAGAGTTGGAGACAAGTGAGATAGCTCGATGGCAATTTTTTTGTATATTCACTTGCATATGAGGGCACGCATAAAAGTTTTATTGAACTTTTTTTTGTATATTCACTTGTATAAATAAACGGACCGCATATGCATGTGTCAGTATCGAGCATTAAAAATTATATATATTCCCAGAGTCCTGATTTATAGGCCTACATTTCATTAAAACATTCCATAAAACTGCAATTCAATATTTAAAAACACATAGCACGAAAGAATCATCTTACGGGACGAATTAGAATGAATGAGTCTTCGTTCTTCACTCATGATATCTTGAAATCCTGCCGAGTGAACTTCTACTAATTTTCTCCACTTGTTCCAATATTAAACTTCCTTGGACTAAAACATATTTTATTTTCAGATTATTATGCATAATAGTCTTAATTATTTGATTCTATTATATTCAAATGGTATGTATAACTTTGACACGTCTTCCAAGTCGTAAAATATAATGATATGTCAATGTCGTCGGACCTTTTACTAATATAAATGAAGTGGTTAAATCATTGTTTTGTTTTTGGTTTTCTGAAAAGATAGACTGTTTTGGTGTCTAGGCTTACTAGACCAATGTATGAGCTGTACAACAGGAGAGATGTAGTTTCCTATGGTATATAATTTCATTTTATTTAACTTTTAGCAATATAAATATAATACAGTCATGACTCTTTTTATCTGTATCAATTTAGTCTGTTAATTAGATGGACATGCACAAATTTGGTCGCTGTATTTGTTTGATTAATTAAATCAGTCGAATTACAGTAAAAAGCAATTTGCAAATTAATTATACCTCAGTGCGTCAACCAAGTTCCTTAGAGATTTTGAAGATCCATAGTTATATCTCTCATCTGATTTTAAAGATCCATTAATTATAGCAGCTATACATAATTTGCATATAGTTTTTTTTTTTTTCTAGAATACGGACCCTTGAAATTCTCTAAATTTTGATGGATTGTCTGTATTCGTGAAGGCACATACAACTAGAAGTATTATGAATGCCGTCGGTTCGAAAGTAACTAGAGTTTTCAATTTTTATGACTTAAGAAAAAAAAATTGTTATTTTGAAAACTTTTTTATTATCTTTAACTATTTTTTAAAAAATTAATTAATTAAATAAATATTAATTTCAGTAAAGGGGTAAAGGGAGCATTTATTTTATTGAAATAATTATTTATTTCGATTTAGACTGGGATATGAGATAATTCGCACTACGTACTATATGGCTAAATGGTTAATATCTAGCTGGGTAACATACAATATATTATTCAATCTAATTATAATTTGATTTTCTTGAAAACCGAAATAGAAAAATTATGTTATCTTATCTATATTGACTGACAATTTAACACAAACTTATTCCGGACGAAGAGGTGTTCGTAATTTCATCGAATTACAAGGTTACAATCGCAAATGTTCGTCCGCCAATTTCTATTGATACT
Organism: Rhynchospora tenuis; assembly: GCA_027725995.1. Taxonomy (NCBI): domain Eukaryota; kingdom Viridiplantae; phylum Streptophyta; class Magnoliopsida; order Poales; family Cyperaceae; genus Rhynchospora; species Rhynchospora tenuis. The sequence continues at coordinate 210,601,163 of CM050888.1, read as the reverse complement.
CTGTGAGTTGCAACTTGCAACTCCATTCCGCCGCTAGGGTTTTGGGAGTGCTCTAAAACCCTACCACTGGCGTCGCGAAACTTGTAGATCATAAACCTTAAGCCACTTCTTTAAGCCTCCGATTAGTTGCTAACGAACCACTGCAACTCCCATTTCTCCTCTCAACAATGGCCTTTTGGGGTACGAAAATGCTCTCTCTATTCGTATCTGAGTATTAGTTTTTTTTTTAGTCTTTCACTGCTTTAGAATTGCGTTGTAGGGGTTGAGGTGAAGCCAGGGAAACCTTATACGCACACCTATGACGAGACACGAGGGAGGCTCCGTATTTCTCAGGTCATATTTATAGGATGTATTCATTTTTATTTTGAGGTCATTGTGGGGTTTTAGTTTTGTTTGTCAATTATTTATACCCATTACTAGCAAGCTTATTTTAATTTACAGTAGCAAAACTCATTTTCAGTTTTACTTTAGTATTGCTGTTTCTTGGGGGAAATTAAATTATTGGGTGGCAAAATTTCCTATTTCTCAGAATTTATTTTGTAGTAAAGGGGGTTTATTGTTCTTCAACTTTAATTCTGGTAAAAAGGACATGAAGTGACGACAGTGAACTATTGATGGTGTTCCTTAACCCTAAAATGAGGCCAAGCTTGATTCAGCTCCACCCAAATTGTGATTTAATTTGAATTAGTTTAACTTTCAGGTTGGTCTAATGAGCCAGGCTGCTATTTACCTTTTTCCCTGAATGTCTCTCAATTTCTTGCAATTTTTGTTGTGTGTAGGCAACATTGGGAAATGCAGTGGGAGCAGAGACGGCGAAGACAGCGACCAAGACGACGGTGCAGTGCAATGTGGGGAAGAAGAGTCCCGTGCTGATATGCAGCCTGTTTGCAAACAGTAGTGAGACGTGCCACTTGGAGCTGGAGTTTGAGGAGCAGGAGGATGTCATCCTTTCTGTGCTTGGCCAGAGGAGTGTGCACCTCTCTGGCTACTTTGTTGTCCCCAGAGGCAGCGAGTATCCTTTCTTCTTTTGTCATTTTGTCACCCTAGTGTTGTTTTTTATATATATATATATATATATATATATATATATATATATATATATATATATATTATTGCTATGGTAGTTTCGTGGTGTTATTTCTTTTGTAGAACTTGTTTTCCTTATCTTTTTTATTAGAGAGCCTTTGGGAGAGGATATAGCTGAGACAGAGAGTGAAGACTCTGATTATGATGATTTTTCTACAGAAGATGAGTATGAATCTGACTTCATTGATGATGGTGATGATATTGAAATGTACGACGATGATGGTGATATGTATAGCCCATCCCGTCGTCGTAAGAGTGGAGGTAAAAGAAATGAAAGTGAAATCTTAATGCCATTTGTTTTGCTCTTTTTTTCCTTATTCTGTGTTTGTAGCATAACCAATCACCATCAATGAAGGATTAGATTTTGATTTGCTTGCAAAGAATAAGTGTTCTTAAGCAATACTTTGTTTTGGTCATTAACAGTTAGGTTTTTCTTGATGCAGGTTCCATTCTATTTTTTCTGCTAATTCTTTTTTTCTTTTCCTAGATTGTATTTGTTTATTATGCTATGTTTTTGGATATTTGAATTTTCATGTAATCACATTATGTTTCATCTTTTGAAAAAAATATTGTAGTTGTCATTGAAGAGATTGTTGATGAAGAGAAGCCATCAACTGGAGACCAGAACCGTGCTGCCAAGAAGAAAAACCGCCAGGTCATTGACAGTGATGATGCAGCTGATGACTCGCAACTTCAGCTAGCAGTGGTCCCTGACCCGTCAGCCCAAGTGGATAGTGAAGATGAAGATGGATTCCCTACATCTGACTCGAAGAAAACTGAAGAGGGAGACAAGGGAAATAAAAAGAGGAAGATTGATGATTCTGCCCCTACGGATGACAAGAAAAAGGGAGAGGAAATTGATGTAGCAAAGAAGAAGAAGAAACTGGATAAGAAAAAGAATAAGAAAGAGAAAGGTGAAAAGAAAACTTTGTCTGGTGCCAATGCAGAGGATGAAGCTGATGCAAAGACATCAAATGACGGGTATGTGGTTGTATAGTTGCTTGTTTGATTGTTTTGGAAAACCATAGGTTTGTATATTTGATTTAACTAAATTGTTTGCATTATTTATTTACTTCCAAAAAGCGAGAACCAGTTGAAGGAAACCATAGAAGAACCTGCTAAAGTGGAGACTGTACCAGAAGAAACACCCAATTCAAAAAAGATGACCAACAAGTAAGAATTATATTGATTTTTTTTTATATATATTTTTTTTGGCTGTTGGTACTATCCATAAAATGTTTATGTATTGTATTTTCTTGTGTGCCTTGGTCTTGTATAGTGAAAATGACCAGTCTGGTGATACTAATGGAAAAGAATCCAAAAAGAAGAAAAAGAAGAACAAGAAAAGTGCTGAGAAGGATCAAGGAAAGAAAGAAGTTAAAATGGAGAACGAACAGCCTCAACAATCTCGCACGTTTGGAAATGGGTTAGTTGTAGAGGAGATCTCTATGGGGCGGCCTAATGGCAAAAAGGCTACTCCTGGGCGTAAGGTACATTACTATATCTTATTTTTCAAAAATTCTATTTTATCAACTTTGGTTTGATAGCTAATTTTTTTTGAATGACAAAAAATGGCTTAATTTCCACTAGCTTGTTTCATTTTTAGCTAATGAAGAACATAGCTTTGTAGATATTGGGAAAAAGTTATTTGTGTAATTATATATGTATCCACCATCATACAATAGTTGTAGATATTGGGACAAAATGAAAATGTACCTTGGAAATAATAGTTTATCATAGCTATATCTGTGGCCTGTGCACCTTCATGGACTGCAAGAGGCTATAATACTATGTATGAGTAAATGTTTGCTGCAAATATATTACCAATTTTTTTTTTTTTTTTTCAAAACCTTGACAGAAGCTGTCAAGTGGAAATGTATTTACCAATTCAGTTCTCTTATATGCAAAAGTCTTGTGGTCTGATATGTCTGCTTCCATGTATTTATGTGATTTGCAAATTCTGACATATCTACCTTGTAATATTCATTTTTTTTTTCTGTTTACTGGCAAAGTTTTTTGTGAATTATATTGGGAAGCTGCAGAATGGAAAGATTTTTTACTCAAATTGTGATTTGCAAATTCTGACATATCTACCTTGTAATATTCATTTTTTTTTTTTTCTGTTTACTGGCAAAGGTTTTTGTGAATTATATTGGGAAGCTGCAGAATGGAAAGATTTTTGACTCAAATATTGGCCAAAGACCTTTTAAGTTTCGTCTTGGTAATGCTTATGCACTTCTATTTTTCAAATTGCAGTTAATTAAGTTAAAGCCATAACTAACCACCTAGCAAATTGTAAAATAACAACAAGTAATGTTCAATTGACCATAAATTCATATTGGGTATGTTTGGGAAGGCCAAGAACTAGCTTGTTCGTGAACAAACAAGAACAAGCCTTAACCAAACATGGTCACAAACAAGGAACTAGGCTAGTTCTTAGTTCTCCAAAATTTGAGAACTAAGAACAAGGAACAGTTCATGAACTAGGCTAGTTCCTTGTTCGTGAGCTAATTGCCAAACATACCCATTATCATCAACATTTGGCACAAGGTTCGAATCCTTTTATAATTCTTGATTGTTCTGCATTATCAATTTTAGTTAGTGTATAATTCAAAAAATACCGATGCAGTCACATTTATCTGATCATATTCTTGGCAGATTACACATGGCATTACTAACTTTTCTTTTTCTGGAAACAGGTGTAGGCGAGGTCATCAAAGGCTGGGATGTTGGTGTTAGTGGTATGTATAATAGTTTATTTTTCGTTTTTCCTCTTGTTCAGCTGATCCATTTGTTCTTTCTGGTAACTTTCCTTCTAATGACGTCATCCTAGATTCCTAGTAAAATGTAAAAAAAGCTGTACTATTAAACCTCACCCAGTACCATATGGTATGACTTTAAAACATTTGTTCTTATTTCAGGCATGCGTGTTGGAGACAAAAGAAGGCTTACTGTCCCACCATCTATGGGGTTCGTATTTTTACATAATTCTATTCCATTGTCATTTGATTTAAATCATCTGGTACTTCATCAGACTATACTTTTGGAGACACCCAAATAGATATTTGATATACTATAATTTTTTTGCAATATTCTACTGAGCTTTTAAAGTAAGGTCGGCATTTGTATTAGTTGCAAATAACACCTAAATCTGAGGATTGACATTTAGCAAATATCAAGAATTGCCCTGAAAGTGAAAGTACTTCGGTTCAGAAAAAGTGAGCTTTAGGATAACTACTATTAAATATGAATGGGGGGGTTAAGTCATCCGGATAACAAAACCACCAACATTTTAACCTCACAATTTGCCACTACATGCGAATACTGAATGCTATTTAAGAAAATTATATACTTATTGTCCTTGACAAGAACATATAATAATAATAATACCGTTTGAATTTTGATATGTATTTGAACTCTCTCTCCTAATGGACTTAGTTTTCTGTATATTCTGATGGTTTTTTTTTTTTTGGAATATATTTTAGCTATGGGGATAAGTCTATGGGGCCGATACCAAAGAACTCCTGGCTGATTTTTGATGTGGAGCTAGTTAATGTGCAGTGATATGGAGAGAACGTGGCTCTCACAATTTTGCCCCCATGTGATATCTATTTGTTGAATTCTCAAATTAGGTCTAGCAGTGTTTCAGTTCATATTCTAGTTTTGGAACGTCTGAAAATCGTATGGTGCTGTCGTCAGGTCCTTATTGGAGCGGTGGTGTTAATTTTGATGTTCAAATTTATGTAGAGAAAAAACAAATATTTTATGTTTATGTTTTTGCACATTATCGGTCTTGCGGCTTTACTGATGTCATATTTTGATAAAGCAACTTGTATAGCATGCTGCTTTCCTAGGCCCATACAATCGGAAGAGAGTGTTTATTACAAAAAAAATTCGAACTTAACGTAAAGACAGATTAAATTTGTATTTATATAAAATTCAAACAGAAATAAAATATGAATTATTAACGACTGTATAAAAAAGAACTTATTGTGCAAGAAAAATGGAAAACGGATTCCAGGGGGGGTGAAAGTGAACAAATCTTGGAGAAACTGGAAAGTAGAATTAGGCTCTGATCAGAACGACAATTTTTTAACATGAGTTTTCATTTCATTTCATTTGAAAATTCTTGATCAAAATGATGGATTTCATATCATTTGGTCAGAATTTCTTTATTATTAGATCTAACGAAATTTCACGATATCAATTCCATTGAAATGAATTGAATTGAAATACCATGTAAAAATCATTTTGACCAGGCCATTGTAATATATATATATATTGTCCCCTAAAGATGTCTCTTTGGTGCAGCAAAAAAAGGCCGTTCAACTGTTAGAAAAGGATCTCGAAAAAAAAAAAACCTGTTAGAAAAGAAGCAACAAAGACCCTAACGAAATAAAAGGAATTAGAAATTTAATAATTCTGATGCTTTAATCTGAGGAAACCATTCGGTCGTTCAAACTGTACAAACTTATAAATTCTTAGTCTCGATGCTTAGACAGGCTAGCAAGATAGTTCACGGTTCACACAACTGAAGCAACAATTTAAACATTTCAGATCACAAAACCAAGGTAGTTCGATGTAAGGAAATTGAAAGAGCAGTCTCGAATAGCTTGGAATCGGGACACAATGCATATAACCTTATTGTTACATACAGGTCCGCTGGTCCAGCGCGTTTGTTTAAGGGCCTAATTTAATATCATTTTTATAGAATATTAAATCATATTTAAATTGAATGTTATTTTTAAACGTTATATGTTAATATACTTTTAATTGAATGTTCTTTTAAAAATTCTTCTTATTTGGTTGAAAAAAAATATATTGTTGATATAGTTAAGTTGGGAAATCCTTCTTGCTGCCATTAAAAAAATTCTCCCAGAATCCCTTAGCATGTTACAATGTAAAACTTATGAAGAAACTATTTTTAATACAGAGCAAGTATGAACTATTTACAAAATTAACAGATTGTATGAAGTGTAAACTATTTGAAAAAAAAAGAAAATATTAATTGATAATTTTTTAGTGTAATGATAGAGTCAAACGTGTTATGAGGCTCAACTATTGAAATTTGAAATAGCTGTTTAGAAACCACTCAATGTGGTCTTATGTTGATATTTTTTGGAGATAATATTTTATATTTTCTCAAAATTTTTAAATATATTTTTTTATTTTTCAAAATTAGAGTGTTCAAAACTAATCAGATTAAGTGTTTTCTAAAATCAAAAGAAATTGTAAAAAAAATTGAAAAATGTAAAATTTGATATCCAAGGAGTCTCATCATGAAGAACAAATTGAGGGGGTTCAAATTGACTGTTGTTGTCTTGGAAATTAAGGTCGATCGTGTTTGACAGACTCAAGTGACATTTGACTCTAGCATTACTCGAATTTTTAATGCTTCAAAATAAAGCGTTTTGTTTAAAAATTCTTTTAGCATGCCTTGAGCACATATTTGAATTTTACTTATAGTACTTAAATGAATGATTACAAATAACACGATTACTTACGTGGTTATTTATGTGGTAAAATGTGAACCGAGCAATATTACACATAAATTAAAGAATAGTTAATTAAATAATTATACATTATATTCCATCTTAGACATATTAAATACATTTCTAAATAATAAAAAATTACACATAAAACATCAGATCAAAATAAAGTGAACCGAGCAATAAAATTAGACGGAAAAAAATATATATAGATAATTCAAAATTGCTTTTAACCTTAATTAGTCAATTATTATTATTTATTCAAAGGGCAATTATAGAACAAAATCTTAAAAATATGCATTGTCATTTATGGTTAAAATCTTTAAAAGCGGGGCACAGGTTGTTTGTTGATTCTAATCTCAGAGATTACTTCCGATTAATACGATTATATTCTTAGTTAAAGAAATCCGTGTATTTGATCTCGTCGCTAAAGCCAATCGTAGACCCCTAAAGCCTATTCAAAAGCTCAATTTCGATCCTTACCTGCTACCGCCTATAAATTTGAGCATTAAGCGACAGATTAGACCTATAGGCTTCTTCACATTGCGAGCGACAGATTAGACCTATAGGCTTCTTCACATTGCGAGTCTGCGATGGAACAAAACATGGACTGGTCTGAGCTCAACCTTGATCTTGTCCATCTCATTTCGAAGAAGGTCCCCGATCTCTCGGACTTCGTCAGGTTCCGCGCCGTGTGCAAGCGGTGGCGCTCTGCCGTCCCACCTTCCGACCCATCACCGCGTTTTCCCTGGATCTACCAACACCGTAACTCGGTGCTTGAAGATTTTGATTTCTACTCCCTTCCCTATGCTAAGACCATCACTTTCGAATCTAGTGACAAAGAGGTCGGTTGTGCTGTATCTGTGGGTTATCCAGTAAAGTATTACTTGAGCTTAGTTAGTTTTCGCAAGGACTGGAAAACAATGGGGATGGCTCCCTTATATCCTCCTTCTCGGTCTTTGATTCCTGTTCCACCGCCTCGAGACTGGTGCCGACTTCATATGATGCAACCACACAAAATGGACTCGAAAGTCAAATGTGGAGAGTACAGTTTCCTTTTCGAGAACATTGTATACGAGAGGAAATATGAACTTAGTTTGTGCTCAGATGATTGGATTTTTAAGGAAGATCACTACCAGGGGACCGGTAATGCATACCACAAGAGCATGTACTTTGAGGACAGTCCGACTGAAGGTACGACTATTATTGATGTACATTCTGGTAAGGTTCTGTTAAAAATACCTCCTCATGAACATGTGAATCTCGATCCACTTGCCTTTTCGTTAAAGGCTGGTCAGCCAAGTGCCAGTCTAGATCCAGTTGAGGAATTTGGGGATGAGGAAATCAGTGGTGATGAATCTGGCAATGAGGAATTCAGTGGTGATGATATAGTTGAATTGCCAAAGGGAATGCACTGCTTGATTGAGACATCTTCTGGAGAATTGCTGAAGGTTTACAGACCATATGATATCTATATGGATGTCGCGGAGACTTATTTCGAAGTGTATCGGTTGTGTATGGATGAAGAGCAGGCTTTTTGGATTGAGATGAAAAATATTGGAGATGAGATGTTATTCTTGGATTACTCGGCCACAGGACTAGCACTGAATGCCCGTGATTTTGCTGGTTGTGAAGGGAATTGCATCTACTTTTTGAAAGGTGAAAAATTTGAGGATGAAAAGTTTCCTAGTTTTATCCTGTGTCGGTATAATATGGTTGATGGTAAAATAGAGAAGCTACCGTATCCGTCTAAGGAGTGGGGCACGTGGGTTATTCCTTTTCTTGGGTAACTCGTGTCGTGTATATCGGACCAACAAGACTAGTACTACACTTCTTTATTTATATATTATCATTTTATAGCTATGTCCTTACCATAGTTATCTAGGAGGGGGTGTTTCTCTACTTAAAAAGAAGAATTATAATTATATATAATAGTTACAAAGCTGCTATTACTTCTGGCATGTTAGAAGACAGGCTGATCGAGTGCTTTAAACTTGTGTTAAAATTAATTGCTGCAAACTTTGGATTTTCAAGCTCTGAGGAGTTGATTTTTGTGTTAGATACAGTTTTATGATTTTGTAGGGTTTATTTGAATAATTAGCTTTTTTCTGCGCTCTGATAGGGTATTTGGGTGGTATCCGTATTATGCTTTTCGGGTAAAAGCTGTGGCCTGTGGTTAGAACAATGGGGTTTTGTTTGGGTAGAGGGGTTTGGTTTGTTCTAGTTGAGATGAGAGTGTTATGTACTGTTGTATGAGTATCTGTTGTTTTTCTAATGAAAAGTGTTGGGTCAAAAGTCAAAACCCACTTGTTTCAAAAAAAAAAAAGAAAAGAAAAAGAAATTATTGCCCCCTCTCTCTTTGGGATCTGCTTGTTCCAAAAAGAGACAGAGAGAGAGAGATTACGCTCTCACTTATTTGTTTTTTTTTTTCTGCTGTACCTTCACATTAATAAACAATGATTTATTGAATTTTTCTTCAATCATATGGCCTTTGGAGTATAATTTATTATTTGTCTAAACTGCAACATTTCATCAATCATCATAACCACTCTGTTTGGAGTTGTCTCATCAAGTGATCCATTACTATAGTCTATAGGGTATCACAAGTTCACAACGCTTGCAGTACAGTGATAAATCTCACGTAACGGGAAATTAGAATTCTTTATTTGAGAACTCGAAATATTTGGAAAAATCAATGAAGCTACATATGGTGATAATCCAGTAAAGTTCGCAATTTTATTGTCATTTTTATCTTTTCAATCTCCTTATTATGTGAACATATATGGAATTTAAAAAGTTCGATTACATAATTACATTCCCTTCTTTGTGGTTTACTTATTCTCAAAAGAAAAAAAAAAAACACAGAGCACACGAATAATTAATTTGAAATTCTATACTTGTGTCATTATATGTAAATAATTTACCAGTTAGCTCCATTTTATACGCTTGTAGTGTGTACTTTAATTCAACATTGATGATGTTTAGAAGATCGGCATTATATAAGCTAACATATAGAAGTTTATCTGTACCCCACAAAGGTAATAATAGAAAAGTTGATGCGATAAGATAACTTAAATGGACAACTTCACAATTGAATTTAATTACAAGTAATTGGCATGATATCTTGGTTTCGGTTAATCAACAGATCCATACATCGATGCATTTTCATAATTATCGCAGTATATTTTATAATTTTTTTATGGACATAGTTATTGTGTTTTTCAAATATATTAATTGTAGATTTGCCACTCTTAAAATTGTTCTTTAATTTTCAAATTTCCAAAATATCCTCAACTAAAACAATCAATAAAAGGTAGACAAAAAAGCACGCACGCAAATTAAATTTCCATTTATTTAAATTGCCGATTCTTTTTTTTTTTTGTGTGTGAAAACTGTGTTGTTCATTATATATGAAAGGAATTTTTTTTTTTTCCATGATAGTTCTTGGTATATTTATTATTTTTTTTTTATCAGCAATCACTCTTGTAGTTTCATTAATTCTTAATGCTGATCACAATAAATGCTCGAGTTATGCATAATGGTGTCATTTGGATGGGTTAGGAATAGGGTAGGAATAGCATAAATTTAGGGAAAAATACTATTCACAGGAATTGTGAGAATTGGCTATTTCGGGAATTAGAAATGTTGTTTGGATGGTGAGTTTAGGAATAGCGTTAGGAAGTGTGAAAAGTAGAGAGAAAAATGTTATTAGGAAGAGTGTTATTGAAAATTGTGTTAGGAATGGAATTGGCTATTCCAAAACCGTTTGGAAGAAAAATTGGGAAATGGAATTGCCAATTCCGGGAATTGGTCAATTCTCATGCATCCCAAACGACACCAATAGCTTTATTTTTGTTTCCACCGAAATATCACTTTGTAAACTCATTGCTTATCAGAATCAAATATTCAATTCAATTCATTACTTTAGTGTATAATAAAAGGCACTATCGGTAATATTATGTTTTATGTTTATGGTATGCATGGAGTAAATATCATTTTTTTATATTGTATTTTAAAATATTAAGTTATATTTTACGGTTGTCAAAGTTGTCAAATAATTCGTTGCCAACAAATATCCACATTAGTTTTATCGTTGGTTATGTGGTTCTATATACACTAGAGGGAAATATCGAGCTTCGCTCGATGTAGATATCTATAATAAAAATATTTTTATTATGTTTCTATAGTTTAATTATGTTCATTTTTTGATATATGGTTAAGACATATTTATCTTTAGAAATATAGTTTAGTTATTATAGGTAATTTGATTTGATTAAATTTAAAGAGTTTGATCAATTAAAAAAAAAATTATATGTGTGTAAATATAGTTATAGTTATCTGAAATAATATGATTAATATGATTTATATTATGTTGATATTATTCATGAAATGTAATATTTTTATAAATGACTTAATAAATATATATATATATATATATATATATATATATATATATATATATATATATATATATATTTATTGTAAAAGATCTAATGGTTTTTTCTATTTTCAATTGAATGAATTTATTTATATTTTGTAAACTAAAATTAAGAATGGTGATGAAGATAAAGTAAGGTAGAGAGGGACTCTAAGCAACACAAAAGAGATAGAGACATGAAGAAAATGAAAATAGGAAGGGGTCACAAAAATCAGAAACAAAACAATGTGTTGTCAAATTATCATCCAATGTTGAATCGAGTCAGTTTTATGAGCAATAACATCCGACACACAATTAGTTACAAAGTACCACATTACAGAAATCAGAAAAAATATTATTGCACAACTATTCACAATACTTGAAGTGTCGGTTGATATTTAACTAAAGGATCCCGACACCCACACATCTTTATTTATAATATTGATATCCCAAGTATTACGATTTTGATATGAGATGGACATCAGATCTATACATTTTTTTTTTTAAAAAAAAAACTAATCAGATCTATACATTTATTCATAAATAAAGTGAGATATTTGAGGAAACCAATGATGCTGTGTATTGATCTAAATATAAATGGGCCTGGACTATATCGTTCCACTGAGCAAAGTACCATTGGGACGTTACCCAACCGGCCAACCCCAACGTTCACGAAATAGGTTTTAATAGTTCCCTGTGTTTTTTTTATCCCATGCAAATTGAAGTGAATAATCGCCTTCAAAGTACACCCAAGAATAGTAAGCAGTGAAACCTTTGATTACCAAGGCATTAATTTTTAAATAGTTTCATTGTCTTGCACAGATCGAGTTTCAAGCTTTTAATCTCATTACTAATCAAACATGAATGACATTAAGAAAATTTGACTAATAAATTCACCTTAATTACAGTCCCTGCTTTGTGTTTCCATTTCTCAAAAAGGGAAAGAAAATAAACGAAAAAACGAGTACAGGAAAAAATCATTGGAAATTTTGCACTATATACATTGTACAGTTAGGTGCTGTTTATAGCTTGAAGTGCACATTTTAGTACCATGGCGAAGATATTCTAAAGTTCGGCTGTATATGAGCTAATAACACAACTGAAAGAAAACAAAAGTATAGAGAATTTGATACCATAAGATAACATAACAGGAATTTAATCATACTGATAGGCTGATAGCCCATAGTTGACATAGTATCTTGGTTCTAATTATTCAACAGAGATATGCTTCAATACAATTTCAGAAACAACCCAGTTTTTTCATAACATTTTTTTCAACACTAGTGATAAACCATATATTGCAAACTAAATCTGGAGACCGGACCCCTTGAACTTATCTCCGATAATGGCGTCGAGCCTTTCTGCCATCTCCTGAGTCATGTGACTTTTCCAATCTCCTGCCTCACCTTTCCTAAAGTAATATGCGTGTGAAATAGGCCCATCAGATGTCCCACGGTTGCCACCTTTATTCACATCCAAATCCTTGAGCATCTTAATGCTACACAGCTCCACGACTTGCTCCACCACACCATTATTTTCTTCGGCCTCCGTGTAAGGACACCCAATGAAATGTGCCAATTGCTTAGCATGTTTCACCGGCTCTTGCAAGATATGCTCGTACTTGAGAAATAAAACCTTTTCCGATCTTCGTTTGCTCTCTTCCCAGTAACCAAGAACATGGTTCCATATAGGTCCCTGGGAATGGACCCCCTGACAGAATAAGTCATAGAACTGATCAAATGTCGCGACCTTGTCTGCTCCCCCCATGATCTTTTGTACGAAGAACCACAACGAGACTAATACGTCTTTTGGGTCCCGCCAAACATAAACAATTTGGCAACCAGAGTTTATGATGGACTCTGACAAGAGGGAGTAAGGCAAGTGAGTGCTCATCACCCTTGGAGAAGGAATGACTTCTATTATCTGGCTTCGACCGTTGGCGAATTCCCTCTCCAAATGCGGTAAACATTGGTGAGGATTGTGGGTGCGTAGTGGGTGTTGATCCAACGGGTAATTGTTCCGCGTCAACGTTGCAAAAATCAAGGCTTTGAGCCATGTGGTACCAGATTTGGGGGAACTCGCTAGGAAAAGATCAGTGGGACGGGATTTGAAGTGTTGTTGCATGGTTAATGCACCTCGAAGAAGGAATTCAGATATCCAAACACCCTTGTACAATCTAAAAGGGTGAGTAAAAGTAAAAGGGCGCTTGATGAAAGGCTGGAGAGGAAGAGTCGCAATGAGAGCATCATGCTCTTGGGTAGGCTTTTCAATTAGATGGCTGTTGGTTTCTTCTATCGTTTTGTAGGGAATGGGGAAATCAGCATGGGGTACATTATCATAACTTGCCATTTTCTGTAGTACCTAGTGTTAGAATTTTCATAATAAAATGAGAAACGATGCATGATAGATTTAAGCATTTGATTTCGGAGTTTTGCATTCAATCAGAATAAATTAACTAGGCAATAAATATAATCCCAAAAAGATTTAAGTTTAGAAGTGGCTTGTGTGACTCGGTGACTGGTAAATTGATAATGCAAAATTTCTATGAACTAAAAGTGCTATTGCCGCTCAAGTACACTATTAGAGGCATTAGCACCAGGAGACACCCGCCTGTTCCTCTTCATAATGAATTAAACTATAGCTAATATACTATTTAATACAGATGCAAGGCGTTAGTTGTACATGAGGGCATGAGGCCCAATAAAGGATTGATTATAGAAAATAACTTGCAATTCCTAGTGACTATTCCATGTACATTGTACTGCGCTCTGTGAAAGTAATTACCGTGATTTTTTTAATCGAATTATCTGAAAACAAAATTATATAAGAAACCTTTGACGAGCTCAATTTGAAAAATGAACATGTCAGGACGCAGGGTGTTGGCGCGGATACTGACGCTCTGATGGCGCCAGTCCCCCTGGAGCAGGCACAATTTTTTTTTTTCAAAACCACCGGAACCAGGAAGAGTGACAGACGCAGGTGCAATGTTATTGTGGCCAGAGAGAGCGGCGCTACTGTGGCCATAAAAATAAAATATGCACCTACCGACATAGCTTCCTTTGTTGTGGTGTATACTCCCGTTGACAACGTTGACCATGTAATTCGCTAATTAAAATTTTTATTATTGGCTATCATATCATTTAGAACTTTTTTCATGGAATATAATGGACGAGAAGAATTCAATGAAGGAGTTCTGAGTTATGCTTGGGTTTGGCTAATGTTACTCGTGAAAACTTGATATAAATAAAACAAAATGAAGGTTACCATAATAATTAAGATGCCAACTTTATAAAACCAACAAAGCATGTATATATAGTGATTAAGGAGTTCTGAGTCATGGAATATAGTGATTTCAACGCCTACTTTATATTTATAAATAATTATATATGTTGTAAATAAATTGATCATCCTCTTATATATCACGATTTGCCTGTAAATGGAAGGATTGCTCAGACCAAATTTTTCAGAAGAAATTATTTGCAATAGCACGTATGTATTTGTTGCTAACTATGGAAATTAGTTTTGAAATCATATATAGATGTACTTGATGATATGATAATGAGGATAAGGATATGCAGAGCATAGTACTCCTAGCTTCCACATTGCGCAAAAGCAGATATTGCAACTCGTATAATATTTATTGAAATAAAAAAAAAGAAAATTAAGTATTTTCTTTTTGCAAATGAAGAAGAAAATTATATAGTTTTTGATAAGTAGAAGAAAAATAATTCAACTCGTTACATGGAAGCTGGATGTGGAGTATATCAGCTTATTCAAAAAAATAAGCATAAACCGTTACTCTTATTCCTGACAAATGAAGGAAACAAATTGTATATATATTATATATATACAGTATAGTAGTAGAAATGCAAGTAACAGTCAAAGCAAATTAAGAGTCGAGGTCGTGTTGCACTCAGTCCATAGTGGGGCCACTCTCTCTGGCTCCCATAAATTCATTTTTAGAAGAAAACATTTGCTCCTGCGCCGCTCTTCCTGGGTCCGGTGGGTTGAAAAGGTAAAAGAATAAAAACTACCCGCGCCAGAGGCACGGGCGTCGTTGGTTTGAAAAAATAAAAATGGTGCCCGCGCCAGCGCCCCTGCGTCCTGAACATGTTCATTTCTCAAATTACTTCGTCAAAGGTTTCTTATTGAAATTTCATTTTCAGATAATTCGATTAAAAAAAATCACGGAAGTAATTATATTCATTGAAGAACAATACCTTCATGGAATTGATTAATTTAATAGAAACATATATAAACGTACATATTATCTTCGTTTTCAACCTTACAATTTAAGGCCTATTAAATTGCCAGAAATGATTCCTGGTTCAATTGATGAAGAATTAAACTGCCGTACCTGATTATTCGCGAGATCCAAACAGTATCATGATCAGAGAGCGAGGGAGAAGAAGTAGGTTGGTCGAAGGTGCCAATGAAATGAAGTGAAGAGTGATATGATTTATTTATGTCCATTGAGGGAGAAGACAAATTTTTTAATAAGAACAAAATATTATTAAAGTACACGAGAGAGGGATATTAAGAAAAATATAAGCAATCATTGTCCCTGAGAAGCTAACCATTCCTTACAAGCTGGAGGCGTTAGGCATTATTAAACGCCAGTGAACTTTGAGTACGTCGCTTATTATATAAACAGAATTGGCATTGTGCGTTTGGAAATGTCCTGTTTATTTGGAGTATTGTTGAAAATCAACGTGGTCGTCCTTCACGAGTGTGACTCGCTACAGTCTTTACCGACGCAGCTGCTTTCTATATAATAATAAAATAATAATATAATACATGATTAGTTTGACAGCCACTGTCCGACTTTCGAAAAAAAAGTAATATATGATTAATTTTGAACTCTGCACGTTTTAATTAATAATTTCTTTGGGCGTAATAAAGTGATTGCGTTTTCATATATCGATTAAAAACTGAAGTTTCCTTCTCCTTCTCCTATTTATTTTTCATTCTAAAACGTCAAAACTAGTAAAAAAATTGTGATGAAATAGATTCAAATTTAAAAGTGTAAGTTGAAACTTTCTAAATTGCTTAACAAGTGCACAATATTAACTAAAATTTCGGAGTGTCATTAAGACAGCTACCGTCCATCTAAATTCTAATTAACTATTGTAACTTATTGTTTAACAATAGTACATGCAAAATATATATTTATACAAGCCATAAATGGTAAGGTGTCTGTACTTTACCTAACGGATCAAAATATATATTTTTACAAGCCATAAATGGTAAGGCGTCTGTACTTTACCTAACGGATCAAAATATATATTTTTACAAGCCATAAATGGTAAGGCGTCTGTACTTTACCTAACGGATCAAAATATATATTTTTACAAGCCATAAATGGTAAGGCGTCTGTACTTTACCTAACGGATAGGTGAGAAATGAGATGAGGTGTTGCGCGACACCGTGTGTAGCGTACTTTTGGACCGTCTGATCAATCTGATGGATATGGGAGCCCCGTGCATGTAACCAGATTGATAGGCCCGCAAAAAATGAACCGTCTGATCAAAATCGAACGGCTGAAGGGTGCGCTACACCGTGTGTCGCGCGACACCAGAATCGGATTCGATGAGTGATCATAATTATAGAGACATCTAAATGAGTTCTGCACTTTACCTAACGGATAGGTGATCATAATCTAAATGAGTTCTGTACTTTAAATGGTAAGGTGAAGCGAAGCTTCTTTAATAGCTCAAATTTGTTGAGATAAAAAGAATGTATGTATATAATAAAAGAGAAACACGATACACGATTCACGAACGAGGAAAAAAAATAAAATAAAATTGTGTGAGCTTCTAGACCCAAAGAAATAAAGAAGGCAGTAATCTTGGCCCAGCCCATTTCTCCAGATCAAACCAGAAAGTAGTAAAGAAAAGTGAAAAAAAAATTAAATGTCACACCGTAGCCTAATTTACTCCAATGTGGCCGCTGCCTCCACACCCAGCTAGATGATCTTTTAACTCATTTTAAAAATTGATTTTTGAAATTTAGAACTCATTAAGTTTAATCAGAGGGATATTTTCACTTGAAGAAGAATCGAGGGGTATATGATTGATTATTCCAAGTACTGGTTAATTTTCACAAATTGCATAACTGCAGGTTCGACTTTTATCGATGGTTGTTAGCATTAATAACTTAGAAATATGCATTAAGTAATAATATTAATGTTTTTCCTGGTATACCTTCAAACGGTACCAAAACAATGATCCATTGTAACTCTTAATTCGTCTATACTACATTAATATTCCATAATAGCAACTCGCTTCAAAGTTGCAATTGGTATTAGAATTCAATGTTCGAGTGAAGATGAAGAAGTATCTTGTGATATTTGAAGTACAAAATTAACAAGGAAATCATGAATTAGTACTAGTCACAGATTCCATTTTCCAGTTCAACAACGAAATCAACTATTTGCTATGTAACTCGTATTTTCTTAGGTGGAACGAAGATAAGGTAGTTGGCCTTTGCATTTTTCTCTGTTTTACTTTTACATAGGCGAACAGGATTAGCAGATTGTACGGTTAGTGAGCTTGTAAATAATTGTTCTGTTATTTTTCTTTTTAAAAAAAAAGTTAGAACTGTGCAAATTTTCTCAAAGAAGACTTTACCGTACATCTGTGGAAATAGTAACAATTTTTGAATTTATTTGTTTACTAGCTTGTTTCCAATAAACGCATACACTAAATTTTACCAACACTGGATAATATGTGGACTATAAATAATGCCTACAATATTTGTGCATAAAATTAAATTTGATTTTTTGTTTTTGTCGTTAACATTGTCTAAGATATAAAGTTGTTGATAAATCCTTCTCTTGTGTGTTTACTCGGAGATGACTTACCATCTCTTGCTCATATAACCTGTATGTTTTTTTTTTTTTTAGTAACATTTGACCTGTATGGCTGTATGTGAGTTTCGGCTATATATAAAATTTAGGGAAAATTGCACCTATGCCACCTCAAAACAGAAAAATGCCACCCCAAAGTTAAACTTGTGAAATATGCCATTCTATGTCCAACTTATTTATAAAATTGCCACCGATACCGTATAAATCAACCAGTTTCATACTCAATATTTCGTGTAGACAAAAATACCCTCCTGCTTTATCTTTCTCCTCTCCCGTTCACCCGTCTCCCCTTCGAGTCATTTTCCTCATCCCTCCCCCACTTGACTCCTTTTCTCTATCGATACGTGTTCTGGATTTTTCCTTAATTTTACTTCATGAGAGAAATTATTTGTTCCTTGAAAAATATGTTAGTACTTTTCTCAAGCATACTAATTAACAAAAGAAGAAAAAACACTCACATGAACTAAATGCAAGTTTCTTAGTATCCATGGAGCCACCATAATCCTTGTCCTGAATCTACCATAAATTATTTAATACAAAGTTTCAGAGGAGCTTACCCGAAAATCCTATGAACTTTTATTATCTCAAATTGTTATAATTAAAAGATTTCTCGTTCCATAATCCTATGAACTTTTATTGTCTCAAATTGTTATAATTAAAAAAAAAGAAACTGCAAATGAACATTTCTCGTTCCACTATCCCAACTGGCCCAGTTCCTTCCCCATCAAAGACCCAAATTGATAAACAATTATCAATTTTCAATGAGCATGAACGAAGAGCAGCAGAGCATGGATTCGGAACACCTGAGTGATATGGGACAGGAGATGTCAAGTTGATGCGCCAGAGCTTGGGTGGAGAAGCGGAAATTTGAGGATTGTCAAAGAAGGTGGGAGCAAGATGGATGAGCAGAAGGACAGAGATTGTGAGGGGTTGAGTGAGAGGAGAAGGGCAGCGCAATTGATACAGAAAGAGGAATCATGTGGAGGCGAACGGGGGAGAAAGAGAAAGATAAAGGAGGGTATTTTTGTCTATATGAAATATTAAGTATGAGATAGATTGATTTATACAGTATGAGTGTCAATTTCGTGAATAAGTTGGATATAGAGTGGCATTTTTGAGAGGTTGAGTTTTGGGTGGCAGTTTTCTGATTTTAAAGTTTTGAGATGGCATAGGTCCAATTCTCTCTAAATTTTAAAGATTTTAAGAAAAACAGTGATGTTGGTTCTTTGAGAGAAATTGGAGACATTTTTTCTCAAAGTACGAGTCGGTGCTAATATTGGTTGAAAGGTTGATTTGGTAATTTGAAAAAACTAATTCACTTTTTTTTTTTGGAAATTTGAAAAAATAAATAATCTGTATTTTTTTAGAAATGCTTGGTAGCGGCTACCAAGTGAAAATAATCTGTATTTTCCCTATCTTTTATTTTCGTTTTGACACTTCAGCACTACTGTTTAAGGCAGGCAAAAGAAATAGCATTGTGCATTTTCTTCTATCAATAAAAAAGATAAGTATTAATCTTCTTTGTCAATCTGACCGACAAAACAGTTCCCCCGAAATTATGCGCATATTATTTAATATATTTTTTATCCTTTTCTAATGGAATATAGATTTGTATATAGACTCACATGGCGGTGGTGCATAGGGAAAATCAACATAATGGGGCATTCTTTACCTACATAAATTAATCGCTTAGTAGTTGTCATGTCAGGGAAGAAACCGCGAGGTGGCACGTGTTAAGAAGACGGCGACTATAACCCAAAAAAAAAGGGGTAATTGGACACAGTCAATAAATAGTTAACATATGCTGAGTGACATGGCAAATTATGACCTGTCTATATCCCATCACTTTGAGAGAAACAAATAAATATAGTCACTCCAAAAGAATCACATGACCTTTTTAAAAAATGTTGGTTAAATGTTTGCATCGTCTGTTCCTTTTGAACTATTTGATAGAAAACATTCAAATTCAAATAGAAAAGGAAAATTGAAACTAATGTTATTTTTATTAAATTTTCAATTATCCTTACATATCTCTTTGACGTGAGAATTTAGACATTCTCTTATTAGCAAGAAATAAATATGCAGACGTCAAATGAATGACATATATACATGGAGGTACCAAAACATCGACATATTTGAAATATGCGCAGATTGATCATAATGTCATTGTAACAATATTCTCGATTAATATTGGATTTCCATCTGTATAATTTTTTTAGCATCTTTTCAAGTTTTTGATCTTACTAAATCATAAAACAAACTAATTATCCGATATTATTCATGACATTTATTAATTTTTTTGTTTATTTTGTAAAATTAATAATATTTTCATACATCATTGTATCATTGAACAACGAGCTATTTTCGAATCATACCCAAGTCATAAATTTCAAACTTTCCAGATTATTTTCAGTCGCGAATGTGTTATTATTATTATGGTGTTCAGCATGTGATGTCAACACCATAAAATCAGACTCCATGCAGTCACCGGAGAGGTAAGATTGTGGCCCGTTAGAGATGCAAATCATATTCATAGTTTTGAAAATTCTTTTACCAGGGAATCAGGGATAGTGAAGGTGCTATTTCCCCGAATTAGTAGGATAGATTCATAGACATAGACGGGACACTGGAGTGGGAACTGCAGCAAGACACGTATACTAAAGGCGTTGTGTCAACAAAGGGGCCGTTACACACCGACCAGGACAGGCTGGGACGGTGCCACGAGGCTTCTTTACAAGAGGGATTGATTATTGAATGTATTTGTGGAGTTGAATGGAGGCAGGCTTTTGTTCTGTACTTCTGTGAGTGTGATGGGTCGGTCCAATAAGGTACCGGTACACTTTCCCTATGTTAAAAATAAAACAAGCCTTTACTGAATTTAGGAATGTTTGCTTGTGATGGAATTGTGGGAATATGTGATTTTACTTGAACGATTTTACTACATAATTCACGAGATATTGCACTTAACAAAGGTCTTTACCCTGCATGAAGTAATAAATGAATTACATACGACATAGATAAACAAAACATGGAAAAATTTTCTATAACTAACGAGCCCTGATGCATCATGCATGGAGGAATCAATAAAATAGAGACTAATAACAATGAAAAACAATTATTAGCTCATTCTGTATTAATGATTATGCAAAATTAATTCAGACAAATATATTCACTAAAAGCACGGATCAAGTAGAAATTTACATTTGCAACGCTTCAGAAACAGAATTCTCTATTTTACTAAAGAGCGGACACTCCTAATCCATGAAACTAGTCATAAATCATATCAATGGATAAAGGAAAAATAAGAAAAGAGCAGAAAATGAAGTGATCTAACAAATAGAAACCACTTCCAAGGAAATTTGCATTGATTATAGTTTTTATAATGCAAGCACCAAATGCAATCGCCTTCGTCATCAAAGCACAACTCCAACGTAAATAATACAAATAGAAAGTTTTGAGGAGATGGGATTGTTTGCTTCCTTATTTTATAATGCAAGCTGCAAGAGGAATCACTTCAACATCGAAGCACAACTTGTTAGTTCTTATTAACCCTCCTCCCAATCAATGTCGTCATCTTCTTCTTCCTCAGATTCCTTTGCCTCCATATTCAAGTCTGCTGCCAGCTTATATGACGTCCCTGCATTCCCTGTGTCAACTAGGAAAGGAAAAAGATAAGATGCCATTTTCTGCCGCCAAGAATTAATCAGATTGTACATATGCAGAGACAGAATTTTGAACAAATAAAATTGTAAATACACAACAGGGTCTTTGTTAAGCTTGTACAAAGCAATTGAGGGCAAGCACTTAAATATCCTTGCCTGTTGCTTTGTTTTTCAATTCCAGTGATAGAGTGTCATTTTCTGTATATGCATGACAATTTGACATATTTGTAAGGGTTGCAGATCGTAGTATTATCTTGAGATTGGTAATTTGGTATATTAACACCCACAACACCTGATTGATTAGCTATCAAAATAAATAAAAGAAATTGCACATTTCTTCTTTATAATTCAGATAGACTGTGTATCAAATTTGATGCAATTTGTGAATCAGTTGGCCATATCCATCATACTATTTACAAAAATTAACAGTTGGTTTTGTCGTGCTTGATCAATTGCCAAATGAATCCCAAATTGTATAAAATGTATGCCTATCTAAACCACAAAGACCATATCCACAACCTTACATTAAAATTGTAACTTTTTTATCAGAATATTCCTATCCATACATCTTGTACAGTATATTCTTGCTAATACCGTAATTAAAGTTATTATTATTATTATTAATCCATTTAAAATGTTCATCTCCATGGTAAGTGTTATATTTGCAGTACCTGTAGGTTGAGCATCTTCCCACTCGACATCATCATTATCATCATCGCGTCTTGATTTCATTCCCACTTGCCGATGACTAGATGTTTCTGTGGTGGTAAACAAGTTGTCTGATGCAGATACCCCCAATTCTTCTTGCTTTACTACCTGGGGCTGCGCTGCTTCTTGCAACTTTGCATAGTAGGCAGCATAGTATGCCTTCGTATACTCATCCTAATATTGAAAACAAGGGGGGAATTACAGAATCTTCATTTGGAAAAAAAAAAAGTATCTAGCAGCTTTCTATGGGGCACTAATGAATGACTAAAAGCTAAAACAAGTGTCCATCTAAAGCAATAAACTATCTCAAACGAGCCAGTCAAATCAAATTCCAAGCATATGTTGCAACTTCAACCATTTGTATGACAACCATAAGAACCAACCACCTGGTCTTCCAAATTGCCCCAAATCTGAAACACAACCCAGCTACATTGCAGAGAATGCCCCCAAATTTATCTTTCTTTTTTTTTAAAAAATTTTGATTACTGCTAAACTGTTGTCCATTTATATGGTTTTTCTGAAACATTGCTTCTCGTCTTTTAACTCAAAAGTATAAAATTCTGATCAAGTTAAAAGTGACTAACCTCCAGACTCTTGTCATCTTTTATATCAGATTGTTTCTTATCATCAATAGTAGTTTCTTGAGTGGCATCTGCCTCTACGCTAGTCTCGCCCCTTTGTTCTTTTGTAAGAACCATTCCTTCTTTAATCATCCATGGTGGGAGGACCTTTGCCTTGACAGGTTTACCTTCTGGCTGAGCCTCTTCTTTTACTCCACCACCACCAAGATCAACCTCAACCTGATAAAATACAATAATTAATACGACAAAACAGGATAACAGTAATATCAAGTTGCAAATGTTTAGCAGAAACTTTTGAGATTATATAAGTTAGCATAACCATTAATATCTAACTCAAAGAAACAACCATACAGAAACTCCTGTATTGTAAGTCATTATAGCACATGACGGTTATTCCAATTATCGTCACCATTAGCAACAACAGTAGCCAGTGCAGTACAGACAAGGCATCATCCAGTTTACACCAGTTTTCATACTGAATGCCTCGAGAAACATGTTGAAGACCATTAATTTTTGAAGCTTCAAAAATAAATGAAGGGAAAAAAAAACAATTTAGCATTGGTGTACCTTTGTATCACCAAGAGAAGGCATAGGTGTGCCACCATATCCCGGAACCTGAGAAGACTTATTAGCATCATTAGGATCAATTTCACCATATCCTCGAGCAGCTGCACTTGCTCTAGCCTCCCACTGTTGCAGTGTCCCAAAATCAGGCACCGGTAAGTCTTTTACCCTACTCAGTTGTATAGTCAATGGGTTCAGTTGCTCCTGCATTTACATCCAAGCAAACAAAACAATATGATATAGCAAAACTAAAACCTCAGGTGAGTAACATCAGTACAACAAAACTAATATTTCATACTTATTCACACAGACCCTGCCACAAAAGCTCCTAAACTGATATATACTATAATGTTGTTTGCTTGTATAAAGACGGTGATCTTTCTGGTGTAGTTGGTTCAACAGGTGCATCAATTCCACTACTAATATTGATGTCCTGGAGAATTTCCAAACCAAACCTCCAAAAATTCTTAGAAACAACCCTGACATACAAAATAAACGAATCTCACTACTAATTTTTATATATCAGCCTCAGCAATAACCAGATAGCAGTTTCATATGTAATACATCAATGTTTACCAAGGGCAATGAAAAAGTGACCCAGAAAGCAAAACTGTATAGCAAAAATAAATTACAAAGAAAAGAGAAACCTCAATCCTCCGAAGAAGATCTTTCAATTTCTCCCGCCGACGACTCCTATTGTCATCCCCATCTCCCATTTCATCTGCAGCAAGCTTGTCACTTTCAGCTACAAGTTCACCATCACATCTTTCGCAGTGGAACATATCATCATTAAAACTAATAAGTTGCAGCGCATCAAAAGCAGAGTATCTGCAATCAAAACTTGTAACAAGCGTCACTTACATCATAGGCTAATTTTCCGTAGGTGGTGTGTTTGGTTGTTGACTGACAATAGAAATGACTAATGCAATCTAACAGCAGGATATGTGTAAGAATTAAGTAAGTTTGTGCCTCCACGAGGCAAACAAACCATTGGAAACTCTTCTGATTTTTCATTACCTTTTTCCACAATTCGGACAGACGTATGTCTGAACAGTGTTCCTGCTATCCAATTCATCTTTCAACTTTTTCTTCATTTTGTGTATCCGGTATCTAACAACATCATAGATCTGCTTGTATTAAAGAAAGCAAGTAAGAATTAAAAAAAAAAGTAAAGTATTTAAGATATAAATCCAAAACAAAACCTTTACAAAGAATAACACCTGGGCATAGTCCAAGCAGCAGTATGAATGGGTATGCATTTTAACCTTCTCCTCACCTTCTTTACCTGTTTGATGGCCTTCGCCAGTCGCAGCAGCAACTGCTGCACTAAATATTTTTGCACCTTTTGCTGACTGGAAGTAGAAAGATAAATACAACAAAGAACCACCAAATTTTAAAAACCAAAGCACAATCACGTAAAAAGGTGGTTTAGTAGCTTCTATGGAGAGGTCACAATTTGACATCGTAAAATGATGTTGAAAATAATGGCTTAGTGTTTAATAGCTTCTATTACGACCCATGCTTTTGTCACCAGAGACTATTGACAATTCTTATTTTCTTTAAAAACGACAAATCCTAAAGTTTGGATCACAAAAGTGGCAAAAGAAAGTTACAAACCTCTTTTCGATGGTCTCTAGTGACAAACTTCTCTTCCTCAAAAAACCTCAAAATCCGACGGAGTTGTTTTGAATGCAGCTTCAATGCCTTTGCCAAATCTTCCTCTCTAACCCACTGGCGCCTGTAGAAAAAAATATTGCTGTGTCTGAAACAAATGAAGATAACAGCAAGACTAGGAATTGTAGAAAGGTAGGTCTTGTTGCATGCCAGGTTGAAAGTTTTCATTCAAAAAATAAAATAAAATCAAATCAAATACAGTCCAACTGACTAGCAACCAGTCCCAAAATATGCTAACAATTAACCTATCACTTCTAAACTCGGGTTTTGTTGGTCTGACCGTGTTGAGGATTGAAAATGTTACATTTTTTCTTCTAGTATAGTCGTATTAAATTTCCCAACGTAAGAGGTGGGATGAATGCCACCTTCCTATTTTGACCTAAAAAAGTGCTAAGAAGGATATATTGAACAGAATTAGGATATGCAGAATCTGCCTTGACTGGTCAGGCTATAACAACTGTTGCCTGACTGAAACATTGCTTAGTACAGCTAAACCTAAAAAAAGCCTTTGTTCCCTATTTCATGAGAAATTATTTCAACAAGTTATGCAAAATCAAAGCGTCTAAAATTTTGACTTCTTAATAAAAGTGATCCTCTACTTGAAAATGTCTCACCGAATTATCATTGAATTGGTTTGTCATTACTTCAACAATTCGGGTTTCCATGAAATACAATCCACCCACATTTTTGCAAATTTGCAATGAACATCTGCCTCTCTCCCTCAAAAATAACAGATCCACTGAATCACTAGCTTCTAGAGAGAACCCAAATATAACTATTACCAGATGATAAAGAGCACAACAAGGCGTGCATTCTGACTTCTGAGCATTAAAAACTCGATAGCATACTAACTAGTAACTACTGACTCAAATTTTGGTTAAAAAAAAATGACCATATCATTACTAAATAACAAGATCAAACTAAGTTAACTAACCTTGTAAGAGCATCAAGGACCACAACAGCAATTCCTCGGTTATCGCCCCTGCCAGTCTTTGGCTGGTTATCACCTTTCATGGTTATGTCATCATAGAATGCTCGAGCAGCGAGCTTCACCAATCTACACCAGCATAAGTAATCCAAATAAAGCAAAGTCTGGTGTAAATAGCATATATATATATTTTCTAAAACAGAAAAGTAATTGAAGCAATTGATAGATGTGACATACCTATTGAAGGGCTCAAGACTCATGGTGGAAGGATGAAGATAAAAAAATGAAGCCCCTCCTTAGTAGAAAATAAGCGAGAAATAGGTGATAATAGGAGAATTGAAAGAAATTAGAGAGAAGCCATAAGGGGTAAAGACTGGGAGAAGCATCAGTTGAGGCATCTAGGGTTAGGGTTCTGGGCAGAGAAAGAGATAAGAGATTGTTGCGTATATTACACAATCTGGACTCAGCAGTCGCTACCCCTTTTGACGCCTTCTCCTTCCCTATTTGATTCTGGACTCAATAATATGATGTGGCCGGCCGCCGGCTGCGTGAAGCGTGAGTTGAGTAGGAGGTCTCGAGGAGAGGAGACGAGCGAGATTGAGGCGCCCCGGCCCACGGGGATCGATGCGGATCGAATCGCAACTTACGGAGCTATCCTATACCCTCTATTCTAAGACTTGTTTTAGGTTCTCTTTCTTTCTTTATTTGGATTTGGATTGAGTCTAGTCTTGGTAGTCTGAGGTGAAAGAAAATTCGATAGAGACAAAAGAGAGAGGGGCAAAGAAGGGATAAATGGCGGGAGAGAGGCGGTGCAGATCGGAGCTGGGATGCGAGAAAATATAAGTGAAGAGAAGAGAGGGGGAGAGACGGAGCGTGTAACAAAAACTGAGAGAGAGAGATACTGAGCCTAATATGTATTTTTTTTCGGTAGTAACAGCTCATGGGCAAATCTTTGAAACTGAGAAATTGTTGCAACCGACTTACATACCAGAAAAATGAAACAAAGGAAAGATGAACTCAGTACAAGAGATTTGATTAATTCTAGCATAATTAGCCAACCAACTGGTAAGCTGCTATATTATCCTCTCTAGAAATATTACTCAGTACAAACAAACCCTGACAAATTTCTGTAAATATCTAGAAGATCAAGCATACATGAAAATTTTGCTACGAGAGAGTCAGTTGCTGCTCGACCATCCAAAATTTGTTGTAGTAAGGAACAATCAGTGAAGTACAGTTTTTAATGCACAGGTCTATTGCTGTTCTAACACCCCCAAGCTGGGTGTCGATTCCACAAAAAATAAATTATGATTACTAAATTGTACTTGCCCATGTCTAATTGTACAAATAAGACCATTTTGAAGTTTTTGATATTTAAAGAAACAATTATCTATAGTTTGATAAAGTGAAAGATTTTTTTGATATTTTGGTTTATAAAATATGCAAAAATGTTGGTCGGATGTCAGCCCATCGAGTTCATGCCCCTATGATGCAAGACTTTCTAATGTATTATAGTGTTGCTCTAGCTGTTGGAGGATCAAATCTCTTGCATTTGACATTCAAAAAAAAAAAATCTCTTGCATTTACTACTGACGATTCTTCATGGTACAGAAGTAAGATTTCTTAAGTAATAATTTAA
Source organism: Rhynchospora tenuis (assembly GCA_027725995.1). Classification (NCBI taxonomy): domain Eukaryota; kingdom Viridiplantae; phylum Streptophyta; class Magnoliopsida; order Poales; family Cyperaceae; genus Rhynchospora; species Rhynchospora tenuis. The sequence continues at coordinate 210,573,547 of CM050888.1, read as the reverse complement.
TATATTTAAGTTGAATTTTAACTGTGCATAGCTTAGTTAAGTTATAATAACTATTGTTTTTTTGAAATACTATCGTTTTATAATAATAATATAATAACTATTGTTGATTAAATAATTGCAGGATTCAACAATAATTATTCATAAAACGATAATGAAGCGAGCCTCTGCTCTGATTTTTTTATATAATTTTTAACATTAAAATAAATTGAATATGTTGAATTATATCTTTTCAATATTTTCTGATTTTTCCTAATTTTCTTATATTTTTTGTATTTTTTTATAATTAATTTATATTTTCATAACATGTACTAATTAATAAATTGAACATACTAAAATGTTTTTTAATTTAATTTTTTTCCTATTTTATACCTATTTTTAAATTAAATTCATTAAAATTTAATAATTTATATTTTACAAAATATATTGAATTAAATAATTAATTATTTTTATTCTATTTTAAAAAATTTTAAACATTTTTCTATTTTTTATAATATTTAATCAATATATAATTTTTCTAATTTTGAAAGTCAGACATTAGCTAATGTCGGACTTTCAAATCCGACATTAAATTCGGACTTTCAAAGCCCGATATTATTACAATACTTTTAAAAATTTCAATTAAATTAATAAAATCTTTAAAAAACTAATGTAATATAGTAATATTAAAACAATTTGCGTATGAGTTTGAGAAAATAGTCACAACTGAGAAACTTGACCGATTTTACATCATCAACATGAGTATATCGAATTCAAATGAATCACGTGTCAACTTTTATGTCAATACTACTAAAATTGTTAATGACATGGACACGTACAATTGATACGACAGTACGATACGATACAAATATATATGGATAGATCATAGATCTAATTCAAATCGGTGATTTCTTCACCAAAAGTTTACCAAAAGCACGGTTCAATCTTCTAAGAAGCAAGCTGCACATAGTCCCTGAGCAGTCCAGCTTGAGGGGGGCCTATAGAAGAAGTAGAAAATGATGAACTGGACACCTCCAGTGCGACAGGACAGTAGAGCACAGTCATACTGTTGTAACAAATTTAGTTAGTGTGTTCGGTTAGAAAAGAGAGTGCTCAAAGTTATGAACACTTAGACTGTTGTATTATATATACGAGGTCTGTACTGTAAACAATTGAGTTAAGATCATAATAAAATCACTTTCTTCATTTCTCTTCTCCACAATTCCTTCACATATCCATACTAACTGTTCGCAGCTACTATTATGCTAATACTATTACTAATCGCTCTCCTTTTGTTCACTTGCTCTCCCTGCTTAAACCTCGACCTTGGCTCGCTATTCAGGTACTCTCTCTCTCTTTGATACTACTTGTGAATTGTGATTGTGAGGCTCTTAGTTGAACGGAAAGATACTATTATATAATTATGTAACACTAGATACATGAACAACGGCCAAAGATTAAAATTTTTCTCCAGAAAGAGAAAGGGGAAGATAAGGGACAAAGAGGACAACTTCTGTTATAGCAAGTTTGATTTGGCTGACCTTAAATCTGGAATTGCAAAATTCATTCTCTTTTCTGTGCATAAAATCTCACTTTTCTCTGCCATTAACTGTGAAAGTATCTCTCGAGTACAGTTGTGCAAGAATTTGTATGCAAACTGAGAGCATTTTTTTCCCCAGGTTTTTGATCGGGCTTATAGAAGAGAATTGCGAGATTATCCTGTGCTTATAGCAGAGGACTATGCATCAGCCATTGCTCTGGCCGGCCAGGTTCAACACCTTGATATTGATCACGAGTTTCTCGAGTTGTATAGGCTTGCCGCTAAAACTCCCCTTGTTTACAATGCACTAATGACTGTATTCATGAACAATGGTTTTGTCGAAGAGACCTTCTCTTTGTTTTGTGACTCGGAAGGAAACAGAATATGGCCCAGACACTGAGTCATACAACATTCTCCTATCTCTATGTGGCTACCAGCGCTTAGTCCAGGAAATGGAAATATGGCATATGGCATACCACAGTCCATTAAAACCTACAATATATTGATACGTGGATATCTGAGAAGTGGGATGTGGGAAGAAATGGAGATCATATTTGCTTCTTTGAAAAAGCCTAACACGAGCACGCATCTATTGATGCTTCGTGGGTACGCTCTTGCTGGTAAACTGGAGAAAATGGAGAGGATGTATGAGTTGGTAAAGAGGGAGGTACACACTCAAAAGAGGTCATTAATTTTTGACATGATTTGTGCATATAGCAAGGTAGCAGGTGAATCCAGTCTTAGAAAGATTGAAGAATTGGTTACGTTAGTTAGAGGTGAAGTAGGCTTCCCTCATCTTCATATAATTCTGATTAAGGCATATGCTGAAGAAGGCTTAATAGATGAGACGAAGAATATTTTTTATGGATTTAATAGGAACATAGACATAAGCTCGCATCATGTTATGAGAACAATTCTTGCTCTCTATCTGAAGTATGGTGATGTTGATCGTTTTGATTTCTTCATCCAACAAGCTGAGAAAGCAGGGTGGAATCTGCTTGCCATGGACAGATGCGATGGTACAGAAAGAATGATCCCAAGTGTTGAAGAGCTAAGTATCGTTCGTTCGTTTGGGCTGAAATTTTGGTTCTTTTGGGGGCGTATGACAGAGTTAGAGAAAGAGGAGATACTGGGCCGAATACGTAATTTGTACTTACAATAGATAATCTGGATATAATTTCTCGTCTAAGAAATTTTCACGATATCTTTTATTTCAATGTAAAATATTTAATTATTTATACTATATAAGATGAAAAGGGTAACCATTTAGCTATTATTTTTGTTTGCCACACGCAAGTTTAGTATATGTTATAGATGAATCTCTAGGTTGGCGAAGAAACAATAAAATGTAGCATGTATAAATTGCTATAAAATATAAAGAAATGTGTAGCTGGTATCTATTGTCATCGAAAGTAAAAAAGAGAAAAAAATTTATAGGATCATAACTACTTTTTCCTTTCTTTACTTAGATTAGATTAGATTAGATAGACAGAAGGAAGAAAATGGGAAGGGGAGTAAAGACTCCTTGTTTATTTACGATTTCACCGTGTTAGGATCAGCAAAGTTCATTACAACTGGTATGGGATATGAACATATAATTGTGTAATCCTGGAGGTACTTGGTACTTTTTTTAGGCTTTTCATTGTTCTGGTTACACAAAAACAAAATCTTATCTTATTCATTAAAATTTGAAAGTTCCTTTTCTGATTAATAAAAGAAACAATGCCAGTTCAGATTATTCGATGTTGATAATTAGACAATATTGAACAAACAAGAGAAAAACAGATTCCAAAGCGACAAATTTCTCATCTATTCATTTATACGAACTCTAAATCTGGATAACAAAAGATAGAAACCAAAACTGAATGACATCATGAAAATTTTTTTTGACAGACGGAATTAACTATATTCAATTTAAATTACAACTCTTCTCCTAAAAAAAATTGGCTACATCTTTGGTATAACATTATCATGGTATAATGGCTAACAGCACCAGAACTAAAATGGTAGCAAAGTTCAGATTCATCAAGACTCTGACAGATGATGCGCTTGACCTTGTATGAGGCGTTTGTGCCCTGGGAAAAAGGAAGAATAAGCATAAACATTACAAATTTACAATATTGTAAAAATACAAAACAAACAAGTTATTTTTGCTAAAACCTAGTTTGGCATTCTAAACAATTATCATTTGTGTGTTGATGTGTACTGAAGCAACAGTGTATGATACAAATAGTTGCCGAATGAATGGACTAAACTTGGTAAACTAGAGCGAAGCTACTGCTCTGACAAGATATCATAATAGTTCCTATTACATGCATGAAATTAATTTTTTTTTTCTTTTTTTAGAGAAACTAGATAGAGGCTACTTAGTTAAAAAAAAAGATGTTACCTTTGCAGTGCACTTAGAAGGCCGCAATACAAGACATTATCTGGCACCATCATCTCGGTTCTGTTATAGCCACCTGGGTCAGCTACCCTGACATATACCTCTTCGCCTAAATACCATCTGTCAAGATTCTCTGACCGGAGATTCCAGATTCCCACATTGTCTAGAGAAACTAATACTGCTGTCCATGCTCCAGGAAATACCTATTGTCACCAAAAAATAATAAAGAAATGGGAGAATGGAAAAATACATGTCATTAACAAAGCATATATATATATGGCACATTGGAACTAAATTGGCATTAATTAACTGTAATCAAAATCAGAAAATTTTATTTGGATTATAACCTGGGTTGTTGTGCGAGAGATAGCATCCCATTTGTTGTAGCTAGCTCTGTTACTCTTTGACCACTCCCCATAGTCCATCCTAAAAATCATAAGCACTTTCATCAGAAAAAAATGATATATATGAAGTGAGATCATATTGCTTAAAGAGGGAAAAAAAAAAGAAATAGAGAGTCAGGGAATCGAAATCAACATACCCAACAACAAAAAATGCATATCCGTCCAAATGGTAGGTGTGAATTTTGGTATCATTATTCTGAAACACAATCTCAATAAACCCCTTGTAGGAAGCATTAATTGCTGATCTACCCAGCCGAGGCTCCCGATTCTTTGGTCTAGAAGGGAAGTCCAATGCATAGACCCCTTTCAACTCGTGTAGGTCTGCTAGTCTCAAAGGAGTCTCAGGTGGAATGAATGAGATTCCATTAAGTGTTGAACGCCTCTTATCATTTATGTAGAGTGGTGGTACACTACTTATCAAGTATGTATGAGTCACATTTATTGAACCATAATGGAATGAACCCTGAGGGTTTGGCCGCGCTGCACCAGCACTTGTGTTCATCCTAAGAATAGCAAGAGTCATATATAGCACTATCCAGATATATCATTTTGGTTTCAAATAAATGTAAACCAAAATAAAAGACTTACTTTATTGTTTTAGCTTGGTCCATGGAATAGGACGTGTAATAGAAATCATTTGGAGGGTCTGGAAGTGGACCTGATGCAGCACCTTTTGAATTTGAATAATGTAAAATAGCAACACCAGTAACCCTATCCCAAGCTGGCTCATCCGACTCATTGACAAATCTCGCACTGGCCACAATGTAATAGTCACTGCTCGCATTTTGATCCATTGTGACAAGAAAAGAGTATGACTGGCCCACATGTATGTCTAAGTTGGTAAAATTCTGTTGGATTGTATAGGTTCCTTCAGCTTCTACTAGTAGTAGATTGTGGTTTTGGATCCTAAAGTTCAGACTTGTGGAGGTGCCTATGTTGTGAACCCGGATCCTGTATGTCTTTCCTGTGGATAAATTTAAATTTGTTAGAGCAATCTCAACCTGCAGCATGACAAACTTGGCTTACTGTCTAACCTAGATGCTAGCTTAAGCCAGTGGACTTTAATCTGACTAATTAAATCAACTTCAGAAATCACATAACCATCAAAGAAGAGGAATTCCATTTAAACAATAAACCAACTGCAGTTCCAAATCATTATTATTGCATCTTAAGAAACAACATAATTCCAGAACCTGACCGAGCCATATTTTGAAATCCAAGTTTGACATCAATGCTGGTACTATAATTTAATACTTAGGCTTTTCAGTGAGATAGTTGAATATATATACTGACATGATTGGATTGCAATAAGACGAAAAAAGGTGGTAAAATGAAAGTAAAATAATGTAGCATCTTACCTGGTTCCACATTTACGGTTTCATAATCAACAGTCTCTGGTACCAATATGGAATTGTATCTGTATGGTCCCTTGCCATTAATCAGAACTCCATCAGGTATCCCCAGATCCTTTCCTTCATCTAGCAGCTTTCTCAAATCCTACATAAAGATGAATAATTTACGATATTCTTTTTCACACCAATGGAAGAGAGATCATAAATTACAAGACTATAATCTGAACTTACTGTATGATTCTTGGTGTACCAGTCTCCAATAAAGATTGTAAAATCACCATCAGGCTGGGCGAATGGTACTGGTACTGTATTGCGATTATTAACTGTGATACCCCCAAATCCACCAGCAGCCCGTTGGAGACCCAAAGAAGGGAAGTAAAAGAAGCTTCCTATTTGGTCCTTAGCCTGGAATTGATATGTCCAGTTCCAGCCTGGTGGTATCGGGCAGTTGGTACCAAGCACTCCATCTTGCCAGCTGTTCCTCCTGTGTTGCATTCCATCCCTACATTTTTTACTGTGTTAGAACATGCTGCAAAGTGGGAACTAAATTTTCTCTCTCTTTCATTTCAGTCTATAGAATCATGGACTAGCAAGTTTAGTCTTCTTCTCGTTCTCATTGAATTAAATATTTGGATAACCATATGTAAGGCTGATGGCATTTGAAATATATATATTCATATGCATATCTGCATGTACATAAAAAAGAATGGTTTAAACCAAAAACATTGAAAGCTAAGTAACTTTTGGACCTCATGAATCTTAGATAACGGTTATAATTAATTTTTTCACATTAAATTAAAAAATAATATAAAGAGAAATGCCAGAGAAATTACCAAGTGAGTAGGAGTGGCTCGTTCAAACCATTTAATACGTTGATCACCACATCCCAATTGGTGGTGGTGTTAATTAAAGGCCCTGGAATAGTCCCATTTACTGTAATCACCTACAAATGGTCAGATTAGCAATCCATAAGCTCCCTTAAAAAGTCACTATCTTCCATAATATACAAAGGAAAATAGAGAGACCATAAATCAATTGCTGTTTGTTTAACAAATGCAATGCCAGCATGAAAGTTTAATTTCATATTATCAGTGCAATCTTCTCAAAAGGGGATAATATCTTTGCCCAAAATAAACCAACTAAATCTACAAGGTCATTTGTGAAACTAGAAATCTTCCTCTATGCACCTTAGAGGTACAAAGTACAAATAAGTAGAAAACAGAAAAAAAAAAAAAAAAAAAAAAAATGAAAACTTCCTAAATGATAAAAAGCTTTTTTTTTTTATAATATGAAACAACACGAATTAAACCCAGTTTCAGATCAAAGTTATGAACTTTATCCCTAGCTATCAAAATCTCTGAAACACTTACAAAATACCAATGTCAAATAATCTCAACAAAGTCGAAAAGAATGTCTGAGGAGGATTTATAAACACCTGTTGAGGCACCCCTAGTGGACTAAGAACCTTGTAATAGACCTCTAAGTAGTAATACACGGAGGTATTCGCAGAGAGAGAGAAAGGGAGAGATAACAAAACGAAGAGAGAGGCGGCGCACAGTAGCACCGCCGAAGGAAGCCTGGAGAGGCGCATGATAGCGCTAGCGGCGCACGATTAATCAATCGTATTCGAAAACACTGAAAAACACGGTGCGAAGTGTGCCGTGCTCTGTTTCTGCTTTCTATTCTCTTCCTTCCTTCGCTGCTTTTGTGTTGTATTTTGTCGTGACTCTATGGACTGAGAACAAGACGAATGAAGCCACTTGTATAGTTGTATTGTAGCCCTTTTAAATGGAATGTGCTCACGCGATTAATACGTCATGAGCTCGGTCTATCGTGGACCGGATTAGTACCGAGTCTGAGAGCCAATGTGAGAATATGGAATTTAATTAGAGATCAGTATTTCGTAATTTGAGGGAACTTTACTATAATTTTTATAAAAATATGATTTCCTTGAAAGGAGAAAAGAATATGGAGATATGTAGTGAAATAAATTATACAACAAGTTCTAAGGATAAACGTGTAAAATAAATTAAACTTCTCTATCTTGGGGTGTAAAAAAAAATTATACAAAGAATTTTAAACATATTAATTTATTTAAATCTGCCGCTTTTTTTATTTTATTAAAAATAACTATAATAACTTTTCCATAATTTACATTATTTACTATGCTCCAGCTCCAGTGATGCTCATTAGCTGTTAAAACGCGGTCAACTAGAGGCGCTAATATCTCCGATTAAGGAATGAAAACCTTGGAACCACACCATTTAGGAAAGTAATTAATGTGGTAAGAATAATATTAATCACTTTCTCTTATTGTCTATTAACATGCCTTAGTTGCATTAAGAGAAAGATCTCGACCGTCCGATTGCTTTATGGCGGATTTTTGGTAGCAGACTAGAAGACACCTGTGATTACCTTTTAATTTCTCTGAACAGATCCGGTCTACACGATCCTAATAAAATGTACGGTTAGATGAAATATCAAGGGCCTTGTCTTTCCGAGATGGACCAAGTGCATTAAAATTTGTTTAACTGAAACGGAAGTGATGCCAAATAAGGTTATAACTGCAGTGGCAGCCTTGATTAAAATTAGATAGACGAGTGAACAGCAAACATGAAAACAATGAGGTGTATGATTGACATGTCACAAAATTTAGCATTTATAGTGCAAGAGAGACTTTTACTTGGAAACTCGATTACTCGAACACATACGCAATTACAGAAAAGATAAACGAAGGATAAATGCCAAATTATATATATTCCAATTTTGTACAAATATAAAAATTATGTGGCAAGGAAAGTGATACGTCTATCTTAGCTAACAATTAGTCAGTACTCAGTAGATCTTTCACAAATCACAAATTCACAATCCACAGAATCGCTAAAATTTTTAAGTAAATTTTTAGTAGGATGATAAATAATCATCCTAAGAAAAACAAACAAAAATTAAATTCACCATTTGGTGATCACAACTGAACTCACGAAGTCACGAGTATCTTTGAAAAATGACGCCACCCATGGGGGTTACACTTGTATAATTCCTTTTAACAATTTTACCGTCTTAATAGTAAGGATTTTTAATGAACTTCGAATTTGTTTGAGCCATGTTCCTATCTAACGGTTTATGAAAATATCTTTCCTCTCATTCCCTCTCTTTTCTCTACCATCCATCGAGGCAGATGAATCACTATAATGCACAAATTTATCTCGAAATAAAAAAAATGTTTTCCATGCAATCCTAATATTAATGGTGAAATGTTTTTTCTTAAGTTTCAAATATAAAGAGTTTTGAACCTTTTATTTTTTATAAAGAGGTAGTGAAATTATGAATAATACATTACGATAGTAAAATTTTCAAGCAAAACAGGTACCATTTACTTAAACAAGAATGGTACGTCTGGAAAATATGTTTGCATAAACTCTCAGATTCCAACATGGTACAAACTATTTCCAGCAATTGTAATTACAAAAGATTGCCAGAAATTGAGTGATTTCCGGAAATCTAGTATCGCACAAACCAACATTCCCTAAAAGAGTAAAGAGTTCCATTTTCGCTTCAACACACCCAGTTCCGAGCAGGAGCAAGGATTGAGATTTGAGACTGCTTACGGGCCGTAACATAAAGCGGATCGAAGATTACGGAATGGGCTTAATCGAAAGTTGGATGCAAACCAATTCAAGTCGGCTAACTTTTTGTTGGCAAACGAAGCCCTTTAGCACAAGACGTCTAATTGAGTGTACGCAAAGAGTGACAGCTCAGAGGACTTTGTAGTGATGCAATACAGGACAGGATTTAACCGAGTATGACTAGTTGAGAGCTTCTTTGAGGCAGATAAATTCAGGAGCTATAACATGGAAAGGACAAATACTTGAGACCCAGCCAACCAATGGAATGATAGATTTAAACCAAGCTCTATTCATGTGTTTTGTGTGGAAGTAACCAATGGAATGATAGATTAACAAAACCAACACCGGGAACCATGCGTTTATAAAGAACAATAAACAACTAACTTCAAAATGTTCACAACAAATTCTACAAATTTCTGAAAAAAGCAGAGATCACAGATACACCAAAAA